>CM020063.1:4191351-4503851 GCA_009769605.1 Bucorvus abyssinicus
TCATGACGAAGTCAGTGGCCAAAGGAAGATCCAAATGCAAGAGAAAATCTAAGGTATAAATCCTTGATTGTGATCTCATCATATGTGCAACGTAATTACGAAATTGTTCCACTTTTTTATGTATATAATTACTACAAATTCAAATTAAAATGAAGGTCATCCATATTAGCACAGCTTTCAGATTTATTACACTACCCTGTCACTGCTTTGATGTTAAAGATTTTGACAAATATATTTGGTATAAAGAAACAGGTTAAGGGTAATTATGTCATTTACACATGGATTTTTGTGATTAAATGATTTTATTTTTAGAATCTCAGTTCACAGCTCACCTTACACTGCCATTATTTGCAAGTTTTATTTTGTATTAACATATACAGAACTGCTACAAATATTGTCAGAATTATCCTAGTACAACTGCAGGTTAAAATCTGTTCCATTAAGAACATAGAGTTAATAATGCCATTCAGACACTTAAACTTAGAGGTAATTATACATGTTTAAAAATGTATTCTAAGTGTAATTACAGTGGAATTGCGGTAAAACTGCTATCCAAAGAAAAGCACTCCGTTACCCAGCATACTTGAGGCAGGTGAAAACTTAATTAAACCAGATGACTTAGTATTTAAACCAGTTACTTGAGAAGCTTTTCAGGGACATGATAGTTAATGAAGAACAACAAAAATACAAGGAATTAAGTTTGCGTTTTTTAAAAATCTTTCATAAATTTCAGTTAAAACGAGTAATATACAGCAGTAACAAATAAAGTACAGTACACAGAAATGTTAGAAATCTAGGCTATTCAGACAGAAGATTTTGATTTTGGCCTCAAATTCTAGATGCAGTTAAATATGGTAGCAGTTCTGGGGAGGGATTAGTTATTTAGACTGGAGAAAGAAAAAGAGGATGGTATGAGAAAAACTTGTGTAATGCTGCCCACAAGACAAAGTGCCCACTAGAAAGACGCCTGGAAACATGGAAATCGTTCTGGTTGCCTCCTGCTCTGCTTAGGAAGATGAGGCATATTTTTACATATTCTTTGTGACTAAAAAGGATGGCACTCATGCATTACTTAACTATAGTAGCAGTACTGCCTCCTGATACAACAACCGCGGAGGCACCAAATACTGATTAATTGCTCGTGACATAAGGAGTCATGTAAGTATCAGCAGCAGAATCTGGTTTCCAGGGAGAGAAATCGCAGACTGGTAATTCCTCTTGCTTCAGGCTGGAGCAAATAATGGAAATGATCACACAGATCAGAAAATCTGAAACAAGAACCAAAACAAGGGCTGAAGATGGAACAAGAAAGCTTTAAAAGAATATCTGGAAACATCCCTGAAAGATCTTGAACTGTATTTGGAGATAAAAGGAATATTTGCTAGAACAAAAACCTACAAAAAGTCTGAACAAACCTGGAACTTCTCTGGTAAAGCTCCTGTTCTAGCCTGCCAAGGTGGATCAGGGAGATGCAAGCTGACCCCAAGCCTAGCAGAGGACATGAAGAAAGTTATGGCAAATCTGGGATTTGCTACTTGAGGTAGGCTGCATCATGGATTCAGAGAACTGAAAACATCAGCTTCCGAAAGGAATACAAGGCGTGCAGACCAGCATGTCTGCATGACTCAGTGGTTGAGGAACTAGGCCAGTTGGAAGATTTGGTAAGACTGGGCACATGTATCCTTCCACATTGTCTGAACCAAGAGACCTGTATCAGAAAGGCTAGATTATCCCAGCCTGAGTAACACAGAAGCCAGTTATTCTGAGGGAAAAAGCTCCTTGGGAGTTCTTGCTTCTGTTTGAGTTCATAGTCCAAGTGAAAAAATTGCAGACTAGATAAAAAGTGTGTAAGGGAGAGAGAGGAGGGGCATTTTCAGGCAGCCAACTTGATCAGCTCATGTTCAGTGGTTCTGCAGCACCATACCCCCAGGAAAGAAGCTGCATTATCCAAGTCTGGTGGAAGCCTTTTGGCATGTGATGGCAAAGACTCATTTCAGCTTGCCAGAGCACACCTGAGGAGACCCCACGTGAACCTACAATGAGCCTGTGGAGACCAGTCCTCCTGACATGCCCAAACACCAGATCCCTGGAGCAACTGACAGGTTAAAAAAGACACAGCTCTACTGGAGATGGCAATTTAAGATGAGTAAAATAAGTTCCAGGACTGTGGTGGAAACACCTGAATTTATCAAAGATCCTGGAGAGTTCCTTTATGCAGTCTATACCAAAGAAGAAGAGGCTACTCAAAATGAAATTGGGTGACCATAATGTATGGCAATGTAGAGACATGGCTCTGGTGTGTCGGGTAAGGAGACTTAATATGGCTCATGGAAACTTTGGTAGACTAACAGGAACAACTTTGATCTATAGATGATGGAAAGGTACTACCAGAACAAGAAAGTTCACAGGTACGATTTCATTAAATATAGACACAACTGAAAGAGACTTTCATAAATCCAAGGCTGGACAGAACAGAGCCTCACCAGCACTGCCCAGCTGCTTTGTGAATTTGCAGATCACCAGCTAGAAATATGCTTTGAGGGTAGAAGGCTCTGTGTTCAAACACGGGCAGTGCAAAACTGGTCGTGGAATTTTGCTAATAATTACACAATTCTATTAAGGACGTAAGAATAACCAGCCAAATTACAAGAGTTAATTTTCACACGATTCTAGAGAAAACAGAGCCCAAACCCATCACAGATGGAGGTAGTGACAGGAGTGCAGGAAAAGACAGTGGAAAACTTGGATGCTGGAATTCATTCAGAAGCCTGTCCACATGAGCAAATACTCAGTTTGATTTAATTTTTCATAGTAACTGTGTCATACACATCAGAAGCAGCCAACAAATCCAGTCTTTAGAAAAGTCCTTTAAGTAAAATATGTTTTCTAAGTATTTAAGAATAATAATAATTATTATTATAGTAAAAATAAAACAACAGTATATCCTAAAACCATTCTGCATTCAATTCCAGAGCTGTAATCTCGGACTCAGTGAAAATACGGACGACTCTGATCAAGCTGGGGATTGGCACAGCAGCATACCTTGAGCAGCTACTCCATCACATCACAGTATGAAAAAGGAAAGGCTGAACAAGCCACTGGGGAAAGATATCAGCATAGCATGAACTTGCCTTCAACCAGTCCCAGAATCTCACCATGTTTTTGGCTGAAATATATAACAGAAGCAGATTTTCTTTGGAAGGCAGAGTATGAAGTGCTAGAATCTGCTTTGCAGATGATGTTGACCAGAATAGATGTTGACCAGAATGCTATAGTTGGCCCAACATCTGTGAAAATATGTGTAGATATGTGCAACTGGAACCTAAAACAAGGTGAGGAGTACTGTCACAGCAAGATGAATCTTGAGGTCATTTAAAATGAGATTGGTGTTAAGCACACTGCATCTTCCCAAGTGGCCTGATACCAGGTGCCCTGGTTTACCAGGATAACAATATAGCTGGGAGAGAAAAGGAAATTATTGTCAGGTTAAGTGTTGTTTAGCTCAGAGTTGAATCCTAGCGACGACTTCTACCTTACCTCCTCCTTGCTTCAAAATTTCAATAAACCTTACAGACACCAATGCCTAGGGACAGGGGTCAGAATCCAATGGACCTGGAATGGTGGTGCTATATGAAGTACAGTTTTCAAAGAAAAGGTCTTGGGAAAAAATCATGCCTGTGTCTTGGGAAAAAAGAAGCTCAGGTTGTGGTTAAATCAATAAGACATTTTCACCATGGGCTGCAAGACGGCATAGCTGTGGTTAGATCAGGCCAAAGTTTCTTGCACTGGCTCCTTTAATTCAGAAATCCCGAGGAAACTTGCCAGGTGGTTGGAAAAATTGACTTGTTTTGATTTCATGGTCATATTGAGGCCTGAGTGTGAAAACATAGTAAAGCTGGTGCTCTTCCAGAGGGTGTTATTGGGAAGCTCACTGCAAACATTGTCTCAGGCACGAGCGGGAAGAACTAGTTGCTCCAGAGAAGGTCCCTGGTTGAGATAAGTTGAGTGTTTCCTCTTTCTCCAGTCTTTGTCTCTTTTTACTTTTCTGGCTAGTTTGAGAAAGTACAGGGAGGTTGCAGAAAAGGACTCTAGGAAAGGTGTTCCAGAAACATAACTTGGTATCAAAATGGAGTGTCTAGAAAATAATTTGAAAAAATTAGCCATCCAGAACCACAGTAATCCCTGCATGTCGCTACTCAATGTATGTGCAAGCTCTCACCCTGGTCTGAAGATCCAGAAGATGAGACACGCAAAGAGCAACACACTATAAACTGTGTGAAAACTGGAGTCTAGGAGAGCTTTCTGCATTACTAAGAAGTTACTGGCAGGGAGGTGTACGCCCTACAGACCCCTATTTCCCATCCTAATTATCTCTAGGACACCCTGCAGTCTGCCCACTTGTGGGTCTTGTGCTGGGACACGCTAGGCAACCTCAGACTCAGATAGTAGTGACAACTTGTGAGTGCTGTGTTGTCTCTCTACGCAGGGGGTGCAGGCAGCAGACAAAATGCAGCAGAGATATTAATTTCCTTACATGTTTTATACCTGACTAGGTGGAAAGAGTGAGAAATAAATCTGTTCAGGCAGAATCTGCTTGTGATGTTTGCCTCTGGAACAGGTATAGAGGCTCCCATCTTCAATGGTGGAGGAAAATCTTATCACTGAATCTCACTTAAGGAATTTTATTTTTTTTTTTCCTAAGGTCATACACCTCATATTTAATTACTTCTTAAATTTTTGCCAAGGTGGAAGCATCTTAGAGGGAAGAAGAGAGTTTAATTTCAGTATCCATTTTGTTCTTCCTCTCAGTTCCCAATTTCTTCCCGTGAAGGGTGTTCTTCAGTTTGGAGATTCAAATCGCAAGACTTCCTTCTGTGACACCATAAATGACTTCTTTTTATTGAAACTATTTGTTTTCCTTTAATGTAGCTGATTTTTTTTTTTTAACAATTAGACCATAAATGTAGTTTCGATTTCTTTTCCTCCCTTTTGTTTTAACCAAACATTATCTTTTCAGTTGCTGCTGAAAACCAAGCCATTTCTTCTCAATTTCAATAAATTTTTTAAAAGAAAAACTCCTCATTTTCATATAATTACCAGGCTTTATTTCGTATTTTAACTCCAAAACTTTCCTAAGTAATTGCACAGATTTGGTCTAGGTGCCAGAAAAGCCTCACAAACTCATGCCTCATTCACATGTACCAGTTCCCCCCGGTTCACCTCGTCTCTAAAGGCAAAGTCCAGTCTTCTCGATACCCCTAAAATTGGGGTCCTTTTAGCAATGCTGAAAACACACATTTCTCCAAGCTGTAGAAGAATATTTCAGGGTCTGATGTAATTGGCAGGAGGCAAAAGAGCACTGTTTTGGTCACAGAGCAGAAAGCATGTAGGCATTAAAACAATTCAGCATGTCTAGCATTAATTTACTATACTGTTTATGATTAAAGAAAACCTGTCCAAACAGATAGTCAGACAGAGCTGAGTTTGCACAGCTTTGTCTAGATGTCATTCTTATTTAGGATCTGGACCTCTGGGAAGCAGGAATGCGGATGCAAAGATGTGTTATGATACGCAAGTAGAGAGCAGATAAACTCATCAGTGCTGGGTGGACAGTGACAAAATGCTGGTTAAAACTCTCCCAGCCCCACTGCTTCCTGCAATGGGCATTGTATTAAATTCAAGTTTTACACCAGCCATCTCCTGTAGCAGTTCAAAAGCCCTAGTCTATGGTGGAGAGAGGAAATTTGCAGTAGGCTAAAGAAGTACAGGTGGTTGAGTTTACCAGCTTTCCAAGTGCTTTTCATTTCTTTTTCCTTCCTGAGATAGTTAAAAGCACATTCCTCAGCTGTGTAAAAACAAATAGCCTACTCGCCCACTTCGAGTGGATTTCCAATGAAAGCTAGGCTTAATTAAAGCTTTTGAAAGCTTAAGAGTTAATACATACCCATTAAACACTAACCACCAATCATTTACTGTCCATTTGCTAGCAATAAGGAGCCATGCAAGTGGTCCAGCCATTGGCGCTCACAGGCATGCTGACGTGGGATGTGGGGCTGCATTAGTGGGGACCATCTCAGGAGGAAGGATCATGTGTGTGGCACCATGCCTGGCTTGGGAGGGCAGGCAGAGACCAGGGAAAGAAGGAGCAGATGTTTGACCTTTTGGAGGCTTGGAGAAATGTCTCCAGCTCAGAAACACCAGGAGGGAAAGCTTGTCTCTCTGTTATATTTGCTATGAGGGTTGAGCTTGCAGGGATGTGGAGAGGCATTGTCTGTGAGTGACCACCAGCAGACCAGCACCACTTGACATTTTGCTGGCCAGCTTTTCAGCTCCATAAGCCAATGCAGGACAGTGAGATGTACCTGGCAAGGATCAGAGCTGCACAGGATGAATCCCTACAGTTGTCCCTGTGCAGGAAACACTGCAAGAGTTATTGTTGCTAGTTTATAGATTTGGGAAGCCAGGGATTAAATGAGTTGTCAAAGGCCACACAGAGAGCCAGTGGCAAACCAGGCAGTACGCTGTGAGCCCTCTTTGCTCACAGAGGCAGCTCGCAGACCACACTGTGTCTTAAAGGCAGCCATTCAACAACCCTGTGGCTTGTATATATGTTTAAATGGAAGACGAATTGCAGCATTTTTGTCTTTATTTGCACTAGTAACATCTGTCCAGACTTCTAAGACTGCACAATGACTGATGTTCAGGGAAGTTCTCTAGCAGACAAAATAGACATGCAACACACAGGGAGTTATATGTTTAGTTTCCCTGCAAAAATATCACCAACGGTCTTGTAATAAATATATATTTTTATGGCCTATTTCTCCATCATATTCTGCTACATAATATCATGCTAAGAACTACGCGCTACCTTGCCAATGGAAATATGCTGCTGGCAAGCGGTAAGTCTCTCCATATCTGCTCAAGGAGTTATAACTGTAACAATATAAGCAAATAGATCATCAGCTTATTCCTTTCTTCATTTTTCCCCCCTTTTCTTTCCTCTCCTCCTTTATTCTCCTCATTTTTCCCCTCTCACCTTCTTCCACCTCCCCTTCTCCCCCATCCCTCCCCCTCGCTCACTCCTCCATTAGTGTTTAGAAGATTTCACAGTTTTCTCCCAACCCTGGAAAGAATGTAAGTCGATGTTGCTGATTGCCTTTGAAAACATTTGGAACAAATTATCTCTACTTTTGGAATCTGAATAAAGGAATGTGAGCCTCACTGGAGAAATATGAAATACAGGGTGGGATTCACAGAAGGTCTGTAGCTTTTTTCCCCCTTTCTTTTAAAAAAAGAAAATAATACACATTTTCTTTATTTTTTTCCCCTCCTTTTTGTTACTTCAGGTTGGAAAATATTTCATCCGGGAAGAGTGAAGAGTCTGGGGAAGTGCTTTTTGTGAGGTGGAATCTTCATCAGCACTTCTAAAGGTGAAAATGATGATTGGCGTGAGTCAATTGTTAGCATGAACTCTGTGAACCCAGTGGGCTCGATGAAGAAATGAAGTGGACCTTGGATTCTCTCTATCTTCTCCAGTGAGGGAGGATTTGGGTCACTAAAGTCTCCTTTTCCTGCCTTATTCTTCTTTTAGACAATTTGCCCCAGTTTCCCTGGCTGCTGGCTGCTGCCACACTGTGGTGCTGTGGAGTTGCCATTGGTGAAACAACGGAGATCTCCTGAGGAAAGGTGCTGCGTGAATTTAGGACATGTCACATACTTCCAGATTGAGATTTTCCTATTTGTAGGAGTATTTGAATCCAAGATTTAATTTTGTTTCGTTGCAGAAAATGGTGCCAACCAGAAAATTTTGTTCCAAATCATGATACAAGTGTCTCAAATTTTGTGGAAGGCATTGGGAACTAGGGTTTGGTTTTTTCTTTCTTTTTTGTTTGTTTCATTTTGTATTGTTTTGTGTTCAGACTCATGTCTACTATAAATGCAAAAACCTCATAACTGAAAGATGGACAATTTTCCGCTTCTTGAGGCCTCAAATTAGAAAACAGACCAAAAGCAGTATGGTTAAAATTGTGTCGTGCTCTGGCTAATATTTCCAGACTGCTGCCGCATAGACAGACCTGTGGACATTGTGGCAGAGGGAGCAAGTGTGAAGGCAACCACCAACCTTTGCAGAATCGGTAACAAGCTGGTCCACAGTCACTTGTTTGGTTTTAAGAACATTATAACATTTTGCTTTTGAGGCTTTATCAAGAGAAAATGAGGACAGAAACTTGCCCTGTGGAAGACAACTGTCAGACCCAGTGTTGTTGGTTTCCCGTGACCAACATGGGCCACCGGACCATGGCTTGACAGCCCTGGGCTTAGCCATTCCCTGGAGGAGTTTATAAACTGGGGAAGAGTGACTTGCAGGGGTTTTCAACAGGTAACAATGCTGAGCTTCTGCTTAGTTTGTGAAAGATGGAAAGTACCGATGACCAAGACATTTTCCCATTTCTCTCCTGCTTTTCTGAAGACTCTTCAGAGGACCTGAAACCTATTCACTCTAAAAAGGGTGATAGGGCTACTGAATTCAGTTCTGATAAGCAGAACTGAAGAGCAATTGCTGTGAAAATCAAATAAACTCTTTTAAAAGAGCGGATGAAATCTGGTTTCTAAACTTTGGACTTTTGTTTTGTTTCCCTGACTCATAAAACTTTGGTGAATCCTGACCTTGAGTACCAGAGATGGCGATAGATGACAAAGCCCTGGCAGGTTTGAATCTGTTCACAAAAACCTCATGGGTGTGAATTAGATTCTTTCCAATGATTGCTTTGGAATTATTTAGTCACATTGTTTTGACCTACTTCCCCTAGCCGCAAACTCCGTCCAAGTTGGTTATTGTTCATACAATGTGTGGTGGCTATTTTATAGACTGATACATTATTTCCGATAAATTTTATAAATAAGCTAAGAAAACAAACAAACAAAGCAAACGAACAAAAAAGAAAATTAAAAAATTTATTCTAGGCAAAAACCTGATGTACCATAGGATGCAGCTCTTTGCCCAAACTGTCTCAAAAGTCCCAATGCAAAGAAAGTTGAGAAAGTGACTCCAGCAGGGTTGGCCCTCAACATTTATAAGATAGGATATGACAAAGCAACTTGGAGACAATTCATTGTGGGCTGAAGAAGAGTTGATAACTCAGAGGACAAAATCAAGTCCTCCACACCTTGTGACAAGGCACAAATTGAAGGGTTGGGAGGTGGACGGGAGATGAAGGAAGATCATCTACGAGAGGTTTGGAAACCATAGCCTGCCAGTTCTCTGAGGGGTCACAGGCAGTAAATTACCAGTAGCTGGGCCTTGGGGGTATTTTCTAGAGACCCTCTCCTGGTTGCGCTGACAGGCAGTTAGAGCTCGTCACCACGAGTGCGACAGCAGTAATAGAGATGATTTGATTCCTCCTTCCTGATCTGGTGAGAGATAGGAATTGGAAAGATCATAAAAGATGGGGAAGGCAACAGTTGAGGCGGGGAGTCATTAAAAGGAAGTTAATACTGTGAGTGGGAGGTAGTCTAAGAAAATATATTTGAAGCTGAAATGTAAACTTGAGGGGCAAATCCAGCCCTTTTACACCTGTGATCCTCAAAAAAGTCCTAGGGAGTGAAGTGCCACAAATTTTTAAGGGAAGCTTGACATATAGTCGTTTTTTATGCCTCTGGTAATCAAGCTCTTCATATCTGCCAGCTGGACTCTCAGCGAATATTATTCCAATGTTTGCAAACAGTTTGGTACAACATCATCACTAAGGAAAACACAAACCAACCTGGTGTCCACCAGGGAAATCAGAAATGATCATTAAGACCATCAGATTCCCACCAGGTTCCCACTTCCTATATAACGTAAGAAGGAAAACATTTCTGTTTAAAATCTGTTTTGAAGTGAAGCACAGAAAAAGTAAAAAACTGAGTGTAAATATGTCTTCAAGGCCAAATCCCCTGGACTTTAGGAAATCCACATAAGCACAGAGCTCCACTCAGCTTAAAAGCTTGCAGCCATGAGATATTACCAATAAAACATCATCAATAGACTTTCATGTACAGTAATTGGAATGCAAAAGGATTTAATCTTCAAGCATAGCATACATCATGGCTGAAGCCTGGAAAACTCTGAGAATAACAGCATTCAGATCCCTTTTCATTTTCTTCATTTCAGTTCTGTGCAAGACAAAGAAAACATCTGTAGGGAAAATAAAAGTTCTGTGGCAAAGGTTACAGATTAAACCGCTGCTCTGTAAATATATCCATACACCTGAGGTGTATGCAGTATTCTGAGAAGAAGCCAATCATCCAGACATTGATTTTCCTCCAAGAAATATAATTCACTGATGCGCAGTTGCTGTAATTCAACAAGCACTATTTGCTCTTCTCATATGTAGATTTTTGCATTCAAAGTGTATGATTTGCTAGTAGGTTTGTGCATACGCGCTGCAGAAGAGGGAAATCTTTTCTTAGAAATCTTTCTCTCCACGAAATGCTACCTTTCAGCTAATGAGATTGCTGTCACCTAAATTTTCATTGTTTTAAGAGCAAGTGGCTGCCGACAGTTCCCTTTCAAGCTTGAATGATGAAAGGCAAACACCACACTGCCTCATCTGGCTAGCTTGCTGAGAGCTAATGAGCCTGAGGCTGCACCCATCTTTGCTATACTACTGTGACCTTATGTCTGCTAATGCACAGGGAAGGAGTGAAAAATGTACTGCTAGTTCCTTCCAACAGTTCCCTGGAGACATGCTGAATGTGCCAAACAATTTAGTAAATATATATCAAGTTACTGTGTTGAAACATACTCCAAAGTATTGCAACTCTGGGTATCTCAATCAAAAGATCATATTTTATTTTTGCTTATCTTCCCCCTCTGCGTTCAACATTTGATTCCTCTTTTAGAAAGATATATTTTCTTACTAGATTTTACACATAGCACAAAAATTCTCACTTGGTTCTTAATTTTGTAATAGACTACTTAAAATTTTTAGGCTGTTTTTTGTTTGTTTGTTTGTTTTTTCTTTTTCTTTTTTTTTTGTTTGATTGCGTTTTTGTTTGTTTTGTTTTTTCTTCCTTATTTTTCTAACACATAAATAGAAGTTGTTATGAGATTTGATACTGCAGGTTTGAAGGCTGCTTAGCTGTTAGCAGATGAAAGCACTGAGTACTACGGACCACGCATCTCAAAAAGATTTTCCATGCATAGTCAATAGACAATACTTCATGGCTTCGCCTTGGCGGAATATATTTCCTTTTTGTGATCGGTTTCCACAAATATTGCTGAAAATCATCTTTACTGGGTTTTAAGATCAAACTTGTGTTTGCAAACTTTATACTCAAATATGCAGTTTGAAATTCTTCTTGTATGGTAGTTATTTGCTGCAGCCATCCAATAGGGAACGAAAATGCCACTAAGTGGTAAGTATATATATATATTAATATATATATATTTAATACATATATGTAATTATTAATTATTATTAAGTGTACATATATGTGTATTTATATATTAATAGCCCTGTGAAACCTAAATATTCACAATGCATAATGCATTTTTGAAGACTATAGAAGCTCAAGACGTTTTTGATGAAAAAAATTAATAATGTCAGTTACATAACGTTAGTTTCCCAATGCAAGTCAAAGCAAAACATAAAAATACAAAAGTATCAAATAAGTTATTAGTGATTTTCACAGTGCTAGGACTTGCCAGCTGCTGGAATATAGTCCAGGGTTTTGATCTGACCAGTGACTTTGTGGAGCAGATTAGTTTTTTATCTAACAGACCCTTCTTGTGTCTTGGTATTTTGGCAACACCTGGAAAGCACAGCCTAGACTGACAAGTATTTCTGTTCCAATAAACGTGAAGCATGGTGCAAAATTAGATTTTAAAAAAGGAAGTTTTAACCTCTGGCAGGAAATAGTCGTCAATTCTGAATGTTTTGGGGTCACCTTGTCAAAAAGACGATGGATAATTCAGGTTCAGAGAAGTGCACCAGATCTTTTCCTGATCAAGTCACACTTCCGGTAGCATGAACTCTAACTGTAATAAATGAAGAGCTTTCAAAAAAAATCTGTCATGCTGGCCACGAAGCAGAACTAAGCTCTGAGGTAGTGACTCCTCTATATACACACCCAGTGTACTCCTCTGTGGCACGAGGATGTGCTTAACACATTACAGAATCACTCTCTTGTCCCAGGAGATGAATAACTTTTCCTTCATAAGAGACTGTTGAGCAAAAAGTCCTGCGACAGGCTTTGCTCACTTCCAGAAATCTTGGAGCACGCAGAGAGATGGTAGAGCTTTTAGAGATGTTACTCCAGAAGACCTTATCAGCTGTTGGCAGCAGCACCCTAATGTGCTGCAGTACCTAATGTGTATATTAGTTTGTCAGTTTGTGAGGTTTGCAGATCTTTACATATAAAACCAGAATAGACATTTCTAGCTATTCCACCCAGCCCATGGACCCTCTCCATGCGTTCTTCTGTCCAATTTCTGAGGCCTCAAGAAAACAAATTTCTACCATTTCCCTTGAGGATGGTCTTGGTAATTGAAGAGTTGCTTATCTTTTGAGAAGTCGCTCCCTACACTGAAAGAAAGGAGCTTTGCAAAAGACAGCTCTGATCCCAAACAAATAAAAGGGAGAAGATACTGCTTTTCCCATTTCAAGGGCAGAGGATGCCAGGAGAGAAGATGAGACTATGAACCCCATCTAGTGCTGGACTGCTCGTGTTTGCCTCCCAGTGCTGCAGTGTTGCATTGCCTGCCAGGGCTGTCTCTACCAGGCTGCCGTCTCCAGACAGATGTGCTGCGAAGGGGCAGATCTGAACACAGACCTCCCACCCTGGGCCTCAGTTTCCTCACTTTTCAGTGGGCTATTATGTTTTGGTTTGCTGTTGCCAACCAGCACTTTTTCCTTTGCCTTTGGAACAGTAGAAGCGCTGGCTCGTTGGCATGGGAGCTGCTTTTCCCTCATGTTGAGCCTGTCTGAGTTATTATTGCATTGCAGTCGCCCAGGCCCTTTTGCTTTCTGTGGCATCAGCATTTCCCTGCTGTAGCTGTTGCAGTGCACTACAGCCCTGTGGATGTGCTTTATAAGCCCTGAAACTTGAATAATAGCAGCAATGTTTTCTACTCTGTGGTCTCTGCCTTCATAGTAAGTAAGTATTAGGTCTGAAACATGGAAACTTACATTTGATTTCCTTCCTTTGCCTCCATCCACACCTTCCTGAACTGCTGCTGTAAATCTTTCATACTAATTATGCTTTAAGACTCATGGAACAGCAAATGCTTATACTCTGCTTAATGTACAGAAATGCATCATGGCTCTTATCCAAAAGCTACAATCAAATCAGGACAAGATTAAGTGTATTCAAAGAAAACACACCCACAGTCTCATCAAGACAAAAGA
This sequence comes from Bucorvus abyssinicus, assembly GCA_009769605.1. Lineage (NCBI taxonomy): Eukaryota > Metazoa > Chordata > Aves > Bucerotiformes > Bucorvidae > Bucorvus > Bucorvus abyssinicus. The sequence continues at coordinate 4,204,743 of CM020063.1, forward strand.
AGAAATCTTGGCTCTGTTTGAGTCAATGGGAGTTTTGCCACTGACTTAAGTGAGGTTAGGATTTCTCCCAAGATAAACAAGTATGAGACAAGACAAAATAAAATAGTTTAGAAGGGGGAAGGTTTGTGGATGAGTCATGGGAGAATAAGGCAAGGGATATTTGCTTCCTGGGGGGATTGAAGATGAGGCAAAAATGAAATAAGAATATTTAGATTTGTTTGAGTGAATGGAAAAAGAAGGGTTTCAGCGTGCACTGCAGCGAGGAGCCCTCACCTTTCTGACATCTTCAGGGAGGTCACTGAGATGTGGCTGGCCCCACCGGCACTCTGCAGATTTGACACCATGGTCCAATAGGCAGAGTGACCAATGGCTCCACCAAAAAGTCACTAATAACATTTTTCCTCATTGCAGTTTTTCCTTCCTGCAAAAGTTCTGGAAGGTTCTTTACCAGGCTTTATTTTCCATTTTTTGACATCTGGAGAGCAATAAAGGATGTTCCAAAACTAAAAGAACCTCCTTTGTTTAAAAAATAATTGAAATAAAATATTTTTTGAGAAAATATATGGGTTTTTTTAATGTGTCTACCTTAGCATGAAAATCTTTCTTTAATTTTTTTCTTTTTTTTTACCAAGTGGCAAAAACATTTCACTTGTCGTTCTTTTTTTCTGGGGGTGTGTTTCTTGGTGATACATTGTGACTATATATTTTTAAAAAGTTGGAATAGAACAGGAAATTTCACTCTTGGTCTTGCTCTCAATGGAAAGTGAAGAGATGGTGGGTCTCATCTTAGGAGACACTCCCCTCTGGTCCCTGCCATTCGCAGGACCAGTTGCTGGGGCAAGTTGCTACCACTGCTTCATAAGTTAGCACATGGGCTTTTTGGGCTTTCTTTTTGCTGTGGTGAAATGGTGCTTGAAGTGGGTAAAATGTTAAGGCAATCTTAGCAAGCGGTAGCCTTACTGGAGTTACCACCCTTTTGCAAGGAAAGCTGTGAAGCTCCAGAAAAAAGATCCTCCAAGTTGCCAACTCTGAATTACCTTCTGCAGGTCTTTGCTGCTACTTGTTGCGGTTAGCAGCACGAAGTCCAGCTGGAGGCCAGTCACTAGTGGTGTACCCCCAGGGTACAGGGGTACCTATACTCGGGTGAATACTCTTTAGTATCTTCATTGATCAATTGGACAATGGGACCCAGCATGTCTTGAGAAAGTTCAAAACTAGGAGGCTGATAGTGGGCTGCTACTCAGAGAGACATGGACAGCCTGAAGAAATGGGTCCACAGGAACGTAATGAAGCTCAGGAATGGGAAGTGCCCAATTCCTGTCCCTGGGGAGGAACATCCATTCCTGGTGATGCTCAAAACCTGAGTGAACATAGCCCTGAGCAACCTTCTCTGGCTGACTGTACTTGAGTAGGGGGTTGGACTAGATGATGTATGGAGGCCCCTTCCAACCTTGGCAGTTCTTTGATCTTATGTGTTCCCTACAGGACAGAAAAAAGATTCTGGTCAAAGTCGGCTAAAATTAATCTTTGTATGTACCTGAGACGTCCATGTCTAAGTTGTGATTAGATGATAGATAAGAAATTCCTTCCCCTAATCCTCTCACTTCTTATGTGAGACATCTATAATTTAGCATCTGCAAGTTATTCGGGGTTGTGGCCTGTCTAATAACCCATGCAAACATACATAAAAGAACTCCTCTGACCAGCCTGAACCAACTTCAGTACACCTCGATCTCAGCTGCAGTTAATAGAGTTTCTTCACACACTTGACTGGAAATGAGACTAAGCATTAGTAAAATCAGTATGGTTGAATCACTTTATGAAAGTAAAGGCGCTGACAGTTTATGATAGTTATAATGACATTGGCTTCTATTAAAATGTCATTAATGAAACAGCTCTTATCACCTTAATTTACAGTTCTGAGTGCATAGGAAATGTTTGGCATCCCATATACTGGTGAAGAGCAACAATTAAACTCTCTCAGTCACAATTTCTTGTGATACCTGAAGTCAGCAAAGAAGGAGGGAGAACATTTTGGCTCAGTCACAAAAAGTCACTGTCCTCACGGCTACTTAATGCTGCTTCAGGGCTGCAGAGACGCTGAAAGGGCCACTCCACTGCTTCTCTGCTCTGTCTCGAATCCCTTCTAAAGGAGGAACAGATCTAAGGTCCATTTTCCCTTTCCTAAGTGGAGCCAGTAAGGAGCATTTAAGAGACAGTGTAAGAACAGAGCCTGGATAGTGCCATTTTTTTTTCTACAGATGGTCCTGTCTAGCCAATAATAAGCAGTGGAGAGACCACCTCCCTGACTTTTGCCAGTTTCTTTCAACCTCCGTAACATCTTGGGGCTGTGATTTCCCCTGGAGCTGCCGGGGAGCAGGAGCCAAGCACAGCCTTGCAGTTGTCTTCTATCTTTTATCTAGCTTCTGCAACAAGCCCCCTGGGCACAAATAAGATCAGTTTCAAAGCAGCAAGAGGGTGAAGAGGGATCTGCACTAGATCAGGTGGAGAGTGCATGGTTTGTAATGAGTGCTTGAAAATAATATAGCTGCATCCGTCCTTGTAGCAGAGCTACAGAAGAAGCCAAAGACAGCAGTCCAGGAAGAGGGCTGCGGAAAGCAGAATAAATGGATAATCACGGAAATTTTCTATGCTTTTCCACTCTTTCAATTTGTCTTTCTTTAAAATGTCCCTCTACGGGCACGCATAGTGCTTTCCAGAGAAGAGGAAGACAATTTGTGGTGAGACCTTGTTAATGTCTCAGCCCAGAAAATTTGCAAAGAATTCTTTCTTTCACACAAACTTCACTGTGCTCCTCCAAAAATCATATTCTAGACTTTGCTTGCTATAAGTCTGTATCTGGTTATCCATTACTGGAACCACAATGTGGTCACGAAACGCAGACTCATCCTTAGCCTGGAGGCCTGCCAAGGTCTCCAAGTCTTTTACAACTACTGTTCAATCAAATTATTTATGAACCTAATAAAAAAGTAAATATTACATACAATTTCAGGACTTCAAAGATTCTGTCTCCCATGGTGGGATAAAAATGAAACCACAGGTTTCATAATGCTGGTTGTTAGCTGACAGTAGCTATTTGGTAAAATAAGCTCTGACTGACTTACACAGAATATACCTCTTGGAAGCAAGAATCATTTAAAAAACCAGTCTAAATGTTGTGAATGAAGCAAGATTCAGAGCTCAAATAGTAAGGGTGGACATAGCTGTTATTATAATAAAACCCAAAGGTTTTACCCAGAAAGATACCTATCTGCTGGGCTAAAAACATGAGTGGTACCTGGGGCGAAACGAAGAAAAACAAAGGAATCCTAGAATCATAGAAGGGTTTGGGTGTGAAGGGACCTTGAAAGATCATCCAGTCCAACGCCCCTGCAGGAAGCAGGAACATCTGCAACTAGAGCTTGAAGGTCCAACCTGACCTGGAATGTCTTCAATGCTAATGAAAACCTCCCCTTACATCATGTTAAATATTCACTTAACCCCCAGGTAATGGCTCTCTATCCCAGAAAAGTGGCCATGGCCAGTGTTCTAACAAAGGAGGAAAGATCTCCTTACAGGCAAGATGTAGTGTTGGAGAGGTGAGTCCCAATTCCTAAACCAAATCTTAGGGGTTTTATCCCCTGATTTACATGGCTCTGGGCAAGTCTACCCCTGAGTGACTTATACCGTCGGGGATGTTTATCTTTGGCAATATAATGGAGTTTCCCCTTGTCTTTCTTTATTCATCCATGGTTGAGGCTCACTTCTGTATGCTGTTGGCTGAAACCAACACTGAAACCTTCCAGCTTCTCTTTCTCTTACTCTCTCAGGCAACTGAATAGTGGTTTGGACTGACACTCAGGGCATATTTTTTGGTGAGGGATTTTAAGTCTCCACTCAGATTCTGGTTCTTTGAATGATTATCTTGAGTGCCATCATGTGGCAAGTACAGGACAACCAGGTGATCAGTCCCTGTCAGCACAGGTTTATGAAAGGCAGGTCTTGCTTTACTATCCTGATCTCCTTCTATGACAAGGTGACATGAAAGTGCTGTGGCCATTGTCTCCCTAGACTTTAGTAAAGCCTTTGATACCGTTTCCCACAGCATTCTCCTGCAGAAACTGGCTGTTCGTGGCTTGGATGAGTGTACTCTTAGCTAGATAAAAAACTGACTGGTTGACCGGGCCCTGAGAGTGGTGAGGAATGGAGTTCAATCCAATTGGTGGCTGGTCACAAGTGGTGTTCTCCAGTGCTCAGTACTGAGGCCTGTTCTCTTTAACATCTTTATCAATGATCCAGACGAGGACATTGAGTGCACCCCCAGTTAAATTTGTAGACAACACCATATTAGGTGAGAGTGTCCATCTGCTTGAAGTCTCTACAGAGGGATCTGGACAGGCTGGATTGATGGGCTGGAGCCTGTGGTCTGAGGTTCAGCAAGACCAAGTGCCAGGTCCTGCACTTGGGTCACAACAATCTCCTGCAACACTCCAGGAAGGGGGAAGATTGGCTGAAAAGATGATCAGCAGAAAAGGACCTGGGGGTGCTGGCTGACAGCAGCTGAAGATGAGCCAGCAGTGTGACCAGGTGTTGAAGAAGGTCAACAGCGTCCTGGCTTGTATCAGCACTGGTGTGGCCAGCAGGACCAGGGCAGGGATTTTCCCCTTTTACTGAGCACTGGTGAGGTCACACCTTGAATACTGTGTCCAGTTTTGGGCCCCTCATTCCAAGAAGGACACTAAGGTGCAGGAGCATGTTCAGAGAAGGGCAGTGAAGCTGGTGAAGGGTCTAGACCACAAGTCCTGAGGAGTGAGGAGCAGCTGAGGGAACTGGGGATGTTTAGCCTGGAGTAATGGAGACTCAGGGGAGACCTTATTGCTGTCTACAACTACATGAAAGGGGGTTGTAGTGAAGTTGGGGTCGGTCTCTTCTCTCAAGAAACAAGTGATAGGATGAGAGAAAACAGCCTCAAGTTGTGTCAGGGGAGATTTAGATTGAATATTAGGAAAAATTTTTTTACAGAGAGGGTCGTCATACATTGGAACAGGCTGCCCAGGACAGTGGTGGAGTCCCCATGCCTGGATATTTTTAACAGAGGTGTGGATGTGGTGCTGAGGGGCATGGTTTAGGGACCCTGGCAGTGCAGGGTGAATGGTTGGACTCCAGGATCTAAAAGGTCTCTTCTAACCAAAATGATTCTGTTTTAATGATGGAGCACTGTCCTGTTTGGTCTACAGCTAATGGACAACTCGGGGCTGAGCTATCTGTACAGCTCCCCATGGGTGGTCTCTGCATACATACATAGGTCCTCAAGGTGATCCAAGGCTGGGTCGCTTTTACAACACTCTCTGAGCGGCCTGCGTGTGCTAGACATTATGGAAACTTGTTTACGAACTATGAGCCAGACAATCCATACAGAAGGGACCTACAACGATCATCTAGTTCAACCCATTATGCTGTGCTAACCTGGTTTCTTGCAGTTTGTGAACACCCAGGTGGCAGTTTTGTGGCTGTGAACACCTCTGTACGGAAGCCCGTGAGCTTGAAAAACATATTTAAAAAGCAGAACAAACTGAAGGTCTAGCAATAAAAACAGTCATGTTGCATCCCAACTCTTTACCTGCAGTGTGGACTTTTTCTTTAGGAGGCCTTTTGGATGCATACCAGCTGCTAACCTGCCTTCTTACCAAAGATGGGCCAATCTTCTGATCTCTGGTACCTTGTATAATCATTTATACCTGTGAAAGTTCACTGTAAATTACAGCACATCAGAGCTGCACTGTTCTAACAGCCACTGAGTGCAGAGGTATACGGCCAGCCACTGCAGAAAGCAACCGAGAACAGATCCAACACACTAATCTAATTAAATGTCTGACCAGACATGAGAGGAAAACCAGAGGAAAAGGAGGACTCGGTTTCTTATTTGTTAACCCAAGCATTCAGACGATTATTGTGGTCACAAACCATATTTACACTTTCTACAATACTGGAAATAAACACAGCAACAATAAAAGTTACTGGAATTGCCAAAGACTTCGTTGTCTATATCAGAAATACAATACAGAATCACAGAATCGTTTAGGTTGAACATCAAGTTCAACTGTTAATCCATCACAGCCAGGTCACCACTAATTCCTGTCTCTCAGCACCACATCAACACATCTGCTAAACCCCTCCAGGAATGGGGCCTCTACCACTGCCCTGGGCAGCCTAGGCCAGGGTTTGACAACCCTTTTGGGGAAGAAATGGTTCCTCAGGGTCAACCTCAACCTCCCTTGGCACAACTTGAGGTCATTTCCTCTCCTATTGTATGTTATTTGGGAGAAGACACTGACATCCAACTCGCTACAACCTCCTTTTACATAGTTGTCAAGAGCAGGAAGGTCTCCCTTGATACCTTATTGCTCCTCTAATTTCATGATGTGTTGTAACGAACAGGCTCTTTTACAATTGCACCAAACAACATCTTGAACAAATTATGTTCCTCTAGTGCTGATGTGAAGGTTGTAACAAAAGCTCAGTGTTTGGATGGTTCGGAAACCTATCTGATAAAGATGTGTTCACAGAAGAGCAGGTTGTGCCAGACTGTCCTAATAGCTTCCTGGGTTTCTAGACAAATGTAACTGATTTTCTAGACAACAAGGATGTGAAAAGCATCATTTGTTTGGATGCTTTTACAATACTTGATAAAGTGCTATCTAAAAGACAATCTAGCCATACGGTGAAGAAAGAGAATTGTAGAGGAAATCATTGGGTGGGAGAGTGAGTGGCTAAAGAGCAGACAGCAAGAGGTGACACTGGAAGTTTTATTATTGTTCTGGAGGGAGACAACACTTTTGGACCTCACTTCATCTTTCTGCTCATGCTGGCAGAGGGCACCATCTTTCACCATTAATACAGAGGAATGTCAGAAGGTGGTAGAGATATGGCATGAGCTTGGAAACCTGATTGAGTGGAGTATCGTATCATTTAACAACACAGTCCAAAATCGTGAATCCTGAGGGCAGCATCTCAGTATTTTGTTATTCTGATAATTTGAGAGCTCATCGTTTGAAATGATTGAGGAGGAGATGGACCAAACGTACTAGATGATGGCAGGCTGAAGCTGTGGAATGACAAATATGATCTAATGGTTCGCAAAAGGAGGAGTTATTTCTAATGGAGAAGTTGAAGTGTTACTGGAGAGAAGTCCTCTGAAGACATATTCGAGAGAGATAAAGCAAACATGCAAAAAGTTATAGTGCAATAAGACAAAGGAACTGTAAGGCAAAACCCAGATATTTTTAAGATGTTTCTCTTTATGAAGTAAAGGGAAGTTTGGTAAATCTATGCATTGGATTATATGAGATACCTGTAGTAGTCAAGGCTAAACTCAAAGGGACAGGACATCCATAAGCACCTAATAATCCAAGTTACTTGTAGCTCTTTATGACTATTCTTTCTTGTATAAATGTCACTTTTTAGCTTAGATACCCTGCTCTTTTCCGCCCAATGTTTATCCCCAGTCTCCTTCATTTTCAGCAGGCTGAAATACTACACTCTGTTAAACCATTCACCTGGTCAGATGTGCCTAAAGTGGGGTGACTTCACCCATATTGTGCACAGGTGGTTACGGCACAGCTCCAGTTGACAAGTCACCTTGGGGCAGAGCTGTGCCATCCCCTTCAGCATGACTTATCTCTACATCATCATCTGTTAATACAACCTGATGACTTCTAGGTTGGAGGTGGTTCACTTCTGGGGAGCTTGAAACACCTGCCCATTCAGTTAGACCCTCTCCACAAGTGTTGCCTTTCATTTAGGAACCAAAGAGTTGATTAACCGAAGATACCACTGAGCTAGGGGCTATGCAAACACATGCCAAACGAAATGCAATATGAGCCAATGACCCTCAAACGGCTGTATTGGGCAAACGTCATATTTTCTTTGGAGCTCGCACATCAAGTATAGAGAACTAGTGACATGCACACTTTTTATCACTTGTGGGTTGCAGACTGTTCATCGTGGCTTGCCAGAGAGACAACAGTGTGCTGGGCATCAAACCAGATCAATTATCGGTGGTGCAAACAGGGGAATTAGTTGTAAAGAACAGGACTAGAGGGAAGGGAGCATTTGGCAATTCAGCCTATTACACTGTCAATGATTTTGCAGAAGGTTTTATCTGTTCCCAGTCCTGCTCTAATTTTTCTTCGATTGTCCAGCAGTCAATACTTCTGTATTCCTACTAGACTAGCAAATGTTGGTGTAAGCTGCAAATTTCACTAGTACATTGAAATACCAAAATATCTTCTTTCTTAACTAAAGCAAATTCTTCTAGCTTGGAAATTCAATTTATTTCACATTCTGACTGCCTATAGCCAATTACACTTTCCCTCCTAACCAGCCTGGCTATAGACACAAGCAGATTTTTTTTTTAAGAAAAAATTGTTCCACAGTAATCTCTTTACAGAATTACAGATTAACCCCAAATAAGTTGAGATAAGAGGAATGACACACCAGATTCTAAGTATTCTTGTAGGTTCAGCTTCTCTCCAGACAGAGTAGTTTTGAAATTGCTTCTTATTTTCCAGATCATCAACTTTAATTGTAAATTTTTCATCATTCCAGACTATGGTCAGCATGAAATCTCAACAACTGCAGAAGCTTTATAAATCCAACATGGGGGTTCAGAATGAAGGTTTTTTAACTCTTTCTGTCTACATTGGCAACTATCTACTGAAATAGCCCTCTGGAAAATGCTTTGAGATCTCTGGATGAAAGGAAATCTAGCCTTAAATCCAGTAAATATACAAAACCTACACATTTCACTGGTCAGGAGGCACCACTGTTAGTGAAGATGCCAAAACCTGGTAACATTGACAGAGACAAGGAGAGAAATTTTCCTTTGTCATTTGAACCCAGCAGCCCTGAACGTGAAACGTTGGTTCATCAGGCCAAAACGGCCAGTTCAACCACATCTGCAAGGTTTCTATGAGCCCTCAACTTTCTTCCAAAATACATTTCTCTGTATGAAGGCTATCAGCTTCAGAAGCCTGTAAGCTGTGTTCCACTAGACTATAAGAATAATCTTCATGAGAAATGTGTTGGTCATACAGCAATATTAAGAAAGTTCATTTCTGTAGGTTTCTTTGCAGTGATTAGATTCGGGAGGTCAATTTAAATAATCTGAAAAAACATTTTATTAATGCTAAGAAATAACAGCTTTAGCAGACAGAAATATTGGGCAGAAATCCTGACTAGTATAAAAGTTTTGGACCAGTGTTCAAGATACTTAGAATGAGGCAGTGATGTTTTTCCTTTCAGAATGAACAAATTTTGCCCAAATCCATTGGTTTTATTCAAGTTTGTTAAACAGTGTAGGGATGAGGTGAACTTCACCAAGTGTAACTGTAAGCAACAGGAGTGGTCTTCCATCACCTTGCAGCCAAGGGCTTGGATATTTACCTATGCTGTGAGAAGTCCAATTCAATTTCCTTTTCTGCTGCTGACAATTTGAACTTGAGTATCCCAGGTCAGTGAATTAATTAGGATGCTCTGTGGGTTGCCTGGTGTTGAGACACTTGGTCCCTCCTCCACACTCCCCAGTTTTCCACTGCAGGTGATGTTTTATGTTGGATAAGTAGTTAATCATGGGAGCTGGGGCTGGCGCAGGAGCGCTCCAGCTCGCAGGCAGCGTTGAACTGCCAGGGCACAGTTCGTCTATTGAAATACAGTACAAAGGTTCCAGCAGACCAGATGATGAAAGGTCAGCCCTCCACATGCCCCACAACCTCTGATTAGGACATTCACTGCAAATGTAGGAGTTGTTCATCTAAATCCTTGCTTTGAACTTTTCCCCCTCTCTTTTCAGATGTCTCTCACATTCTCTGCCCTTCAGTTTTCCACCTCTTGTGCAAAAACTATGAGGTGGTCAGAACCTATAATGCTGTAGCCTTTGGAAGTGTTTAAATTGTGTAGGGATTACACAGAAAGCAAAATGAGAGCATGGTGTAGCTCATTACATCCCACTGAAAGGTGATTCCCCCAGGGTTGGATGGGCAGTCATTGCACAGCCATGCAGACCTATCCCATGTGGAACAAACAGATCATGCCATTAGGGTCCCACCATAGTTTTATAAAATGGTCTTATGTTGCTAGTGCTCTGCAAATCGATTCTGACAAGAAGGGTAATAGTAACACACCATCCACTCGACCATCTGGTCTTTCTCAACAAAAATATCTTAATCAACTATTAGAGATGTTTAATATGCATCACAGCAAGAATTATTTGTGGGTGTTAAAGAGTGGCTGAAACCAAACGTAGAGAAAGATTATACACCCATAGTCTTAGCTGGTGTGCAGTAATGCAGCAGAGTCATTAAAGCTATGCTGATTTCTGCTGGTTGAGCATACAGCCAATCATATTTTAAAACATAGTATTAAGAGTGGTTATGCTCTGAAACTTAATAAAATTACAAATTGGAATATCTCTAGTGAAATTAATGATCCAAAATATTACAATCAAGCAGAAGTCAGCCTTGTCTTGAATTTTGAAGGTCATTTGGAGTCATAAAAATGCAGTTCTAAGCTTTTAGAGCTTTGAAACAATAATAAGGCATAGGAGACATTTGACAGTGAGGGGAACAAGGCGTTATCTCTCCAGCCCATATGATCATTAATTTGCTGAAAAAAAACTATGGAGACCACAACCCCCAAAACAAAAACAAAAACAAAAACAAAAACAAAAACAAAAACAAAAACAAAAACAAAAACAAAAACAAAAACAAAAACAAAAACAAAAACAAAAAACTAAACTCGCAAAAACAAAACCCAAGTGACATTCATAGTAAGCTGGTGGCCACTATTACTTTTAACTTATTCTTGTGAATGGACAGAGAGGGTACGAAGATAAGACCCTGTGGAGAAGGTGTCTCAACTCAGACATTAGATGTTGTCCGGTTGTCAGCCTGGCATCTTTCTTTCTGCCTGCAAACCCATAATAGGAACCAGACAAATGATGGATTTAAGGAAAAATCAGGAGGGGGAAAAAAAAAAAAAAGCTCAAGTCAAGCCAAGGTAAAATACTTTGGACTACTTAGTGGAATGAAAAAAAAAAAATTAACCCAACAAACTCCCCAGGGAAACAAAAGGCTTTTGGGAAAAATAATACTTATTCAGATTCAAGGCAGTTTTTCTGGTTTTAGAGAAAAAAAAATTTTTGATTATTTTCCCTTTTGTGTCAGTACCTGATCTTTTCTTCCCTTTTTTATTTTTTTTTTAATGGAAAACAGGTTGCTATTGAATTGACCGATTTTAATAAAAAGATTTCTAGTTTTTTAAAACTCATTTGTGAAAGTTATATCTCTCATTTGCAGCTTTGGAAATATATAATTTTTTACCTTAAAAAAATACCTTCATTGTCTCCTATCAAAAGGATACATTGTATTACACAAAATTTTCAGCTAATTTCTTATTTCACAGAAATATTTTCTCCAGCTCTAACGAAGACCAGCAGAGGGTGGAGATACTACTAAGTCCCTAGAGAGAAGAAAAAAAATTGAGGGATGAACTACTTAGAGAAAGAAATTACTCCAAATGAGAGAATTTGTTGCTTGGAAGAGGAGGATACAAGAGAATTAAACAAGAGCAGATCTTACCGCTCTTGGCCAAAAATATTGGAACGCGTTTGGCAAGCCAGTCACAGATTAGAAATCCCTGCGCTATTTCTTATTTCTTGGTCCAAGTCATAGATGGTGGGGTTTAAACATGTGCCTCATGTGCCTAATTTTCCACATGTAATGTGGGAGTAATGAATGCTACCTTGATGCCTTGAGATTTTAGAGATACATACAGCAGTACAGGGTGAAACCCTAATCTAACTACAATCCATAGCAGGATTTCCTTTGACCTTGAGTTCTTCTCTTTGATTGCTGCCATTATTCCTCTAGTTTCTCTTTCATCCATAAGAACAAGAGTTTGGAAACGAAAAATCAGAGGATGTGTCTGTTTGTGACATCTCTGTAGTACAGTCACGTAGCCCACCTGAATTATATCATGCCTTGTACACAAACAATGAGAGGTCTTTCCCTCGAAGACCTCACAACTCCTATCCAAAAAGCAACAACTAGAGAAAAGGAGATATTTTCTTTTCCATTTCCAAACACTGGGGCTGACCTACTCCCTTCTGGAAGTGAGTTCAAGCTTAGGTATTTGCCAAGAAAGCTTTCTTCCTGGCCCACACAATCTGACATTCAACTAGAGATAACAATATTTTATTAGGCTTTTTTTTTTTTCTTCTCTCTCAAGTGGAAAGAGCATTACAATAATTAATTTTTTAGAAGGAACCACATTAACAAAAATGGAAAAGGTAAATCAATACAAAGAAATGTTTGAGATGACCTGTGCTGAAATACCATTTGGGAATTTTCAGTCCATGTGAAACTATCCCTAGATTGACTTTTTATCTTCATTTTTGCAGGAAAAAAAAAATACTTTTATATTCCCATTTTCATGGGAGAGGAAAATTGTTTTCCATGCAGCTGTATTCTTCAAGTTGACAGCTGCGTTTTTCATGGATATGATCACTGAAGCTGAAGTCGTCACTCAAAACAGCTTGAACTGATCCCTTGCAGGGCTTTGGAAATCACCAGAGGTACCTTGAAATTGTCCTGCAGACAGGAGAGCACCAGGGCAACAACCACTTCAGGGTCGTGTTGCATTTGCTCTCTTCTGACCATAAGAGAGTTTTGATTCATTCGTTCTGTATTTCCTGGATGTGACAAGACAGAATTCAGGAATTCCAAAATGTTAATAGAAACTAATGCTGTTGTTACATTGCAGGAGGAAGGACTGGATCCTGCTTCTCCTGTGGAGTATGGTTACCCACAGCTCCAAATCTTACAAGTACCAATGAAGGTACATACAGAGTGAAAACTGCCTTAGAGCTCTGGAAAGACAAGTTCTAGTCTCTTTCCAACCCATGTGTGAAGGCAGGCCTGGCACAGCAATCTCCATCCTTTCAGGTTGTGGTTCATTTTATCCAATGTCCAGTTTTGAGAGGTCAGTTTTAATCTGCTTGAGGTATGAAGAGACCCATTTTGTATTACTTATATTAAAATAAAAACACCCAAACAAACCAAAACAAAACCAGGAAACTTGCCTTGTGGAGTCGATGACACCTAGGAGGCAATCTGTAGAACTTGAACTGACAGCGAAACAAGGCAGGGTCTCTCTAGCAAAAAGGGAAACCTGCTTTCTTTCTTGGTAAGTTCTTAGAGTGCTCAGGCTTACATCCCTCCATCATCACGTCTGCATAATTAGTGATTCAGTTTGGGGTTTTCCAAAGTGAAAAAGCAAACCCCCAAATCTTGTGCACCTTGTGAAGCTGAAGGCAAGAAACGTGAGTCAGCCGTTGCGTTGCAAGGCAATGTAAGTAACCTGCACGTGTAATTTCCTCTCTTTCAAATACCTCATCAATCTGGAAGCTACACTCCCCACGTCTCTTCTGCCAATTCCTTTTAACTGTCAAAGAGGTTGCTTTCAAAGGACTCTAGCGACAGCTCAGAAATCCGTCTTGGTAGATTGGCAGGGCCTGGGAACTGTGTCTCTGAACTGTACAGAGGTCAGCCATTTAATTTCATATGGATTCCCATGATTTATACGTGCTCCAGCTCTCGATGCAGAACAGCCCATGCTTCCTCTGTTCATCAGGATGTAATGCCTGTCTAGGGATTGCTCCATTCAGTATGAAGAGTACAATTACAAAGCACAATGCCAGTGCTAAAATAGATCAATACCCTATTATTATTCTTACATCAAAAGGGGCAGCAGGTAGGTGTCCTGTGAACACAAAGTCTTGCCTTGTCAGACGTTTGCTGGACCCCCTCTGGCTGATGCTTTGAGGAGCATTAACGGGCACAGGTAAAATCAGCCCTTGGAATTGGCAAAGAAACTCCATTGGTAAGATGTACAAGAGAGAAGGGAATTCACAAGGAGTTTTCTGTGAGCAATAGCAATATGTTGCAGCACTAAAATGTTTGAAGATACTTTAGTATATTTATTTTCTGGAAAAAGAAGGGAAATTTTAGAAAGACACAGAAGAATTGACTTGCCCAGCTCATGCAGTTTCAAAGGAAGGAGCTGAGATTTCTGGGTTACCAACTTCTCTCCATGCAGTGTGACACATTTGTCACTCATATGTTTCTTCACCCATCCAATGTACTCAAACATAGGAACTATCAGGAGAATTCAAAGGTAGCCTGCAAACTTGTTCTGGAAATACCATGAGAACAAAAAAGTTGTCTAGGATGTGCTGAGAAATTTACATTAGAAATCTACAGAACGATTCCATCCCAGAAATGCTCAAACCGTTGACAAATTTGGGGAGGGAGAGGGGTGCTCTTATTTTTCCTTCCTATTTCCTTTTTGGTTAATACCATTCACTGTGATCTTGTGTGCTAGGATATCTGAAGTCCTGAGGACTGCCCTGTGCACTATGTACTAAATCTTAGAATAGAGCATCAGACTGAAAACACCTCACCAGCACCATCTCTAAACCTCATATATTGTCTGTCTTTCTGTGCCACACATAATTGCGGCTCTGGTAGTATCAGCCTCCTGGCACAAGTCCATACATTGAGCGATTATTCTCTTCAATCCAGATTGATGGAAAGCTTCATGCCTTGGCAAAATGACTAAGCTATCTATATATCTATGCTCTTTTTATGACTTGGAAAGTTAAACTGCTTTCTGTCTTGATTATTTGCCTCTGAGAAACTTGCAAAAAAAGGCAACAATATAAATGGAACCAATATGTTGAAGTTCACCATCTCTAGCTGATTTCACAAGTAACTTCTTACTCTCCTTATTATTGGCAGGCATTTTTTTTTTTTCCACCTGTCTAGCTTACCCTGTCATTTGTTGGTGATAGAAGAGGAGAACCCAAGCACATAAAAATATACTCTTATATTTTCTAAAAGACCTGCCAGTGCTTGTAGCAGATTAAGAAGAGATGAGCCAGCCAGGACAGTAATTGCCTTGTGACACTGCTAAGTCACGTGCGCACTGCTAAAGGCAACCTTCCCTTGGCTTTCCCTTAAGCTGTTAGTGATTTGAGTAACCTGAAGACAAAGGCCCAAATGCCTCACAGTAACTGCACAAAATGGGTGATGGATCACAAATACTGTTCCATCAATTTCAACTTCTGCACCACTTCTGAATCCTTTACTGTCTTTGTGCTGACTTTCCAGGACTTTGGAAAGACATAGAACTCTTGGTGAGCACTTCCCCATCATGTTCATCAACAACCTGAAAACAGTACAGGATCATGAGACCACTCTTGATTTCTATTCTAGTGTCTAAGCATCACTACGCAGTCAGGACTGATCCACAATGAGCCCAGATCCCTGTCAAATGTTGGTGCACTGAGTTACACTACACCCAAATAAATGTTCTCTGTAGATGAACACTGTGACACTGGAGCACGAAGGAGGAGTTGTGTCTCTGTCTCCTATTTCGTCTCACATGGGTACACTACTCTCATATTGCAAACAGCACCTGCAGCAAAAGGTGGTGATCTGGGTAAATGGTTATTCATGCCATGGTTGTTGGTTGAGATGTTTGTGCTGTCCTTGTGCACCCTCTTACCTCATTAACTATGACAATATCAACAGTCAACAAATGCCACCACACATCTGTATTTATGAAGAGCCATAGTCGTTTTCCTCTTTTAGCTCCAACATTTCTTCGTCCCATTTGTAGGAGGTCCAAGTACAGCTTTATATGTATTTTATCAATCCAAGAACATCTGTAAATGGTTTAGGCCCTGCCTGGAAACTGAATAAAGGAGAAGCCTGCAAAATAAAGGCTTCTCAATACCATTTCAGGATACCCTATATTTCATCAGATCCTCCCGAGATTTCTTCGGAGAAATTCAGCAGATGAGCCTCCCCATCCCAGAATGTACCTCAGAATGGAGGAGCATTCCAGGAAACAAAACTTGTTTCAGTGCATAGTGTCAGATCCAAAGTGATAGGCAGGAAACAACCTCTACGATCTTGATGCAGACACAAGTGATTTTTCTTTGAAGAAATTAAGTTCAAAGTGAAAAACAAAGTTGAGATGGACAGTGTCCCGTTCTATTCTGACATCTCTCCCTGTGCCAGGCACACTGATTTATGGCTATCTCCGGAGTGGAGATGCAATTGTAAACCAAAAGAATAAATCTAGGGTGAGGTATACCAAATACATTACTTTATCTCCTACCTCGCCAGCATGGTCAGTAAAATCCTGAGGAAGCTACCTTTCTGCTAGTTCATGTACCCTCAGCGGACTAACGCACTTTAAAGGTGTACTGCCTATGCAGAGTAACATACAGAGGGCATACAGCTTGCTATTTCATAAGCAGCAGCTGAATACTGTATTTCCCACAAATTCCAGCTGAACCAGCAGCTCTTATACTGCATGCAATGAATGGAGGTGGAATAAATGATGCCTGTCTGTTTTTCCTGCGTTCCCAGTGTAGCATGCCTCGTTGCAGAGACAGCTCTGCAGCATGTCACAAGAGGTATGCAATCCGTTCACCAAAATGCCACAGGCTATAATCATTCTCTCTGTCTCATAAGAGAAAAGAAAGCAGCCTCTACTGCCTTTTGAAAACGACAGCCTCCCGGAGACTGGGGCAGGCTAGGAGATGATTCCCACTTTGTACTTCGCAACATAGGTGAAATGAAGTCAATGAAGCCTATTCACTACTTTTTACCATCCCAAACTCAAAGCAGCAGAGGCAAAGATGAGATTATGTTTGTTACAAATTTATGAGTTTATTCACGCTGAGAGGCATTGCATACTCAAAACTCTAGAACGTAATCCACAGCAAACAGCCACAGAGTAGAATGAAGTACATAGAGCAGGATTATTCGGCAGCTGTCAATTTAACTTCTGTTTACAGAACCAATATCTTATAGGAATTACCCAAATCTACAGAGTTCATGATTATGATTAATGGCATTAAACATTGCATACTGTACATTGCAGATTGTAAAACTGGCACTTTGCCAACCAGTTACCTACTGGAACGCTCATTAGAACACAGGATTAATTCACTTCCTTGGAAAAGAGCTCAGACAAGTGAGTTTTCAGACAGCAGGACGAAAAATAAATGGTTCATATTGAGCGAAATGTTCCTGTTTGTCCAAAGCAAGCATCTTTCTGGATTCCTTTGGATTCCTGCAACTGAAAAGTGAAGGAAAATGTGGTTTGGGGTTCAGCCTGTTTTGGGAGGGAGCCCACAAACTGTCATGAAAACACTACATCACAGGAAAGCTCCCATCTCTTCTTTCTTTAAACTACATTATAGATTCCATGTTCACCAAAGTGGATTAAAGATGAAGACAAAGGGCTGTTTTAAAACCTCCAATCCAACAGAAGGCAAAGAAAATAAAATCCCTTGTTATTGTTCTCTGCAGTTTTCTCAAAGTCTGTGAAGTCTGGCTCACAACTTTTGAATGTTTGGGGTCCGTGGGACTCAGTAGCCTGTGGGTAGACAGAAACTGAGTCCACACAGAGCTGACTCAGAAACCCAGAACCAAAACCAAGGGCCAGAGTTGTTGGTGCTTCAGGGTGCTGCTGCCTCAGACGGAGGAGAGGCCTCTTGCATCTTGTGCCCTCCCCTCCCCTGCTCAGCCAGTTCCGACCTCCAGTTGTTTTCCAGCAAAGTCAGACAATCTATTATGTCAAATGACAACGATATGACGCAGTCTCTCCTTCCCATCCAGCTGGGATCACTCTCCTTGTAATACCTTTCTTTCAGCCAAGTGCTGAATATTTCCAAGGAAGAGATTTAAGCCAACAAGGTGGCAAAGTGGCTTAAAACCATCTCTCAGTGGGCTAAGAGCCCGCACGATGTCTATTCTGGCTTAACTGATGGGCAGGAACTTGTCAAGCAGTGGTAACTTGAACAGGGGCCCTCAGTTTCATTGTTTTTGTACTTCTAACACTGCTGTGCTTCTGATGCCTGCCCAGTCTACTTTTGCATGTGGGAATCATGTTTTGCTATGTATCTCCGCAAAGTGCCTAGCTCCCTGCTGGTGACTCGGTCTGTAATAAGCAGTGAACTCTAGGCCAGCAGAATCATGAGTGCAGCCATGGTTTTGTTTGCATTAATGTTAAGTAGTGTGTACAAAAGCAAAATGAAGCCTGCCTATAATATCTTTTTTTTTTTTTTTTTCCAAAAGGTTAAATTAGTATACATGATATGGAATCTCCATGGTTTTCACTTTATCTGCTAGAGAGTTTGAACTTTAGTCTTTTGGTCCAAAGGGAGAAAAATCAATAGTATCACACTGATACACAAGAAACTTTATTAAAGTAGCCATGGGCATCTCCGCAACCTTACCCTATCAAGCTGGTTTGCTAATTGGTTTGCAACAGTGCGGCTGCCATGAAAATTACCCAGGTCTGTCTTGTGAAAATCTGGCTCTATCACCATCAAGAACAGAAACAGCCAGGGAAGCGGTCAAAGGTCGCTTCCTAGTCGTTGGGAGCAGAAAATGAAGCTTGTTAACATTCTGCTGCTGCTTCTTCTAGGGAGAAAAAAACACGTCAGTGCTGCAGGGAGCTGTCCTCTGGAGGATTGAACAAAGATGATCAAGATTCTCTCTGCTCACTTCCACTCACCCATCAGGCTTTCATTGATGGGAAAGCCTGAAAAAACCTGCCAGAAGTGTCATTTCATACCTGCCTGAAGTCCTTAGTTTGGAGTGCTTCCCTTACTTGTCCATCACAACACAGTCTCTCTCCCTTTTACCCATTGTCTCTCCTCTTTGCCGTACCCTGGTTTGTTGCTGTGCTAAACCAAAGCCAAATTCAAAATGGCCTGAAAAAAAAATCAGTCTACGAATGAATAAAAATATTGTAAATAATATGAATGTGAATGAATAAAAATGTTGTAAATAATATGAATGTGAATGAATAAAAATGTTGTAAAACTTTTGCAAGAAATGCCAATTATAGATAGAAGCGAGCCACAGCCAGTCTCTAAATCCTCCCTGCCACTGAGCTCCAATCCAGAGAGCAAGAAGGGCTTTGGCTGGCTGTATGATTTTACAGTTACATCTCTAAGGCAAAAATGTGTCTTGAAGGATGATGTTGCCTGAATGAACCTATGCCAGCAAGAAGCTGTAGCAGATCCCAGTGTATCTGTGTAACGAACAGTCGCCAATGGGTAGGTTCAGTTCACATCAAGTATGTTAGCTACAATAAATTAGCAATGAGTTGCTCCCTGGTTTGCATCAGTTTTTCACAGGATTTTGTGGTGGAAAAAAGCCCTTGACTTCTTGGTCAATATATCTGAAAGGTTAGATGGACAATAGTATATGTTCAAACCTGTTTTTTCTTTCTTCCAGTTCTTCAATTCAGGGTGCGACCCCATAAATAAATCAATCCATTCCACCCAGAAGAGACAACAAGGAACTTCAGCAGCCAGGCATTCACAAGCAGTGAATATGGGTCTGTCCTTGTCTCCAAGCAGTTGAGACCTAAGTAGGGGTTTTCTGTTACACATGCCGTCTTCCGTAATGAAAGCTTTATTAGAACCAGCCACAACTCCGATGAAAACTCTTGTCCATGGCCTGAAGCATATCCAATGCAATTTCAAACACACAGAAGGTAAAAATGGTGTACAGACACTTTTCAACCAGGCAAGCGTCTGTTCAATTTTCTGACCATCTTATTCTAATGATGGGATCTTGACAGCTTGCAGGCTTTCCCTGCCTGTGCGAGCATGGAGGCACCATGGACTGCTAACTCCTTCCCATGGCAGTAGATTTGGAGCCTGGCCATTCACAGCAGCTCTCTGTAAACTGCACATTCCTACACCATAGTGCTCAAGGTAAAACTGCCTTTAGGGCTGATGTGTGGCTGTCATGTATCAAAAGACCTAGATTATTATTTTCTGCCTGTGTTGTTGTTGCTGCTAAGAAAATAAGGTAGACAATTTGGCACAGAAAGCATATGAGGAATCATAGAAGGAATAACGCCAAAATAGCATCTTTTTTGTTCACAATTTATTATGAAAGTAGTAAATTTTCCCATGATGATAAAGATCTCTGGGGATGCTTTCAGCTTTTCTGTATTGCGATGGAAGGAAGATAATTAGGAATCAGCCACCCAAAACTTTCTCTCTTGGACAATCCAAAATATTAAGAGGACAGTGTGTTAGGAAACAAAACCAAAACAATTAAGAATGTGTGAAATCTGGCTTAACAGACTAGGTTTGAAGGAAATGAAGAATTTTAACATGAGGTTTGGTGTATAATCTACTTCCTTAATATGGAGTGGTTGTATGAAACCAAGGGAGTCTCATCTGCTTGTTCTATTCATTTTTCCATTAGCCTATGCACACCAACAGGTCATCTTAACTATTCAGAAAGAAGAAAAACGTTCTGTCATTCTAAAAATAAAAATAAATCAATAAATCAATAAATCAACTGTTTCTAAGGGGAAAAGAAGATTTTTTTTTTTCAGGTGGAACAGAAGACACTGGACAGGGAAACAAATTGATTCAGAAAGCCATTGAACTCTACAAATAACTCAAATCTCTTCAAACTCGTGATGATTTGCAATAGTTTGTTGTTATGCTAGCAGAATCTGATAAAATGTCTCTTCCTCTACCTCACAGGCAGATGCACACACAATATTAAAGATACCCTTGACTAGTAAAGATCCTGTCAAAGTATGCTAATCAAATCCAGCTTTGATTTCATGCTTACTTTTCTGCTCATCCCAATTGTAAAGCTAAGCTGTAATTAATACATAAGAGGCTGGTGATTATACAGTATTAGGCTGAACATATAGAGTGAACATACAGCATTAGTTTGCATTTCAATAGATCAGACACCGTAAAGAAATAAGATCAACTTACAAGGTCTGGTATTAGCAGGCTGCTAACTTATCTTGGTGACAATCTTGAGCTCTTGCATTGATCTCCTGCTACTGGTGACATCTTTTGCATCTATGTGTGTGTGTGTTTATACATGTACGTGCAGACTAAATAGCTACACTTTGCCTTTCAGTTTTTTGGAAATTGAATTATAATATACCACTCAGGGAAACATTAGTATTTCTTTGGTATTGGGCCATGGCAGAGATGCTGTGCCTCCAGCAAGCAGACCTGCGAGCTTGTGGTCCCTCCCTGCCTCCTGCCTGCTCAGGGACAGCACACAAGAAAGGCAGAACATATAAAGGAATAAACATCTCAGCATTAGCCAGCACCCTACTGCCAGAGGGTACATAAAAACCAGTGGAGTCCTTTCAGACAGCTTGTCAAAGACCTGCTAAGGTCTTCTTTGTATCCCCCCGCCAGCAGAAAAAAAAGCTTTCCGCAGTCTGAAATACTTAGAACTAGAAGAAAGGACATACGACTCCAAGAAAAATCCTGGGATTCGTCATTCAGCTTCATAGCACAGAACATCACACTAACTGTGATAAATAGTGAAAAGCTAAGATGAGGAAAAAGTAGCTCCCTATGATCCTGAACCTACTTGTGGTTTCTCTGGAGGAAATCCAGAGCTATTGTAGAAAAAAGAAACAATAGAGGTCCAGACCTTCAAAGTCAACTTGGCACCATAAAAGTTTAAGTGGTTCATCCTTTGAACAGTGCTATACCTCAAAAAATTTTTTATTAAAAAAAAGAAAAAAAAGACAAGGAAAGGAAGGTTCAGTTATACAGAGAGCTTTATTCTGCGCACAAGGACCAATTGCATTTCACCTCAGAATGACATAAGAGCAATCCTCCTGTGTTGAGCACAGCCGTGCCATGGCTGTGGCATGCCATTTCCTCGCAACATAACGAGATCATGTGTGAAAGCCTAAATTATGCAAATGAAAAGGCTCCACTAATACTGTTGAAATATTCCTGGAGTGTACACTTGACAACCTCAAAGTACATTTCACACCACTAATGACTTCATCACTAACACAATTGTCATGAGTCAAGCAGTTTCCATAGCAACGCCCTAGTACAGCTGTTTACCCATATAAAGCACTGCACCTACTTAGTTACATATACAGACAGATCACTAGATTCCTAGGTACTGAAATTGAAATAATTCAATTTTCAATGTCTCTCTTTATGAAGTGATTCTGCCAGCTATAGGTATTAGCATATCAATGTGACTTTGACAGGGTCTGCTGCAAAAGACATATTTTGCAGGCACTTCATGTCAATTAGAGCCCTAAATGTTTCACGGAATAATCATTCCTGCCAGATTAAGGTCAGGCTGCAAGGTAATTTAATTGGTGCCATTATATCTAGGGGGAAAAAGTGCTCTAATAAAGTGCACACACTGTAGCTGCCAGGGAGAATGTGCTATGTGACATGAAAGGGATTGCCTTCCTGAAGTGTATGGGTAAACCATTTAGAGAGAAAGAAATAAGATGGAAACAACTTCAGATGCTTTGTTTCCAACAAAATTCCAGTGTATTTGACCACAGGGGGAATTTTATTTCTCTCGAAGTGGTTCTATTCACAAGGGAGTAAGCACTGAAGAAAAAATAAATAAGAATAAGGAGAAAAAAAAATCTCCTCAATCTCCTCACTCTATGAAAGTCTTCTTATCTCCTGTGGAATGATAAACACTTTAATTAAAAATCTTCAAAAATCAAAACAGAATCTCTTTTTCCCAGGGCCCTAATGGCTGGGATGGAGCAAGCTGGACAGGAAATTTCCTGCCTCCCACCCTGGGGAGGATGACCCTTTCCTCCTGCAGAAACTTTTGGCCAACTACTTGTTTCATGAGCAGCATGACTTCAGTTTCCTATGGAGGCAGGTAGTCCCCTAAATTTCCCCTACCTATCCATAATCCAGCTTCTCACACTTTTCCAGAGGGCCCCTTTCCCCTGCAAAAGCCAGGTCCCAGGGTGCCTAGTCAAAGAGGCATGACGTGACCATGTCGCAACGTGGGTGTGGGAACGCCAACTGTATTGGGTCTACTTTCTTCTACCCTGAAAAGGGCAGTAATTTAGATCTTTTCTATTTATCCAGGTCTTGATTTTCACCAATTTTTTTTTATTTTTTTTTTTTTTAGGAATTTGATTTTTCTTCAAGACCATGTGTTTTTTCTCTTTTGTCTAAAGCCAGCCAAAGTGTGTAGAAGACTGACAGATGGACAGTGCAGAGAGTTCTCCAATATAAGATTATAACATAGGAAGATGATGAGAAAATAAGATTCTTAACTCATATCCACATCCTATGATGACTAACGTTATGACAACAATCTTTTGAGAACTGTCACCGTTTTGAACTTAACCTCTTTTCTTAGCAAACCAGAGCATTGGGGGAAGTATCTGCCTTACAAACTGATTAGACCTCACAGAGATGACCATGCTCAGCACTGTGGTCATAACCACACTCTAGTAACAGTATAGCAAAGATCAGGTTAACTGAAGAATATATGTGATGTTTACCAAAGACTCAAGGCTGGATTTTCTGTTGATGTAAACTGCCTCATTTTCAGACTTCGTCTAGGCGACAATCATTTAAATAAAGTTGAGGATATTAATAAAATATTGTGACAAGTTCAAGAATAACAGAGGAAAGTGTAGTTACATTCTGTATAACCCAAATTTTTTACAATGTGTTTGTAAGGACACTGTAAACTGTAGCATTTATGTAGCACTATTTTTTTTTTTTTTCCGTAGAATTAAGCATATTCCTAAAGTGCAATTTCAGACTGGTAAATCCTGCACCCCTAGAATACTTGTTTTTATGACTTAACCGTGAAATACAACACTGTGTTCTTAGACTTGGGCTTACTACATTGCGATGTGAAACCTGATCATGATTGACTGAGCTCAAAAAACAGAGATGAGAATGAAATTTTTCTTATTTTTTGAATGAAAAAATATGATATATAACAGGAAATTCTGCCAAACCGGAACGATTTTGTAAAATTGAAGCAATGGAAAAAGATCATATTCTGAGCCTTTTGAATTTCTCTATGAATATTTAAAAAGACTATATTCATTATTACTATTTCCTTTTACTATCCTCTCAGGCTTACAGTGGAATTATTTAAAAAAGATATAGGAAAGAGTTTTTGCCACTATGAATATTGCATAAACTAACTGAATTAAGGTCAAGCAAAGGTAGATTATAAATGGAAATGAAAGTTTTTTGTCATTATTATTTTCCTTTAAATATGTCTGCTAGAACATTTTGGATCAGCATCCCATCTGAATGCATTTAATCAGCCATAAATTATCCATTAAAAACTCCATTAATCCCATTACAAATGTACTCTACCTTCCATCATTTGGTTCAGCATTGGTCATAAATGCAGGAACAGGGTGGGGTGAAAGAGAGCCTCTGGATTGAGGGCTCAGTAGCTGAAAAAAATTCAAAGCTGCTAAAAGACCATTTTTTTAAATCCAAGGGCTTCGTATTTCGAGGTCGTAGATGTTACAGCCACCAAACAACAAATCACAGAATTACAGAATCATTTAAATTGGAAAAGACCTTTAAGATCAATGAGTCCCATCATTCACTCAGCACTGTCAGGTCACCAGTAAACCATGTCCCTCAGCACCACATCTGTATATCTTTAAAACACTTCCACGGATGGGGACTCCACCACTGGCCTGGGCAGCTGGGGCCAATGGTTTACTACCCTTCCTGTAAAGAAATTTTTCACAATATCCAACCTAAACCTCCCCTGGCACAACCCGAGGTCATTTTCTCTTATCCTGTCATTTGTTGCTTGGGAGAAGAGACCAAATCCCGCCTTGCTCCAACCTCCTGTCAGGGAGTTATAAGATTGAGAAGGTCTACCCTCAGCCTTCTTTCCTCCTGAACAACCCCAGGTCCCTCATCTGCTCCTCAGCGCACTTGTGCTCTAGACCATTCACCAGCTTTGTTGCCCTTATCTAGACATGATCCAGCCCCTCAATGTCCTTCTTGGAGTGAGGGGCCCAAAACTGAACACAATGTTCAAGGTGCGACCTCACCAGTGTTGAATACAGGGGGACGATCCCTGCCCTGGTCCTGCTGGCCACACTATTGCTGATACAAGCTGGGATGGTGTTGGCCTTCTTGGTCACCTGGGCACACAGCTGGCTCCTCTTCAGCCCCTGTCAACCAGCATCCCCAGGTCCTTTCCCTTGGTTTCCTTCCCCCAAACTGGAGCATTGTGTGACTCAAGTGCAGGATCCATCACTTAGCCTTGTTGAACTTCATAGCATTGACCTTGGCACATTGATCCAGCTGGCAGGTCCTCCTGTAGAACCTCCTGATTCAAAGAGATCAACACTTCTGCCCAACAGGATGTTGTCTGCAGGCTTACTGAGGGTGCACTCAATGCCCTCATCTGGATCGTTGATAAAGATGTTAAAGAGAACAGACCCCAGCACTGAGACCTGGGCGACACCACTTGTGAGCAGCAGCCAACCGGATTGAACTCCATTCCCCACCACTTTCCGGGCCCGGCCAACCAGTCAGTTTTTTATCCAGCCAAGAGGACACTCATCCAAGCCATGAGCAGCCACTTTCTGCAGGAGAATGCTGTGGGAAACAGTGTCAAAGGCTTCACTAAAGTCTAGGTAGGGAACAACCACAGCTCTTCTCCCATCCACAAAGTGGGTCACCTTGTCATAGAAGGAGATCAGGTTAGTCAAGCAGGATCTACCTTTCACAAACCCGTGCTGACTGGGCCTGATCACCTGTTTTTCCTGTATGTGATGGCACTCAAGATGATCTCCTCCAGGAAAGTCCCTGGCAAGGATGTCAGATGTATCAGCATACAGATCTCTAAATAAAACAACTTAAAAGAGCAAGATTTAATGACAGCAAGCATATATTTAGAAACTTGAGTCTACTTTAGCTGTGCTTTTAAGGGATCTCCCTTGTTTTCTTTCACTCTTTTCTTACACAAGAAAACCCGAAGATGAGGGAGGCAGAACACGATCCCTGAAGTTCGCTGATGAAGGCACGTACATATAGATGTCCTGTTAGACTTCTTGATTGTTAATGGAGGCACAGGGCATTTTTCAGCTCATGTATACTACAATTCAACCCAGGTGAAGGTGACTAACTGTGTAGGCTCTACTACAGATCAGCCAGAACTTCAGTCTCCTCTAGTGCCATTTGAGGTGTCCCAGGAGAGATAAGAGATCCTCAAAGACCTGGCAGATATAATGTAGGACCAGTAAGAAAACCATATTCTTGTAGCCAGATGGGAAGTGCATCTCTAATGCATATAAAGGGCAATTTAATTACAACTCTGGTGATAAAATGGAAGTTTAGACAGATAAACCTTCACAGACTTCACAGCATTCCTGATGAAAGGAAAAAACTCTTTCCTCTGGCCAGAGCCATATACAGAGCGGAGTATAAATATGTACAGAAGGAGAGGGATGACAAGTCTCACAGGTTTTCTACCTGCCTCTCAAAACAGACGCTGTGGACTATGTAGGTTTAATACAGTTCTGCACATGAAGACAAGATACATAATACCCACTAGACAACAGTTTCACTATCAATAACTTGAAAATGTAAGATACTTTCTGGTAGTTTTCCTTTCCAGAAAATGCAAGATGATTCAAAACTGTATGTTCGCTGGCTGCATCCATATTGTCATAAATCCTTCTGTTGCAACTGAGGAGGAAATCAAAGACCGAACCTGTTCAACAAGCATAGCATCACAGAGTCACAGAATTCCAGGTTGGAAGGGATCTCAAGGATCATTTGGTCCAACCTTTACTGGCAAAAGCCTGGTCTAGACAAGATGGCCTAGCACCCTGTGCAGTAGAACCTTAAAATTGTCCAATCACAGAATCACAGAATCATCTGATTGGAAGAGGTGTTTTAGATCATCGAGTCCACCTGCTTCCCCAGCACTGCCAGGTCCCCACTAACCCCTGTCCCTCAGCACCACCTCCACACGGCTGGGAAACCCCTCCGGGGATGGGGACTCTACCACTGTCCTGGGCAGCCTGGGACAGGCCTGGACAACTCTTTCTGTAAAGAAATTTTTTCTCATACCCAACCTAAACCTCCCCTGGTGCAGCTTGAGGCCATTTCCTCTTGTCCTATCGCTTGTTACATGGGAGAAGAGACTGATTCCCACCTCGCTACAACATTTTTTGAAGTCACAGGTCTGACTTGTTGCTTTTCCCTCACCTGGAAGAAAGAAGAATTAACTGTCAGAGCATCAGGCATTGCTTCAAAAGTGGTGAAGTAGTGAAGTGAGCTGTCTGCTGTGTTTTGGGTGTTGATTCCTGCTCCTTTCATTGGCAATGGGTCCACATCTATAACGCAATTATTTTCATGAATGTCTTTGCAACCATCACTTGACCACGTTGAGAACGTCACTGTGGGCATGATCTGTGGTATGTTGGAAAACATCCTGCTCTTAAGCAGGAGATTTTCATGAGGAGCTCTGTGCTACCATGCAGATAAACTGCAGCTGTGCAGTGACTTTGGCTCTTATTTGGAATATTACACTTGTCATGCTACCTACAGATTCCAGCTACAACCATGCATCTGCCTGAGGTTGGAGGACATGAACTTTTTTTTCCACAGTTTTTGTACAAGAGTTCTGATGAGTTGTTCGACCTGTGCACACGTGCTCTATTAAGGCCACTCACTTCGTACAGGAGTCCCAAGACCTGGGAAGTGGCAGGCTGAAGATGTGGGAGGTAGCGGTGGGCAAATGGATTTATTTTCTCCTTGCTTTATGAAGTAATAGTGTCCTTTTTCTCTTTTTTTTTTTTTTTTTTTGGCTTTTTCTCCAATAATCCCCTTCTCTTCAGTTCCTTGTGGTAGGAATGAACTTGTTCCCCAAGTCTGTAGAGAGCTGGGTTCAATGGATGTGATTTAAGGACAAGGGCAACCTCTAGATTGCAGGACGAATAACTCCTTTTTTAATTATTTTTTTGATTTTTACTTTTGAAAGATAAGGAAAACCAGAGATGGAAGTTTTCACATTTGTAAAAACATTTTCTTTCAAAGGTTTTCAGTCAACAGATAAAATAAACAGATGATGAAAAGCCGATGAAAACAGAAAATAGTCATAAACAGACATCTTCAAAATACGTTTCCATCTGGCTGAAAGCCACTTTCATTCTTCTTTTTTCAAATCTTGTTTTGAGTGAAATAACTGCTAGCA
Organism: Bucorvus abyssinicus; assembly: GCA_009769605.1. Lineage (NCBI taxonomy): Eukaryota > Metazoa > Chordata > Aves > Bucerotiformes > Bucorvidae > Bucorvus > Bucorvus abyssinicus. Next base: position 4,232,882 of record CM020063.1, read on the forward strand.
AATCTCTCAGCAGATCTGGAGACACCTGTCTGATGCTAGGGCCTGACTGCTTAATTGCTGTTAACTTTCTCTTCGTCAGGTGAAGCAAACCAGGTGAGTTTGGCCAAGGGCACCCGTTTTGCCATGAGAAGGCCCTTTAAGCATCAGGTAACGTTTTTAAGCTAAACTGTGTTTACAGCCCACAGCATCCTTACTTAGCCAGGAAAGAAACCTGTTATCAGAAAAAGATACGTTTGCCGACGTCAAGATTTGAATGCTTGCACACAGCTGCTACGATGCATAGAGAGAAAACAGCTCGGAGTATGTGCAAAGGAAGAATGTATTGAGTTATATTCAAGGGAATAAATCTCACAAAGGATTTTATGCCTGATTTTTTTTTTTTTTTTTTTTTTAACAAAAGGAAGACAACTTGCAAATGTATCTCTCTATAAAGAGGAGGCTGTAATGAACAAGGACAGTGCATTTCCCAGTAGGGTGATGAGTAAGCCGAGGGATATCTGCAGGATGCCATGATGCACTCTGCTGTCACAAAGATTTTACACATAGGCTGGACAACCTGTTAAATAAATCAACATGCATCTATCATATTTTTTTTTTCCCCAGGTGTCTATTTGGAAACTCACAGGCACATTGTAATGCATGCACAGTGTTTGTTAACTTGGCATATCCTTTCCATAATTTCCAATCCTATGCTGTCTCTTGGGGGTGAATAATCATTATGTAACATAGCACACATGGTACTATGTGATGATCCTTGTCCTTGCATGGGAAAGAACAAAAACAAACTGAAAAAACACAGAAGAGCATTAACACAAAGGCACACACGTATCCCGGCAATAATATACAGGTTAGACTGGCTACAGGGTATGTTTTCTTCACCTTTCAAAAACATTGATTTCAGTGGGAAATGTTCTTGTCTAACTAATACAGACTGTAGTCTCTGGGGTAATTAATGGGAAAATCTGTTTTTCTTTTTTTGAGTCACATCTTGCTTTGAAAGGAGAAATTCCATCTAACTTCAGTAGTCAGCACAGAGCCTTGAGTTAAGCTCTTACTCGTCTTTGTCGTACTTTCCTATGCACTGCCCTGATCCAGCTCAGGACACAAAGCAAAGTCAATTTTTGATATCAAAAGGTTGATGTAAACCCAGAGAACATCCAACTGATAGTCACAAAACAAAAGGAAAGAGTGAGGCCATTGTATAGGAAGTTACTATTTAAACTGAAGAAGACTTTAAAAAGTGGCTAAAGCAGAGTAACAGCAACTTGGGCTATGCCCAGCCCAGATCATGCACTGTGCTGGGAATGGAAAGCATCAAATAAATTCTTAATTAGCAGAAGTTTCCATTATTGCTGTCTCCAACAATGCCTCCATCATCCTCACAAAATGACAGAGTGTATTGGAAAAGCTATGACTGGGAGAAAAGAGTCAGGGTTTATCTCAGATGCTCAGCAAGAGTTATGCCCATCTGTGAGTGAATGGTTTGTTCACTTAGAAAGACAGATTCAGTCAGGCAGCATGGGTTTCTTCTCACAAACTGCGTGGTGAATTCTGTTTTCAAGAAATAATGTATCTGCTGTGGAAACCACCAAGACTACCACTGTAAACAACAGTAAAATTGTACCCCAGAGCCTAGACCTGCCTGAGATAGAAGCATCACTGGCAGGTGACAGCATTTGCACATCAGATGTGAAATAGCCTCATATGTCATAAAACTGGCTCTCCCATACTTGGGAAGAAAAGGAGAAAAAAATAGTCATCAAATCCTCCTGCTCTTAAAATTCAAACTTCCTTCAGAACTTCCAAATGTCTCTTCCACAGACATTTCAGGAACTTTTCACAAGCAACAGCTTGCCTCTGTCTTGCTGTTTGACATTTGGTTTTGCAGGTGGGTCAACCAAGTTGTTAATGGCCAAAGAACAGTATAAAACACCATCAGAAAGGAAGACCTGGAAATGGCTAATATACATAATTTTTGAAAAATTGTCTTGATTTTCACCAGAATGCACTATTATATATGACAGCATGAAAACAGGGATAGGACGGAAAAGTATCTTGCTTATCTGATTTACTAAGCGATCATGGGAGTACATAGATATTTGAATTTATATTGAATTAAGATTTGTTGGGTAATTTTCATTCTAATTTTGTCTATAGTTTACAGTTAAAAATTCTTTTACACAAACTCTTTCTCCTAACAGTTACCTTAAAATATCACTATACAAGGCGTAGAATCTGATGGGATTTTTATCTGTCACGAATGTCATCCTCCATGTCCATAATTTACCATGTATAGAGTAGGAAAAAAGGAGGAAAAAAAAAGTACCTGCCAAGTATTCACAACATACTTTCAGATGGTAGCAGTAACACTTAGGTCTGAAAGAAGGTTGGAATGGAGTATTGCAAGATGTCCAAATCCTTCTACATTGTCATATCTTGTATTTAAATACCAAAAGAAAAAAAAATAATATGCCATGTTTCAGTAGATCACTTTCTATCAACATAACACACTGACTTACGGAGCAAGAAAATAAATTAACGTGTCAGGCTCAGGGAGAGTGAAGTAATGAGCTGCATGCTGGGATCCAAGTTAAAAGGAATGTATACAAATGCACTGGGCATACATAATAAGATGACCAAATTGGATGCATAGCGCCTGTGCTCATGGATACGTTTAGAAAAATGACTTGGAATTAAACACAGGCAGTGCCCAGAAATGAGAGATAAAATAAATACAGAGCAGTGCTCTGAGGTTGAAGGGGAGTTTGTGGTGGCAGAGCAGCTTTTGCGGTGGTCTGACAGGCAGAAAGAGGAGGTTTACTCCAGCCACCAGGAGAGAAATAGTAATTTAAAATCTCTGGTGCTCTAGAGGGAGTTTCAGAGGTTCAGCCAGGAATTATCCTATTTTGTCTTTAAGAAGAAATCTGATGCATTCTGAATTATCTGAGCATAACTTTAGAATATAATTATGAAAGATGAAGTTCAAATTTTTTTACAAAATGTCTATTAATTCCAAGACTTTTCTCTTTAATTTCTTTTTAATGATGCAATTTATTTAGTTTGATTTGATTTGATTTGATTTTCTAGTTTCTGTCAATGAAAAGGCAGGCAATGATGATCTATTGTGTATACAGTATGCTGTCTGATTATTTTTTTCCTGAAGCTGGATTAAACAACACATTTTTTAGAAAGATACCTAGTCTTGCCTTACACATTCTAAGTAACAGGCAATCCACCTTGTCGGTTGATGAGAAAATCCAATATACTGCAACTGTCACTAGTGGAAAGTTGGGTGTAATCTCAAGTTTTAATTTCTCTTAGTTTTAGCAATTGGACATTCTTACACTTGTGTTGGGAAAATTGAAAAACCCATTTCTGCCCAGTCCCTTGCTATTCTAGTTTTCCATATGTCAGCAGCCATGCACAGTGCTCAAATCATATAGAGCTTTGGTTTTTTTCCCAAAATACAAATTGATAACTCTTGCCTTCCATTTGCAGAAACCCACTTTTTTTTTTTTTAATCTTACTCCATTTTATTTCAAGCAACCATAAGAAATTTAGTAGCCTTTCTACCAATGCTGAGTAAAGAACAGAGATGAATGACTGTTTTTTTGAATGAGTGCATTCGTTAGGGAAAAAAAAACCCAAACAACAAAATGCAGTTCCAGAGGGCTGTGTGTTATTCATGAAGTGTGGTCAAAATCAATATAAATCTTTGTGGCCAAAAGAGCTGAAAGAACATTTGGAAATATCTAATGTTTTGTGTTGACATTTTCCAAAGAAAAGATGGCCATTTATGTTTCTAAGTGTCATTTTGTCTGAAATTTGAAAACCATTTGTTATTCCTATTATTATAACGCAGTGACAATATTACATATTTTCCTCGATATTTCCCTTTCACTATTTTCTTGAGACCTTATTTGTTTGGATATCACACCAAAATCCCACCCTGAGATAGCCATCACCTTATATTTCCTACTTTTGAGATTAATTTTAAGTTTCCTTTATTTTTCACTGCACTGTCTTCTATCTTATAAACTCGATTCATAGTTTCTGTCAATGGGTCTTGCACATTTTGTTTGGTTTATGAACTTACTCTGTTATGAGATTTTGAACCTTTGGTCAGGCAGTTCCAAACACTCATTAATGCACTCGTTACTGGTCATCTAAAAATCATTGTGGCATCTTCAGATTTTACTGGCAAAGATTTATCTCATTGATACAAATGCTGAAGAGAGCTGGATTAAGACTCTAATCCCTTGGAGACTGCGTTAGCAGCAACTCAACTCATTGATTTCTACCCATTAAAAACTCCATTTCAAGACCTGTCAGACAGGGAGTTTTAATCCATCTAATGTGTGCCCTGTTAATTCCATGTAATGTAAGGGTTTTTAATATAAATGTCATGTGCTACTAAATCAAATTCTTTAGAGAAATCCAAGTGTATTATGTCAATAGCATTGTCTTTATTAACATTGTCAAGAAAAGTATAAGAGGTTTGTTTGACAAGATATAATTTCCATGCAGACATGTTGACTAGCATTCCTTATATTTTTAGCCTCTTATTCTTTGTTGACAGAGTCCTCAATTAACTGCTCCAGTAGTTTGGCCAGACTGACATTTGACCAACCAGTTTACCAAGTCATCTCTTCTGCTTTGTTCGAATGCTGGGATTTTACTGGGAGTCATCTCCAGGAAATTTCCTCAACTTTCCAAAAATTTGTTAAAACCTCTTTTGGAGGTTCCTTTTAGATCTCCGGATATCAGCTATACACATCTGATTATTTAACAGTGACTCATGTTTTCCTCTGAAACAGATGGCTATCGCTCTATTCTGTCCACTGTTTTATCTCAGAGGATACCTCTTCTGCTTTACATCACTCACAGCACAGACCTACATATTTTAATAGCTATTTTTATACTTAAAACAATTCTAGCATATCCTAGAAAACACTTTGTAGCATCACTGTATGCACATTTGATAATGACTGGCAAAGACTGGGGGTGGGGGGGTGGTTGCACCTAATACCTTTTATAATTGCATTTTTATTTATTTTCACATAAGTTAACCCCTGGACTTTAAGTTGTTTTCTTTTTTTTTTCAGACGGCCTATCACTTCTGTCACACATCCTTTTGGCTCATATCTCAATGTTGTATTTTAGAAGACACCTTATTATGAAGAATATCCCTCAATACAGATGGCATTTATCTATTCATCAGCAAGGTGGAGAACAGGTATCTTTCCTTTGCCTCCTGGTTTGCAGCTCTAGCTGCTAAAGTAGTGCATCTTCACCAAACTTGAAAAATTGTATAGGAAATGGTCATTCACATCTTCACTCACTAAGAAAACACAGATTTCTCATGCAATGGACCCCAATTCACACAGTGTTTCAGGACCTCATGTTTATTATTCAAAAAACCTTAAACCATAAAGTCCATCTGTAACAGAGCAGGGAATTGAACTTACATGTCCTGTTTTTTCAACCACAACACCATCACTTCCCAATAAAGTTTTTTAATTCTCTCTTGAAGGGCACGCCAAGAATATGTATTTCACTGTTACTGTTAGTATGACTACTGTACTTGGGAACAGAAACAGAATGAAAATAATATTTATTTGGGGGATGAGGAAACACAAAACTTGATGCCGTCATGGTCACAGCTCACATCCTGAGGAGGAAATGGCTGTCAGGGGCCAATTTGCACATTATTGTTAAAGTTCTTGAGGAAGAGGAGGATTTGGCCTTATGCCAGTATTCTGTGATCAAACCAATATGCTTGAGTTTATATGGCTAATTAAGAAAAAAAATGTTTACTATTTCTATGCAATTAATTCTGCAAGGAAAAGGAGTCTTTCAAAGAGACAAACTGAAGGAAGTCAAGACTGTGAGCTTTGGTGAGTCAGGGTACACCAGATCATGGAAAAAAACAGAGTGATACACTTTCTTTTCCTGATCCTGAGGTAATATCTGTGGAGCCATCGCAGGTCTCATACTCCCTGAACTTGAAAGTGTTTTGCTCCCACTTTCTTATAAGGAGCCATGGATGATTGTGTCCTTGAAAGGCTGTACCTCCTGTTTCCCGTGGAGCACATTGCACTCTCCGGAATTTTAGCTGTGGAGTTTACAAATGAAAGAGCAGAATACAGGTTCAACCTGTGATAATGGAAAGTTCCATTATCTAAAAAATGAAACTGTACTCCTTGATATTATGAACCACAGTGACCTTACAGAGAGTTGGTTGTTTGTAACATGGTGAAGAGCCGAGCCCTGAGATACCAAAGATCTGTGGCAAAATATGGATAATTTGTTTGACATGACAGAAGCCAGAACACGAAAAACAAAGAGGACTCTGGACAAGTCAGAACAGATGCACATGGAAGGCATGGACTACATCTCGGAAACTTGACTCTTAACCCAAGACCTGAGCATGAGAGTACTGATTCTCCTTCAACGTTCTCCAAAAATAATTCTGAAACCAACAGTTTTGCGAAGTCTGAAACCTTTTATACTCAAGATCAATGACTGTTAATTTTATATTCTGTGCTCTTGCAAAGATCTGTCCAGGATGTACACTTACAATAAATATAGAAATAGTAAATCTACTCTACTAACCATGTTTTGACTAGCAGTTCACAACTGTCTTCAACAACCTTTATATTGCTTTTTACAGTGGTGCCGTATCTTTAAAAGAGGTGAAAGTGCCCAGAGCCTGGACATGAATGAAGACGAGAGATATGTTCCTACATTCCTCCTATTTTCATTCTCCTTTTCCTTCAGTTATGAGCAAACTCCTCTTCAGACCATTTCTGAAGATTACTTCTATTTATTCTTTTATTCCTGTTTCCAAGAATACATCTTTAGAGTCAATTCAAGCTTCAATACATGCAATTACTAGAGAAATAAAATACTATTACCCCCATCTTCAAGCATTTTGGCCACATTCTTCCGGACTTTTCTATTTTCAGTATCTAAAGTGCAGTACTCCTTCAGTGCCCTTGAAGAAGTACTTGTTACATTACTGGATGTATTATTCCTTAGAAGAAGAAGGGAAAAGAAATATCATCTTCCAATTTATGAATCATTCTTATCTTCACTCTTCACCTTTAGTTCTCTTTGTGCTTCCTTCTCTTATGGTCATCTAAATTATTTCGGAATGAATACAATGTCACTAAGTTGGGACTCTTTATTTTGATACTACTTTTAACAACTTTTTTCCTCCTACTGTCTTTAGGCAGTGCAACATCACTCTTTTGGTACCAATAACCTCATTTTATTTTCCAGAAACCTATTTTCCCTTTTTTTTTCACTCACTGCAGAGTGTCTGATTGATTGATTGATTTTAACATTTCTATATGCCATTGTTTTGGCTCAAATGCGTTTCTAGACTAAGGTACATTGGCTATTACCAGAGGTGCAGATTTGTCTGGCTCTGATTTCCTCAAAAGCTGTATCACAGAAATGAAACCAAAGGACACCATTCAGAGCTGACTCTCTTACCAATGGAAGTAATGACTGCCAGGAATGGTTGTAGAATAAATAGTACAGTAGCATCATAATGTGCTCCAAAGAAGGCAAAGAACTATTGATGGATGAAGCATCAAACACTTCTTTCTAATCGCTCTGCCCCAAATCAGTTGTGAATGTCATTTATATCACTCTTTACAGCCATGGAAGAAGATTAATTCTCTCTGATCACGGAAAATACAAACTTGCAACATCCTTTCTGCTAAATAAATCAATAACAATTGCCATTGATCCCATTTTACACAGTGTTTTAGAGCTGTAATTTTACGTATTACCGAACATGAACAGTGTCTGTGCACTTAACGTGGTCACACTGGCAAAGTTAAAATGCAGTCGGACCTTTTAGCAAAGGACATTACCTATCCACTAATATCCACCAGATCTACCTGACAACAGGGATGAATATTGTCAGATGAACATTAAAACACATGGAGATACGAAGGTTATGAACCAAGAAAAGAAGCTAGTCCAAACATACTTGACTGCACAGCCTGGGTGGGCAAACAGTTACCTCAGTTACCTCGGATCACAGAACTGAAGAAACCTCTGCAACAAGGAGATGTGCTGCATTTCCCCACACAGCATCAGATACAAAACGTGCAAGCAGACTTGCCCAAGGGGGATGCGTACTCAAAAACAATGAGAGATCAGTTACCCAGAGCAGTCACACGGACAAGATAGAATAGATGGGCAGCTCTTCAGTAATATTGTGTGTTTTTATAGCATTTTTTCACTTTGGAGAGCTCTCCTAAATGTTAATCAGAACCACATGGCTGGCAAGTCACCGCTATGTGAGCCACAGGAACCCCCCCACCACCACCAATACCACCACCACCTCTATTGTATTCCCTGCAGTACGATAAGGTTTCTCAGCACAGCCTGAAGTTATGTTAACTCCAAACGGAGTCTTCAGAAAGAGCCTGCAGGAGGCAGGGTACTGGTACGTTACACATAGGTTATGATCTGATGTTTTTGGTTTCCCGAGCAGTTTGTTGCTACTATACAAATTCAGAGGTATATTTTAAGTCTGATGCGTCTATTCCAAGAGTTAGAAGGCGTTTGTGAACCACACATGGCTGCCCTCAGAGTGACACGACTCTTAGCAGTACGAGCACAGTGTTTCTGTCTACCTTTATTCCAATGTAGCATTCACTGAAGTCAGATTCAATAAAGACCTGGCATATAGAGCAGGGTGGTGTTTTGCCCTCCAGCCTTAAAGTTGTTGACTCTGCTCTGTGAGAGAGTTTAGATATCATGAGGACAGCAAATAGCCATAAAACAACATAGACTAATGCTATTCATAAATTCTCTGAAACCATGTGCTATGGAGCTCCTAGTGTACATCAATCAGTCTTACAGCTGTATTTCAGAATGGACTATTCCCTAACACTCTTTCATGGGCACCCCCTTGCCGTGGGGAAAGAGCTTGCGTGCCCTTGCGAAGTTGAGAGCTATGCTGGTGGTGGCATATGCCTCCGGTAGGGTCTCCCAAGCCTGACAGGTCTCAACTGAAGGGTCAGACAAAGTGTGTCCACGGGCAGGATGGGCTCACTAGCCTTCGGGCAACCATCCTAGGAGAAGGACAACTCTAACTCCAAACCCGGGCAGATGGAGCTCGATTAGCCCTGTAAGGCCATCCATCTAAGAGAAGGATACTCTAACCAAACCTACGACCTGAGGACTTCGCTGTCACCGTCCAAGCTCGCTAGGCCCTGGCAGATGAACCTCAGGTGTAAAGGGTGGGGCCAGTCTCGCGCACGCTGCGCCTCACCTAAAAAATCCACCACGCAGGCTTGAAGGGTGTACTCACGTTTGCAAAGCCCTGTAGCGACAGGCAAGGGACGAAACGGCAGGTGGAAAGATGTCACTGGAAGCCGCAGACCCAACCCTGCATGCAGGCGGTTCAGGACATTGGTCGCTTGAGACTGACCCGGGAGATGACAGTCTCGTTCGGCAGCATCCTGAATGACCAAGCAGCCTTTTTCAAGGAGAGCACTGCTTGCTCCACACGGAGAGGGGCCTAGAAAAGGTGGCCTAACCAAAGCTCATCTCCCTTCCAATCTGGTTGGCTAGCCGCGGCCAACGGACATCTTCTTCTGCGGTCAACCAAAGACAAAGAGACAAAGGCATACACCTGCCTCCAAAGGTGTGTCCAGATTGACACTCGCATGTTGGAACATCAGAACCATGCTCGATACAGCAGACAGCGGGCGTCCTGAACGCCGTTCTGCTATAATTGCTCACGAACTGTCACGACTCTACATCGACATTGCTGCTCTCAGTGAAGTTCGCCTTCATGAGGAAGGCAGCCTTAAAGAACATGGTGCCGGCTACACACTGTATTGGTCAGGCAAACCCAAAACCGAAAGTCATCATTCCGGAGTTGGCTTCATGATTAAAAACTCCATCGCCTCTAAACTTGAAAATTTGCCAACAGGTCATTCCGATCGCATTATCTCCTTACGCCTCCCGCTACACAAGCAGCAACATGTTGTTCTCTTCAGCATATATGCCCCAACTCTCCAAGCTGACCCTACAGAAAAAGACAAATTCTACACCGATCTGCGCCGCCTTACTCAAAAGGTTCCTGCGGATGATAAGATCATAATCCTTGGTGACTTCAACGCCCGAGTAGGTAAGAACTCTGAAGCCTGGAAAGGAGTACTAGGCAAGCATGGAGTTGGAAACTGCAATGACAACGGTCGCCTCTTGCTAGAGTTTTGTCCTGAGCAGCAGCTTACCATCACCAACACTATCTTCCAGCAGAAAGACAGCCTGAAGACAACCTGGATGCATCCTCGATCTAAACACTGGCACCTCATTGACTATATCTTAGTGCGCCAGAGAAATGTTCCCGATGTCTGTCACACCCGAGTGATGCCTAGTGCAGAATGTCAAACAGACCACCGCCTTGTGCGCTGCAAACTTAACCTCCATTTTAAGCCCAAACCTAAGAGGGGCGGCATTCTGAGGAGGAGGCTCCAAGTTAACAATCTTCAAACAGCTGCACTGAGAGACAGCTTCCAGGCAAACCTTCAAACTAGGCTTGAAGACTGTCCCTTAGACTCTTCTCCTGAAGCGCTTTGGCAACATATTAAAAATAGCATCCTGCAGTCCTCCGAAGAATTTTTAGGGTTCTCCACAAAGAAGAACAAAGACTGGTTTGATGAAAACAATCCAGAGATCCAGGAATTGCTGGCAAAGAAGAGATCTGCTCACCAAGCACACCTCGCTCAACCATCTTGCCATGTAAGAAAAGCAGCCTTTCGTCTTGCATGCAGTAAACTCCAACAGAAACTTCGAGACATCCAGAACAAGTGGTGGTTCAACCTAGCAAAAAAGACTCAACTATGCGCAGATTTGGGTGACCACAGAGGATTCTATGAGGCTCTGAAAGCAGCGTACGGACCCACACACCAAGTTCAAAGCCCCCTACTCAGCGCAGATGGCCAAACGCTTCTCACAGATAAAACCTCCATCCTGAATCAATGGTCTGAACACTTTCAAACTCTCTTCAGTGCCAACCGTGTAGTCCAAGACTCAGGAATCCAGCTCATCCCAAAACAAACGGTGAAAAATGAATTGGATATAGCCCCTACTATGGGAGAGACCCTTAAGGCCATACAACAGATGAAAACCGGCAAGGCAGCTGGGGTCGACGGAATCCCGCCTGAAATCTGGAAACATGGAGGCCAAACGCTCCATGCTAAATTTCACGAGCTAGTTGTGCGCTGTTGGGAACAAAGCGAACTACCACCAGATCTCCGTGATGCAATCATCATCACCCTGTACAAGAAAAAAGGAGTAAAGTCAGACTGCTCAAACTACCGAGGCATAACTCTGCTCTCCATTGCTGGAAAAATTCTCGCAAGAATATTATTGAACAGATTGGTACCCGCTATCGCAGAAGAACTTCTACCTGAAAGTCAGTGTGGTTTCAGAGCCAACAGAAGTACCACAGACATGGTATTCGTTCTCAGACAACTGCAAGAGAAGTGTAGGGAACAGAACAAGGGTCTCTATGTAACTTTCGTTGATCTCACCAAAGCCTTTGACACTGTGAGCAGAAAAGGTCTGTGGCAGATCTTGGAACGATTAGGATGTCCCCCCAAGTTCCTCAAAATGATAATCCTGTTACATGAGGGGCAGCGCGGCCAAGTCAGATATGGCGATGCACTCTCTGAGCCCTTCCCAATAGCCAATGGTGTGAAACAAGGTTGCGTTCTCGCACCAACTTTATTCACAATTTTCTTCAGCATGATGCTCCAAAGGGCCACGGCAGACCTCGACGAACAAGACGGCATTTATATCCGATATCGTACCGATGGGAGCCTTTTCAACCTAAGGCGACTGAAGGCCCACACCAAGACCCTGAATCACCTTGTCCGCGAGCTGCTTTTTGCTGACGATGCCGCCCTTGTTGCCCACACAGAAGCAGCTCTGCAGCGCTTAACATCCTGCTTTGCAGAGGCGGCTGAGCTTTTTGGGCTGGAAGTCAGCTTAAAGAAGACAGTAGTTCTCTACCAACCAGCACCACAAGATGATTACCATCATCCCCACATCACCATTGGCGAGTCAGAGCTTCAGCCAGTCCAGCAGTTCAGCTATCTGGGTAGCATCATCTCCTCAGATGCCACGATCGACAAAGAGATCGACAACAGAATAGCAAAGGCAAACAGAGCTTTCGGAAAACTCCATAAAAGAGTCTGGTGCAATAAACACCTGAAGAAAAGTACAAAGATCAGTGTCTACAGAGCCGTGGTACTGTCTACTCTTCTGTACGGGTCTGAATCATGGGTCATCTACCGCCACCATCTGCGACTCCTCGAACGCTTCCATCAGCGCTGCCTCCGCACAATCCTAAACATCCACTGGACTGACTACGTGACTAACGTTGCTGTCCTTGAACAGGCAGACGTCACCAGTATTGAGGCCATGTTGCTGAAAACGCAGCTGCGTTGGGCAGGGCACGTCTCCAGGATGGCGGATCACCGCCTCCCTAAGATCGTGTTCTATGGTGAACTTGCCACCGGCTGCCGCAAGAGAAGAGCTCCAAAGAGGAGATATAAGGACTCCCTGAAACAACACCTCAGCCTAGGCCATATTGACCACCATCAGTGGTCCACCCTGGCCTCCAATCGGGAGATTTGGAGACACACCATACATAACGCTGCTGTCTCCTTTGAGAGCACGCGTAGAATCAGTCTCGAGGAGAAAAGACAGCGCAGAAAGAACCGTGCCTCGACTATACCACCCAAGGAGACCCTCCGGTGTGCTCTTTGCAACCGGTCTTGCCTATCCCGCATTGGCCTTTTCAGCCATCAACGCGCTTGCAATAAGCGTGGGCAAAGCCCTTCCCAAATCTTCGTCCGCGAAGCCAAGCCATGATGATGATTCCCTAACAGGCGCGTTGGGAAGTTCATTTGCAAGGAAGGACAGTACATCAATCCCTATTTTCATAGAATCACACTATGGTTTGGAAGGGACCTTAAAGGTCATCTAGTTCCAACCCCTCTACCATGGGTGGGGACACCTTCTGCTAGACCAGGTTGCTCAAAGCCCCATCAAATCTGGCCTTAAACACTTCCAGGCATAGTGCATCCACAACCTCCCTGAGCAACTGAGGCCAACAAATTAGAAAGAAGCCAACTGCTAGGAGGTCAACTATAAGAAGCCTTCTCAATGTCTTTGGGGATTCACATTGAACAGATTTGCCCACAATCACTCCTAAAATTTGTGGTAGCAAAGTGGGCTACCCAAGGCTGGGAGAGAAAAAAAAAAATATAGTGCCAGGACACAGAAGTAAGGCATTGCAGTTCATTTTCCCATTTTCCAACCTTGTTTCTCACTTGATTTCAAACGTACATTTTAACAGTTTTTGGGGAGTTTTAAGTGGGGGGAGGAATGGAGACTACTGTAAGAGCAAAGAAAGGAGAACAAAATAAATAAAGCTGTGAACACTGACTGTTTGACACTTTCCTTAAACCTTAGACCCCCATTCATCTTTACTGGAAGCTGATTCTGTAACATGCAAAATTAGTGCCTTGGAATTTTACTAGATTTCCAGTGACTTTTATGGTATTCTACTTGATTTATACAAATACATTCTCCAAGTACTGGCTTGCAGACTGATACACTGCTCAGTAAAGAAGGAAGCTGGAAAGCTGTCTGGAAAACTATGTTGAGGAATACCTTGTGGCAAGACTCCTCAAATGTGTATCTTAGTTTACCATGCAGGTTCCTACAACGTGTTGTAAAGTGCTTTGGGACATGGATATAAGATTTAGTGTATATTATTGCTGCCATTAGCATAGGTGTGGAACGTGCATTCATACATATATGCCTATAGACAAGGTAAAGCATTGTGATTGCCATAATACATATTGCATGTAGTAAAGCTGAGTCTGAAACTCAGAATATTTTAGCTCAATATTTGGTAAGAAATCGAGTCACTGCAATCCATCTGTTCCTCTGTGAATGCATGGGAGATGAGGGCGGTGAGGTGACAGTCATGCTAGTGATGAATTTCCTTATATATACGTGCGTCTGCACACATATGTGTGTGTGTATGGCTGAAACCACAAGTATTTGATATATTCTTGGAGAACGGCAGTCTCAGACATGTGGAATATCTGTTGTGGAAACGACCATGGTGTGACCCACCTCGTGCCACCACTGCAGAATATAAATAGCCAATCCTGAAGAGAGGTAGTTACAGTACCACTAGATAAGAAGTAAGCAGTAAAAACGGCATGGCTAAGAAATGGGTAGATGTTTGAGGATACCAGCTGTTTGTAAATGGATGGCTGAGCAGGCTGGCAAATTAAAGATCAGGGCTGAACATCCTGAAGCTTTGCAGCTATGTGCTCTTAACACAATTCTCCTCTGATCTGCCACCCAGAAGAGCCCCTGATGGTGGAGTTACTCCTGAGTTACACCATCAGGACGGTGCTTGCAGTCTCCTGCGGGTAAATGACAAAGCTGTTAACAAAGCCTTGCCCAGCGCTGTTTCCAGGTGAAGCTAGTGAGGATTTTGTATTAATAAGAAGAGTAGCTATGTTTTAATCCCTTTTCTTGAAGAAGCAGCTAGGGAAAAAATCTGTCCTTTTTAGTCTAATAATAACAACAACAAAAAAAGACAAAAAGAAGATAATCAAGGCTTGTGTATCCTTGTATCTGTGAGAGAAAGTATTGGTAAGAGAGAGAGCTGTGCAAAAGGAAACCATTTGCTCAAATCGGATAGCATTACTAATACATAACGACTCTGCCAGCAAGGCACTGCACAGCTGGAATTAATCTGAGAGAATGTGTGTTGCTGCACAGACAAGCGCAGAAAACTTTCACCGTGTGAAGGCAGCGTGAAGCCCTGCCCTGTGGCTTGGAAGCACTTCATCAGGCCGTGACAGCACAGACATCTTCTTTAGACCATCAGTTTGGGGCAGGGGTGGGGGGGCGGGATGCACTCCACCCTACTCAAATGAACACCCAGGAGGGACTTTCAGTTTTATTTCATGATATTTTGCAGATCACAGCTCTAGCTCCTCTCCCTGATTATTTTAATTTTTTTTCTTAATTACCCAGTTAGTTTTGTTCTTCTCTTGCCTTACTGCATCAACTCCAAACCCAATTGAAAAACTGCCACGGCTTATTTACACTGAACAGCTATTCAGACTAAAAGCAGCTGCTCCATTTAGCCAAGCACCTCTGTGTTACCCAGTTTCTCTGTTTGTTATAATAAAGTGCTTTCTTTTAAAGGCATGCTGTGAGGAGGTAGTATTGAAATGTCTGCAGCAGATGATGGTTCTCTCTGAAAGGGGGTTTTGAAAACTCGGTGAGCCTGGGGTCATTATTAGTAAACGATTGCTGAGTAAAAGACAAGTCTATCCAGAAGTGCAGTACAACCAGAGTTGATTTTAAGCAGACTCATGCATATGTGTATTTCCTTGCCTCCAAGCCCCTCTCTGCTCCAGTCTGGACCTGGGAGGCTTCTGATTTGCATCAATAAGTAATTTACCCCTAAGATTTAGGTTTGCCAGTGTGAGCTACTTTCCTTTTGTCTTGTAGCAGTGGTCCCTTACTACACAAACGTAGCCATAAAGAATAAAGGGAAATTAAAAAAAAAAAAGTGTTTTAAAAAGTAGATAATTTGGTTTTAGTGCAGAAAACGAGACAAAAGATGCTTTTGCAGGGAAAAAATAGGTCTTTGAGGGGAGAGTTTTGTCCTGTTTTTGCTGAAAGCAAAAATAAACATGCTCATACACACACATAGAGCCGTAGCTTGCAAACATTGATTTAATGTTCATTTCACCCCTAATTATCCTCCTAATAGCTATCAAAAGTCTCACATGGTCACCAAATTGAAAATAAGTTTCTATGCACCACTTCCAATTACTGCAGAAATTACGGCTTTATTGCCATTATTTATTTTCCCCAGCTATAATGTATGCTTGGCCTTGAATTACCCCCCTGTAGGAGCCAGTGGATCCAGCAAATTTTTTAAAATAATTTTCTTGCTTTTCGCTTCCCTCCAGCTCTTCTTTCCATACTGGCTCCCCATCTTGATCCGCGAAGTATTGCTCCTGCATTTAATGCCACTCCTTCTCTGACTTCTGCTTTGAGAAGCAATTTTTTCCTGATCTCTGTAGAATTTTCTTCCCTTTCTTTTAGGTTTTTTCCTCCACAAGATCTTGACCTAATTCTTTGGTGCCTGGATGGTTGCCCAAAGATTTCTCAAGTCTCAGGAGATTCCATTCAGGTAATATATATCCATTATAGCTGCCTCTAAAAAACCTTGCTCCCATTCATCTGGATCAGGACTGTGCCAGGGCTATCACAGATGGAAAAGAGCTGCTGGACAACCCAGGGATTGACTGCAGGACCCAGCAGAATGTCACTGCTGCTGACTTCCGTCAGCTCACCACACACTTCAGTAAAATAACTGAGCTGAACCGTTTAACTGGTGTTTGACCTAACGCATAATTTGTGTTTGATGAACACATGCCTTCTGGAAATACATCCAGTTGTAACCCACAGGCTAAAAGCTGGGGGAGTCAGTGCTTCATTTGCTAGTTTGAATTTCCGGTTGAAAAAAACCCAGAAAATAAACAAGAAAATGAGAGTTTAAAAAGACCAAAACACCAAGTCTGTGCCTAATTTCTTGTTTGAATTTGTCTGGCATCAGCTACTAGGGTTTTGAAACTTTTCTCATTGGTTTTTAAGAGTTTTGGTACTTTCTTCCTCTGAGGATACTCAATTAACTCTCAATACTCTTTTTGCTAAATTAAGCAGATTGTATTCCCAAAGTGTCTGACCAAGAGGCATTTTTCCAGCTCTTAAATAACTGTGTGACTTCCCGCTGCAATTGCAGCTTTTCAACTTCAAGTTTTTCACTTTAGAACATAGGTGTCTGTTTGGGATACAGGATTCCAGTTTTGCTGTATAAACACCTAAATCATGAGCCACTGGGGAAGAGAGAAGACCTTTCCCACCAAGGAATTGGACACCTGCGTGGGCCCTTCATCTTCATGATTTATTCTCACCTTTCCCAAGAGCTACCTCATGTCCTGTTTGATGGCTTCTGTAACTCTCTTCCATTGACAATAAATCCAGAATTCATCCTGCCTCTACTTTGGGCTGCAAACCAAGTTTTGTTACGTCTCCAGTAATAAGGGATAGGCACTGATCAAAAGACACTTAATGGGTACCCACTTCTTTCTCCACTGATGACAGAAGAAGCTTTAAGTACCTATTTTTCCCTTGGGTGTACCAATTAGACGTCTATAGCCTAGTGGATTTTTCATTCTGGTCTAAGTGTGTTTCTGTGCTGATCACCTAATCCAGGTCCCTCATGCTATTAGTGAGAACAGTTGGTATTTCAATGCCAAACACATGTTTCTTAATCATGAGAAGATTAAGAAGAACAAGCTGATTAAAGCTTTGCTTTAAAAGACCTTATATTTCACATAATACAGCCACTATTAAGCATGCAACTAGTGTGTGTGGTTTTATTGTGCTGTAGACATAGGCGTAAAGGAGTCTCCTTCCTCAGACTGGTTATGTAGGACAGGAAGACTGCAGGATGAGATACATGCAGGGCTAGGTGACTACGCAGCCTCTCTAGAACAGATCTGCTGCTGTGTATCTTGCTTCATGTAGTGTTTCTGAGTAATGGTTCTTTCCCCATAAATGCCCGAATGGTTTTAAGGGCCATGGGATGGAGAGGAATGGTTATTAGCAGTAATTCATAAAAGCGATGTTTGCATGTCATCCTTTATCAGAAGTCTCCAAATGGGAACTGAAGTCTCTAAATGGGAAATGAAATGGGGAGCTCTAAAAGGACTTTAGCCAAAAGTTTCATCATGGATTTAAGGACTTGTGGGATTTCACTATCAGAAGCAGGCTCAAGAGTTCCAGAGATTTTTTCTCAGCAGTGTAAATCACTAGTCCTTTCTGGAAGTCCTGTACTCATCTCTTCTTGCCCATAAATAGCACATTGTATCATCACACCTACTGATTCTCTTGGGATGACGAGACTAACTTTCAGAGATGCCTGAAGACTCATTTTTGTGCTTTTTTCATGGGGTTTGTGTTCCCATCCTTTATGTTCCTTCACAAAAAACAGAGCAAGAACTTAAACTTTGCTTAAAAAGCATGTATATATATTTGTAGATCCATGTGCGAAAGAGAACTAGCAGAGAGAGTGCTCTACCTGTGAAATGAAGCAATGCATCAGGCAGACTGTGGATACTAACTAGAAGTTAATAGCAAAGCATACAATAATTGAAATCAGCAAGTCAAGAAAAATGATATGGTTCAGAACTGCAAGAGAACTTCTCTGGAGGTTTTATAGAAGTTGTATTACCTGTTGTCTATATTCAGAGCTGCCTGCTTTGAGAATACTTTGCCATCAGACCAAGCCTGTAAACCCTTCCCTTGGGTCATACATACATTCATTGCTAGGGAAACATTACTGCAGGTGCAACAGCTTCTCGGGATTTACCATTGGTATATTTTAGAAAATCAGGTCTTGCATCACCTCTGTACTGTTCTTTTTGTTTCTTGGGGAGATGGTTTTAGTAACTCTAATGATACTGTCCTTATACAAAGCCCTATATAAGTGCTTTGAGAGAAACCACACAACCACCAGTCAGAAATCAAAGCTGTTCTCTACAAACACACACCTGTTTGCAATGGTTTATTTCCTTCATCCTCCTTCCCTGACACCCCCCTCCCATCAGCTGGTTCATCCTCAAAGCACAGAAAGTTGGTTTCGTGGGAAACATATTGATATAATTTTTTACCTGTGAAATCAAAGCTTATAATGAATGAGTCTGCAAGCAGTGCTCCCTGACAAACAACATCCCTGCCAAGCCCAAAATTCACCCAGAAATCAAATTTCTAGGTGTTACTGTTTACTAAGAGAAATCATCAGATCGCTTTTAAGGCCCAAAAGACTCTATAAAGACTCAGTTTTATTTCTGTTTAATAAAAATAAGATGGTGGGGACAGAGGGAAGTAATTCAAATCTCCTAATGCTGTTTGGGCTTACTGGCTTTGAACAGAATTGATTTTGTATTATGGATTTCCATTTTGCCCTTCACTTGATACAATACATTAGGAAACAAACACTAGGTAGTAATTTAACCATACTGTTAAGCATATTTTTAATAGGTAAGTAGCCAAATTATATTTTGTCAGCTAGTTTTAAAGGCTTTTATGTAATCAAACGTGATCTATTTGTCCCAGCCACATTCAAATGCCCGAATTCAAGTTTCATCTTTTATAGATATATAAAGGATTTATTTCGTTGCTATTACTATTTCCTACTCTGAGCTTCTTACAGTCATTAAGTGTACACTTTTCTAGTCTGACAACATCTCCAAAGAGTATTGAAGAATTATTCTCCCTGTATTTATCTGTCTGAAACAAAACATCAAACAGGTTGAAGCCCAGATCCTCAAGACCGTTTTGTTAATTAAACCCCTTAGATTTCAAGGGAAATCTTAGAAGGTTGAGGAGTTGGGTCCCAGTGATTTGTGCAGTCATAGAGGAAATGGTGGAGGGGAAGAAACTGAACTGTAGCCGCCTTAGATCTGTAACCATTTCCTAACCACAGGGTGATCCTTTACATTACTGTTGATTAATCATTTTCTCTAAGGACCAAAATCACAATGGAGAAAAGTTTCGGCTTTTTTTTTTTCCACTAGTGAGAAATAGTCATATACCTTTGATTTGGAAATTCAGGAATGGACAAAGCAAGTATCAAATATGGTTAACATTCCTTCAGTTGTCCTTTTAATGTATAGAGGAGGAGTTTGTGAATAGTAGTGACTGATGGCAACAGAAGGCACTGTTTTTTCTGGGCTATGAGTTTTCTTCCAGACTAAGGTCCTATGCTCTTCAGTCAAAAGTATCATAAAATTAATATGTGGGGTTGAGGAGAAACACAAATAGTTTGATTTTCATTTATTTCATGTATTCCTAGCACCAACGTAGCCCCATGTATTTTCTCCTGGAAGCCCTTTGGAAGATACCTAGAAATAACAGGACATGGACCTATTGGACCAGGGCCAGAGGAGGCCGCAGAAATGATCTGAGGGCTGGGTCCCCGCTGCAAGGAGGACAGGTCAGAGAGTTGGGGGTGTTCTGCCTGGAGCAGAGAAGGCTGCGGGGAGACCTGAGTGCAGCCTTTGAGTGCTTCAAGGGACCTCTGAGAAAGCTGGGGAGGGGCTTTTGAGCAGGGGCTGTTGGGACAGGACAAGCAGTGATGGGTTCAACTGCAAGAGGGAGACTCAGATGAGAGAGAAGGAAGAATGTTTTACAATGAGGGTGGTGAGACCCTGGCCCAGGTTGCCCAGAGGGCTGGTAGAAACCTCATTCCTGGCACCATTGCAGGTCAGGTTGGACCTTGAGTCTCTGAGCAAGCAGTTCTAGCTGAAGATGTCACGGCTGACTGCAGGGGGTTGGACTAGATAACCTTTAAAGGTCCCTTCCAACCCCAAACATTCTATGATTCTATGATTCTAAATCTTAAGGAAGTTTTGAAGTGCATGGATTTGTAGCCACCTGTCCTTTTTGGTGTACTAAGCCCAAGGAATAATTCCTAGCAATTAGCTGCTCAGCCTCTCCAGCAGTGCGGGCTCTCTCCACTATGTCAGGATGGACATGAAAACAGAGAAAGTGCATGTATGTAACCTGGAGGGAAAAAGCTGCTGTAACGTATATGCAGTCAACTGGAAACCACAAGGATCTCAAGGATTTAGGTTCTTTAAGGACTACCTCTGCTATGTTTCTCATAAGCAATGCAAATAGTCATAGTTTAACGGCTAGACTAAGGGATACTATACACCTTTACATACTTGACAGGTCCCTTGTCAAACTGCTCATCTGTTTGTATTGCCCTTTAATGCAGAATCTTTCTTCATCAGCTCAATCCCCAAAAATCTTATGTATGTGCTTAACTTTCTGAACTCTGAGCAGTCTCACAGATTTCAGCACAGCTACCCCCAATGCAAAATCAAGTATGGACATAAATCATTGCAGGACTGAGCCTGGAGTACAGCGTGGTGAAGAGTTTCTCTTCAGGAAAGCATTTATTTCCTGAAGGCAGCATTTCAGCTTAGAATTTTCACATATTTGTGTTATACTTAGTGAGTCAGTTGGGAAGCATTGTTGAAGGACAGCTGGAAATGCCCAAAATCAACATTACCAAATACAATATTTTAAATTTGGGGAGATAGACCCACAATGGAATTTAGATTCCACAACAATGTCTAAGAAAATAGTGTCAAAAGAAACTTGTACCTTTAGATTTCAGCTCATATGAGCATGGAAGAAGGAGATTGGAGTTTCAATTTCCTCTTTGTTGACAGTATGAACTTGGATTTAAGTTTCCAACACCTTTAGAAGATTATGTCTTAAACAATGGACTTTGGAATCTCAAAAGGTTGCAGCAGGCCAGGTTGATGAACCTTGTCCTCTGGTGATTTTAGTGCTCCCTTCCAAATGTTAAATATATGTTAACAGTGTCCAATTAAACAAAAAAAGAAAAGGAAAAAAAAAAATTGTAATTCCAGAGTGACTAAAAGCAATGTCCTGTCATTTTACTTAATCACATTTTGTGTTGTGGCTGAAGCAAACAATAAGAAATTATTCCCAAATATCTAGCTATGACAGCGGTGACCCACACACAGGACTGTAAGGTACTCCCGGTGTCTAAATATTAAATATTTATTATAGTTCTATAAAATTTTACATTCATTGTTCTGTTGCTTGTTTTACTAGTCTTCAAGGGACTGAGAAGATTCTGTATTTGCTTCCCCTTTCCAGCACTTCAAACATCTTTCCATAATACCCCTATTAAACCATACGTCTCCCCAGTTTCCCGTAGATTGTCATTGAGTCATATTGGTATCAGTGCAGAAACTCCAGCTGAGTATCACTGATGTCAGTCAGAAAAAGGATGGAAAAGCATTACCTAACCCCAGAATTCCTAAAAAAACTGCCGTTAACAAGACTGCCCCCGTAGTCATGTCACTCATGTTGAATTGCAACTTCCTTTCTGCATTTGCATGTTGACTGTCAATGCTTTCTTATCTGTCTGTATAACATCACACATACTGCTGGCATGACACAAATAAACGAGGTAATGAATAAATAATAGCAATCAATAAAAACAAACACAGAGCTGACTGGCCTCCTCATTGTTCTCTCTGAATGAGATGCTGAACGTAATCAAGCAGCATAAATTATAAAATATAAGTTCAACATTAGAAAGTCATTGTTTCAATATTTTAAGAAATCTGCAGCGTGAATAAAGCAATGTGCTGGCTATAAAACATTTAGGTAGTTTTGGTTTGCTCTCCACAAATGCCTGTCTCTGCTTCCACTGAAGTCAACAATAAGCCTCCTGGTGTGGAATGGCTTCCAAAATCTTCCAAAAGAGTTTGTACAAAATAAATTATTTGCAATTTTTTTTTTTTTTTTTAATCCCTAGAGGAATTCTCTGTAAGGGGTTGCTGTGTCACAGACAACCAGTTTAACCCAGTTTACCAAGGATCTGAGGACATACAAGTACTTGTCAACAGAGACTTTCTGCGGTTAAATGGTGAATAAGTAGTTATTACTGAAATAATATTGAAGTAACTGCTTTTAGCAAATGTGTTACTTCTCTAGGTGCCTTTAAGCATTCCCACCCCTTCTGAATCTGTACCATCTCTTTGTTTTGTCCTTTTCGTATATATACAGGGAGAAGTCCTATCTTCATTTGAGATGCTTACCAAAAACCAGCTTTAATTCAATGACACTGGTACTTCTCACAGTTTCTTTGTATTCTTCTTATCTCTAATGACCCCTGGGCCATATATTTACATACAAGGAGAAACCTCATTGAGAAGCACAATAGCTGTGGAAGAATTTTGCTGCATCCAGCACAGAGGAACAATGATGTCCGTCCTGACTTAATACAGATAGAATAAAAACACCCAAAGAAACCCAGCCAAACAAATAACCCCTAACACAACTGCACTACATGAGTAATATCCACGATCACCTGTAAAGCGGAGGGTGCTTTGCAACTCCTCTTGCCCACTTGGTACCAAATTGTATTTTATTAGACAAAGAAGGGTCCAGTAACAAAACCCCAAAGATTACAAGCTACACCCTTGTGTAATTGTTCAGTAGTGCCATATGATGATTTGCAATACGTGTATATGGAGATTATACCACAGGGTATTTTTCTCCAGTTGAATGCTTATCTATTGTTAAGCAACTGATGACAAAGGCTGGCACATTATTAAAGGCTGGACTGAGTTCAGAATTTAATATTCCCCTTGCATTTCAAACAATTTTCAATGTCCACAACTGTCATCTCACATTGTTTCAAAGTTGCAGTTCAGTGGGAGAAAAATAGCTGTCCATGTAGAGCTTCACAGTGACACATCTGCTATGTTATTTATCTTAAGAGCAAAGACAGGAATGAATCAACGTCCAGCCTCCTAATTCAGAACTGAACATAATGGAAATTAAAGGGAGAAAAGAAAGGGACAGCATCTTTTTGTGAATGTAGGTTAATGGAGAATCATGTGAAAATGCTTCTGCCGGAATTACGTTTCCTGGTTCCTTCCAACTGTACCTATCGTGATGTAAATCAGGAGGAGCTTCCTTAGGCGAATTGACTCAGAGTGCCCCAAACAGCTGTAAAACCCATCGGAACAAGACGTAACATCGCTGTAAGGGGTCTGCTGCGTGAAGCCTTCCTGTGATTAAAATGATGGGACAAACACTTGAACCTTTCAGACCTGAAACATGTTTCTCCCCCAAGGCAGCTGTCTGACACTGTATTTTTTCAAAACATTCCCTACCTTTGCACTTCAGAATTTTGGGGTTTGCCCCACCCGCCCCTCACCAGGACTCACTGCGCAGAATTTCATGGAACTTCCAAACATTTCCTGTGGAGCAAAAAACCCCCAAACTTTCTGAACTCTACTTGCTTCGGGGCATCTAATCTTGAAAGTTATGTGAGCTGTTAAAAATTGGCTTTCAAATCATGGAATCATGGAACTAGGCCTTTAGGGGTACTTTCTTTCCTTTGCTTTTTTCTTTTTTTTTCTCTTTATAAGAAGTTTTAGAGCTGCAGAGCCTCAAGCCAAAAAAAATAGTTGTACAGGCAAGTTTTCTACACTGAATCCAAGAGAACAAGAGGCATGTTGGGGTTCTTGCTAAGGGCTATCTCGCCCTCCCGCACTTGCACGCCTCCCACAAGGCTCCACGTAGCCGATATGAAAATGAGTACATGAACTCTTGGGTGAACTTTTAAATTGGCCTCATTTCTTCCTCCCGTCTTGGCCATTTCAGACACGTTCTTCTCATTCAAGGTTGATTTTTCAGCTTTTTTTCACCCTTCTAAAATAAAATTACATTAATATATGAAAATGAGTCAGCTGGAAAGGCGAGAAATCTCCCCAGTAACAATAGTTACCAGAATCTGATGGTCCCAATGCACTAGTTATCACTGCTGCTGTGCTGGGATTAGGTTTTCATCTAACTGGGTTTTAGCAATGGCCCTTTCATAAGTTCACGATATTTATGGGAATATGGTGGTCACCAGTCATTGCAGTTCCCAAGGAGCACTCTTCTCAGTAACAAGAATATTCCCATCATAAACCGTGGCTTTACTGTACGTAGTCCAACAGCACTGTTTGGCTCCTTACTAATAACTATCTAGAAAATACAGTTCTCACCTCTAAATTAACAGATCACTGCTTTTTTCTTGGTATGCTGTTACACACGATAGAGATATAGCTTTGCTTCTGCTCGTGTTAGAAGACACTTTTTTTGTGTGTAACAGAAGATACTACATAAATATAGAATATTCTCTTTCCTACATTTTAGGGACAAAAGAGATCATTATTCTTCTCCAGTCTGACCTCCTGCATAAAAAAACTCCTTTAAATTTTGCAGTGTGAGCCCTGAAATGGTAAAACTAAATCGGAGAAGATGAAAGAAAGCTGTCAGATTTTTTGTTAAAAATGGCTTTTTAAAGACACATACACAAAGAGAAATGCTTTAAATTAAGTGCTTCTCACACCAAACTGGTTGTTAGATAGAAGACTTTTACTTTGGCACTATTATTATTATTATTTATTGCACATTATGGCACTGCCCCCAGTTGTGCTTTTGTAATAAAATACAGATTCCTTTTCCCTCTTCCTTTCTGACTTTGAAAAATTGCAAACAAAGGCACTGACCATGCCAAGCTTCACACACATGGTGAATCTCACACATTGCAAGTGTTTCCTCTGAAATCCATGTCTGCGCACAGGCCAGTGCAGACACTGATGATGCTGTAGCTATGTGCCTGTGCCAATACAGGCACAAGGATACAGCTAGTGGGAGGGTTTGAGTACTTGCTCGTGTCTGTGTACACTGTTTTTAAAATCACAGAATTCACAAATGATTTCTTTTCCTGAAAGTTAGACAAGGGAAATTCCCTGGTTAGCAGAAATTGCAGCTTCTTCATGCCTCCACTAGAAGGCAAGTGCACAGGTCAGGGTGTGAGATGTTTCCCCTTCCCAATATCCCACAGGGACAGGAGATAAATTTTATTTATTTATTTTATACACTGAGGACTCCTCGTACAACGCAGATACATTTCTCGCCCCAAAATCACCAGGCAGCAGCAGAATAACAGGGAAAATGCATTTCTTCACATCTCAGGGTCACGCTGTGTGCGTGGTGGTGTGTCCTGCATGAGTGAACAGAAGTACAAATATGCCATTTCCTCCTGTGTGCTGATCTCTGTTTATAGCTTACCTACACAGAAGGCTTTTCAATGCACTTAACGGGTCTTAACTTGTAGTTCCTTACAAGTGGCCAGTCAGATTGCCGGGCAGTTACACGCATTCTGTTTTTCAGAAACTCAGACAGAGACTCCAAGGACTAAATCAACCTAAGGTGCAGAAATTTGTTCTACCACAACTAATTATCCAATGAAAAGTCTCAGTTCAGCAATGAGTGTGCTCAGAAAGCTAACTTAACATTTCAGTCTATTTGTAGTGTAAACCTTCACTATAGCCAATGTTGTTAAGAGGTTTTTATTGTATATAGCATGAAATTTTGGTCTTTAATTACCCCTTTAATCTTTCCTGGGCTTGTTCTTGAGAACACTCCTGCCTCTTACAGGGTAAACAGCTTCCAGGAATGCATCAGACTGCTACAGGGGTCAGAGAGTACATTTATTGAACTCTGCTCTATTTCAGCCTAAATCCTGACTGATCTATTTTTGTTTAGTGGAAGTGTAATTAATATAACTAATTAACAAATGACCACCCAAAAATTTCTATTTTTTTTTTTCCAGAGTATAAGAATTTACACAAATTTTAATTTGTTTTCTGTGGTTCATCTTCAACCTGGAAGGGTCAGCTGTTTGTAGGGATGTTAAATTCCTATATGTTACTATGAGGATTATGTTAAATAATGTTGAATACACGTTAATATAAGGATTATGTTAAATCTCAAAAATGTACTGATGTTGTCTGTTTGTGTTGTCTGATGGATGGTTTGTAGGACTACAGCATTTTTCCTCTTTATTATGCTTTCAGATCATATCCAGGGGTCAAGATGGCGCTTTGACTTCTGTTACAAACTCACAGAAGTTCCTCAAAGACAAGCTAATTTCAGTATGACAGGAAAATACTAGAAATATTTGTTTCGCAATGACACGCCGTGTTCCCATCTCCTGCAAACACTGTGGAGGAACAACCCTGCCGTTTTCTGGATAACCTTGAAACATGTCTTGAGGTACTGGATAATGGGAGAATGACCCCTGGTCACAATTATAGATCTTTCCTGTAAGAATTACTCTTTTGTTCACTGTCTATCTCCAAATCATCCTTCATGGAAGGTAAACATTAAAGGAAAAAAGGAAATTTACTACCGTACATTTTTGACATTTGGTTCAGAAACAGATACCCCAGGCGACAATTGTCCACGTTGTTGTTCTCTCCATCTCAGCTTCCATTCTCAAGAAAAGTGTGTACAATTTCTCTCATGGAAGAGGATCTCCATCTGGAGATAAACCCTCTCTACAGACCTAACCTCCCCTTTGGATTCAAATTCAAAACTTTCCTCATTCAGGAGGATTTCTCAGGACTTCAGAACTGCAAATGACTCGTGAGCACAGCAAATTAGAGATAATTCTCTGATTATCTCTAATTCATTCACCCATTGGAAGAAAAGAAGGTTTTTCTTGCCAAAGAAATTCAATCATTCTTACACAACTTTTGTTTTCCAAAAATCTCTCTTCCATATACACTGATGGCTGACCTTTGTTCATGCACACAAGCAAGACTTCATACATGTGGTTAGTTCTTAATTCTTGGACAAGGCTCTTGGATGCAACTGTAGCTGGATAAGGATTTAACATCTTTCTGGAGTGCCACGACTTCATCCTGTCCTGTTGTAAAGTTATTGTGCAACACAGGAGAGCTACTGGTTGGTCACCAAAGACATATGGACCACAAGAGTTCCGGGTGTTAAATTGGATTACGATTTTAAATGGTGCATGATCACCACACCGACTTTCTGGAACATGCTAAGTTTCATAGAAGAAGAAGAAGAAGAAGAAAGGAAGAGTTGTGAAGAAGTAATGAGAGGTTCTCACTGAGAGGTGGCATATGATAAGAGGAACAAAGGTAGGACCGCGGAGAACGTTACTGGCATTACACCGTAAAACGCTGTGGACTGTAACTGAAGGACTTGTAACTATGAGAAGAAGAATGAAAAGCAAAAGGAGAAAGTGTGTCTGAGGAAATAAAAGTAGAAATGTAAGACGTGGAAGGGTATATCACAAAAGTGTATGTTAATTGTTGAATTGAGAGCTTGACAGGAATGAAGGCAAAAACTGCTAAACCGTGAGGATTAGGAGGCCAGACTTACTAATGCAGTGATTCTGTAGTGGTATTCCTTAGACTACACAAAGCCACAAGAGTCCTGAAGACGTATGGAAAATGGTCTGTGTAACTGCACTAAACAGCAAAACACATTAAGTTTATCTCTTACAGCTGCGTAAGTTGCCTGTAATCAGCTTGTATGAATTGCTGGGGGTGACTGAGCTCATGAATGATTTGTATGTTTGTTCAAACGGGTTTTAACTCCAAGGAGAGTCTTCCAAATGGAGCTATCTGAATTGTTGTTATTAATATTTTGCGTAGCTACTTCTCATAAATTGTTCACAAGCTAGTATTGATTTTTGAAAATTGTTCTATTCATGAATATTCACTAAGCAGCTTTGACAGATAGTTTTTGGACTGTGAGGTATTCATGAGTGACACTTGCTCACCATGAAACGTTCATTGTGCGTCACATTTGACTTCAGCTATGTGGTACTGCTCCTGTCCCCGAAGTGGTCAAGTAAAACATAACTAGCGACTGTATGACTGAAATACGATGGGTAATCTTGAATCATGAATGTCATATAAATATTCGGAAAGGTTTCATTTGGGGAATGCAAGGGACTTGAAAACAGATTCAGAAGCAAACTGTGGTCATTCATATACTCATGATAACCTTACAAGACCTCAGACAAGCAGAGAAGTAAATCCACATATTAATTTGTGTCTAACTTCATTTTGCTATTCCAAGGGCTTTAATCTAACCCAGAGGGAGACCAGAATTTACATGAAAGAATCATTAGAAGAAATGCATAAACAGCCTTTGCAATAGAGATGAACGCACAGATCTATCTCCTTTCCCAAGCAAACATCCAACATGCCAGATATCAAAGCTCCGCAGACAGCTGATGTCTCTTTCAGACTTTAAAAAATTCTTGGATTATTTGCTCATCAGCTTCACTGTTTCTACAAAAAGTGGTGAATTTAGTGTAGCATAATCTGGTGTCTGTTGAGCTCCCTCTATGAGTCATGAGCTCTGTTTTGAACCTGTTCAGGTAAAAGTGAGCTCAAACCTAGGCTTCGCATGGAGCCGTGTGCTCCAGCCACTAGGACTGCTGGTTTCATTTATAAAGGATGAGCAACATCAACAGCTTTTCCTCCTTTACCTACCTTCTAAAGACTAGCTACAGAAAGAAAGAACTTGGGTGTGATAAAACATTACTGCACTTAAGAACACCTGCAGAAAGAGAAAATTAGATGCAGAGAAGTTTTTATTTTTTCCTCTAAAAAAAGTCATTGATAGATTCAGGTTTATCCAATATTAGCTGGCAGTTCAGATAATATTTAGAGTTTAAATTTTGACTGTTCTGAGGGAAGGCACAACTCAGTATAATTAGGCAGGTTCTATCAAAACAAAGTGATACAGTGAAGGATATAGCCAACATTTACCAGACTGCAAATTATGTCTTTATCTAAATGTCTATGAGAAATGGCGATACACAGAAGTAGATTTTTAAAAATCAAAGTCCTACCAAGG
Organism: Bucorvus abyssinicus; assembly: GCA_009769605.1. Classification (NCBI taxonomy): domain Eukaryota; kingdom Metazoa; phylum Chordata; class Aves; order Bucerotiformes; family Bucorvidae; genus Bucorvus; species Bucorvus abyssinicus. Next base: position 4,262,336 of record CM020063.1, read on the forward strand.
GGAAGCAATTGAGACTCATAAAATGCAGTCATCTGTTGTGTCATTTCCAGAGCTTTTCTTTGTCTCATCAGAGGCAATTGAGGGTTAAATGCTAACTTTCTTATCGAATTGTGAAATATTTAGAAAAACCAAACCACTCATGACAGCACTGTTGGGGCCAAACTTCCCAAGGGTTGTAATGATAAGATTCTGATAAGGTTATCTAGAAAAGAAATATTCTAAACTAATGAGATTAAACTGGGTGAGGTCATCCATTGATGAATATATTCCATGACCAAGAACAATGTAATAGGATTAATGATGAGGATTTTTGATCATAATAAAATTGGGCTGATGCCTGAGAGAAAGTTCAGTGGTCACAATGATGGCAGTGAGTCCCATGTGTAAAGACAACACAAAAATGCTTAATTGGCAAAATGCCTTGTGAAGAGAAGCCTTTGCTACTTTTTTATGGGAAAGCTCTACAGAATTTTAATAGATGACTGTAATCTCCCTTTCGTCATTATTTCTAATTTGTGACTGGTCCACCTAAATGCAATGGAAACACTGTATCTGTGGCAAAACTTTTCATTTATCTAAATCATCCTCCCAAGTAATCTTACTTGCTACTTGATATGATACACAGCACGTTTAACTAGAGGAGGTAGATTTTTGATATGTGTTCCCTTTGGCCACAGGGATGCTCTTTCCCGTGAGGGTTTCGCATCCGCATGTCATGGGCTCTTCTCTCTCACTCTGTGAGCTTAGTTTGGAAACTGTACGTCATAGACCTTACAGAGATTTTGGACAATCTCTTCTACCCTAGCTCGGTGAGACTGATGCACGCTTCATCACCTGGGGACGTTTCCAGGAGAAATACTTTGGGCGGTGTGTTACAGAGAGGTCCGTCTATGATGGTCTCAGGGTAAAATTCATCTCACCTAGTTATGTGCTGGTCACCCTAAGTCCTCCTTGTGGTTAGCGAAGAGAAATAGGGTATTCTGCAGAAATTCATCTCGTTACCATCAGAAGACTAATTTAGGATTATATGAATCATCTTTAAAAGCATCCTTCTTTCTCATGACAAAGTAAAAACAGAGGGACTAGTTCAAGAAGCCAGCTATATTTATTCATTATTTATATAATGAAGGACTGTCCTGTATCATGACTTACCTCTTTCCCCCTAATACTCTAGGCAGAATTCATTGATGTGCCTGCTATTAGTGAAACTATAGGCAGGTTATTGGAAAAAAAAAACCTTTAGATTTCTGACTGAATGATTTTTTGGAATTTCTATGTGAAATGAGGCACTTTCACAAAAAGCTTATTTTCAGCAAGAAAGTCACTCTTTTTGCTTCAGAAAAAGAGCAACTGAGCAAAATTTTATTAACTTACCATAACTCTAAAATAGTTTGACAAATATTGGCCAGCTCAACTCAGAGAGATCCTGTAATACTATTCTCCTATTTTTATATATGAGGAAACACAGACATCAAAAGATGACATTGTGAGCACTCTGAAATAATTGGTAACAGTTATTAGAAAGTTCTACAAGGGCTCGTCAGTTAGAAGACCATCAGTGCAAAAAGTATAATTACACACTCTCCAAAAGTAGGATGAGAGACTCCTAAAAGACATGGTTTTAATGGAACTCATTCAACAAAAGGCACAGTTACAAGCAGCAGTCAGGGAATATGTATAACTATGTAGACAGTAAAAGGAAAAGAATTCTTGGCAAGTATGTACTTTGAAGTTTTCCACGTAACTATGCTTTCATAAAGAGAGGCCATGCGCAGAAGTGAACTCAAATGGCTTGTGTGAAACAAGGTGTGTACAGAGAGCTTTCAGAGAGCATGTCTGACTGTTTTAAAGGTTATATTTATGCTTATGTTCCTTACATGTGCTTAAAACTCCACATCTTTTTTATTGGCTTTGCCTGATTTAGACCAAACACAGTTCTTCAAATAATTAACATTTTTACAACTCAAAGATCCTGTGTAGGTACTTGTTTGCAGCTGAATTTCAGCCTAACCATATCTGAAATAATCTTAATAATAATCCTAAAGTATTTGCCAACTCTATCATCCATTAACTTTTTATGGTATGCAAGCACTTCATGTTTTACTGACATACTCCAAAAACATGTTCAGAGGGAATAACTAGGCATGGTAGCAAGAGAGTTATCCTTAATTTGTAATTTCCTGTTATTGTAAATTATACCTGCTCTGCATCTTTATGGCCTCCTTCCATCTTGAAATGTTATCATGTTACTTTTCTGTTTAACTTATGCACCCTGAATGTTGTAAAAACTACTGTAAAAGTCAATAAAAATGCAATAAGGTTGTGTCAGTCACAAGCAATGGAGCGATCTCTATTGAGCAAACAATTGGAAAGCTATGACTAAAATGCAATTGCACCGTGTTGCAATTGATTAAGGATGTGAATCAGAAAATTAAAAGTTTCTTTTTGAGTTTTAGTTATTACCAGTAGCTTAATTTACAGAGCAGTTGCTTTGATCCTATCGAAAGTGCTGTAAAGAGGCTACCAGTACAAGCAGTGATATTGTCTTTTGTTGCTTCAATTAATATGGATTACCAATGAACGTCCTAAATCAGCAAATGTTGCCGCAATATAAGTCCACTTCTATTCTGTTTATGTGACTATCCAGGTAAGAACTTCCTCTTCTTTTCATTTTTTTTTTTTTTAAATTAGGAACAAGAAAACAGTTGTACTAAATCTCCATCCAGCTCAGTATCCCTACAAGATGCTGACAGTGCCCTGCAGCAAAGCTCCAGGGAAGAGTATGAGAACAGGGGAAGCCTAAAGTAATCCTTCCCCAGTAGGATCTTAGTGATGTGGCTCAGGGACCTGTGACTCAGACCTGCACATCTTTATCTTGAACAGTATTAGCTGGATTTTTCTCCCCTGTACTTGCTTAACCACTTCCTGAAGCCAGTCTGGATTACACGTGAGTTTTCAAGCAAATAACTTGGGGAGGTTGTGCTGATTTCAGCTTCTATTTCAACTTTGTATTTGAAGATAAACTTTCTCACAGGGCCACTGGAATAGATTAAAAGTTAAGCAGAGAGGAAGCCATCACCTCAGCGATGGGGATAGCTAACAAAAGGGATTGGGTAATTTCCAGGCCAGTATGGGTATTTTTTTTTTCTGCTTTATCTAGTTTTGGTATACGCCTGGGAGTAAAATAGCTTCTTCCAGAATGCAGACATCCTTTTGGTAAATATGGCAATTTGATTCTAAGCTCGTTTTAGGCAGAGCAGATAAATAAGAAATCATAAACTATGTCATCATAAATAAAAGCCTTATTGAGCTCAGGCAATGAAAACCAATCTATAGAAGACACTTATCCCCAGTGAAAGCAACAGCTAATGCTCTTCAGTTCCTGGAGGATACTCTGTCAATGTATTTCAAAATCACAAGGAATTCCCTGTGTCATCAGCAATGACCACTTTATTGCTAATGAAATAGGAAATGAGCTGGGCTAAAGATGCATTTGAATTTCACGAACTCATCCATTTAGCCCATCATTCAATGCAGGAGAGCACTTGGTTATCTCATGGGCTTGGGTGGGCTCAGGAAAAGAAAAGCAGACTCTTCCTTGAGTTTCAGCTTACGCATGATGCCAGAGAATAGTGTTTACTGCTCTTCCAACTACGGAGAGGGAACTGAAGGTTGATTATCAGTGAAAAACAAAGGCCTGAGCTGATCAGATGTCACACATTTATGTCCATTCCTTTGGTTGTTTCAGTCACAAATCCAAACACAAAACAGAACTTCTGCAATTTTTCCAGAAGTGTTACAATTCCTAACATTTCCTAGATTGAATATATCCCTTTTTAAAAAGGCAAAATTCTCCATTTCAAAGTAGCTCTCTTCATTTTTTATGACACAGGATTTTTGAAAATGAATGGTTCCAATTTGAAATGAATAATTTTATTTATATCTGAAAAAAACTATTTTATTTGACTTGGAATACCTTGTACCCCCCAGTATTTTTTTTATTACAGTGTCTTTTTAATGAATCAGAAATTTCAACAAACCGAAAACTAGCTATGCTGATTTCACATTTCTACTCTTTATCTCATGTTGAATATTATGCTGACTACCATCAGATGCATTAAATCAGATTACTTTAGTCTAAAAAGTGATCAAATTTCATTTAAACAATGCATTTTCTTTTGAAGATGGTAAAGGGGAGAAGAACAATTTCAAACCATTCATTTCTCCCTTGCTTAATGAATTATTGATTTGTGCTTTCCTTTTGAATGATAGCGCTCTGGTGTGATAAACATTGATTTGAATCTTTATACAAATATTGTATATCATCAGCAGGTTATGGCAGCAGAATAAGGATGGAATAATACAAAAAAACATTATGAGGTGTCACAACTGTGTGCATGTATGTGTGAGGCTGTACGTAAAATGGCAAATGGAAATTAAAGTAATACATCCAGGGGGATGACAGCGATGCAGAATTGTAGGAAGTTTACATTTGGGTTAACTCTGAACAGGAAACCTTGGAAATGAAAAATAATTACTTTCTACTAATAATAATTCTTCTTAGTTGACATTTCTTGCAACCACAAGTGCATAGCTGTCACAGGTTTAAAGGGAGAGCTCTCTCACACCCTGCTCGTGTTCAGAAGATTTAGCTTCATGCACAGCTATTCACGCCAATGGGAACTACACAGTCAAAAGACAAAAGAAAAGTGCTGAGAGCAGTAAACACATAGATAATCCTGTCCACCAAACAATTTTGCATTTCCTTTATGCACCATTTATTTCAGACAAAAAAGCTGCTGAGGGATTTACATCAAAGTGATTTCCACAGCTCAGCTGCTCAAGGCTGGGGAGATGATGGAAGCGCTGAGATACACTTTCCTGGGGACTTGTGCATCTCCCTCTCCTGCAGAAGGATCCCAACACTGTCTGTCCTTCTTTTGGTCTGTCACACCCAAAATGGGCAGGCTAGGAAAGTGTTCCACCATCCTTCTCTTGAGCCCTCTGCAAAGAAGGAAGAACCCCTCTCACAGCCATGGGAGAGAAAGACGTGCTCAGGGCACACATGGGGACAAAATAGCTAGATCTTTCATAACACAAAACAAAACATCCGTATCCCATGCAAAAACACTCATGCTTGTCATGCAAAAATCCTTGGATGAGTACTTCTGCACTGGGACAACAAGTGCTCATGCTATCACGAGCGTTCACAGTGAATTAGACTTGCAACTAATGACTTGTAGCGATTATCCACCAGGGCTACATTGAGATTTTGACAAGATGGCTGCAAAGAGTGAGGAATAAATATCACCATTCAGGGACTAAACAGATCCAAGCATGCAAGCTCAGACCAACAGATGCAAAGCAGGGCCAGGAAGACACAGAGTATGGGCTCCTTCTCTCTCTAACATCTCAACTAGCACACCCAATGCAGTTGAGAGAGTGCTGCCATTTGGCCTGCTTTAGGCCACCAACAGGATATGATTCCTTAGAGCAGGAAACAAACCAGCTTTCATGCGAGCATCACCACATGGGCAACATTAGCCAACTTACTATAAACCCTGGCTCAATGTTGTATCCGTAGGTAGAACCTAACATACGTTGGGTCAAGGTCCTCAAATAAAGATGTTCAAATAAATTTGTACAGTGATCCATATTACACTTTGTTTTTTCCATACGCATGCTTTCGTGCATCTTTTGAAGTGTTTCTCCAGGATCAATAGACTCAATAGAATGAGATGCCCCTGAAATTTTTACATGAGACTGTTTCCCAGGAGTAGGTGGTTAACTTAGAGCGGAAACCTTAGCTTCTTCTAGTCTCACCAGAATCAGGTATCATATTTCTGTCACTCAATAAAAATGACTTCTCCATTCCCAGGAAATATTTCTAGTATTAATTTAGAGAATGAATCACTTTTTTGTGGTTATCAGTAAAAAACCCCAAACAGTCCATTTAAAACCTGTTAGGAAGCATAAGAAGGCTAAAGAAGGCATAATTCATGTAATTTTTTTCCTCTTTTCACATATTTAACAGTGTTTTCGAACACGATGTATAACATACACAGTTCTGATTGTCTGGAGGTAGATCAACATCCTGCACCAACCGACTTACATACAGAGTGGGAAAATGAAACTTGAGACTCCAGTTCACAAATAACTGGGAAAAAAATAGATTGTGGGGTTGAAAACTTGTAGTCATTATGGCATTTGCATTATGACAAATTAAAAACGGGAATTCTAGGTTACGAACGGTGTTATAAAGCTGATATTCTATGCTGTGTATTGCAAGCTCATTTAAAATGTACTCTTCCACGACAGGATGAGAACACAAATTATAATTAGGAAAGTAACCCAAGCAGAAAATTAGTCTGGAAGACTAGTCTGACTGTGCTTCTGCAGACAAAGCCATCCTGTGTCTTAACTTTACTGTCTCAGTATAGGGAGAGATTGATGCAGAAGATAAAGACAAGGACAGATTTGGCTTTCCAGGGGAAAAAAAAAAAAAGTCTTTGTAAGTATGGGTCATGCAAATGTGTGGTAAGAGAAGCCCCACCAGATCCTCCCTTTGCAGAGTTACTCATAGCGTAGGCTGCTACAGCTGCCACATACAGGTCCATACCTGGATTTCTGTTCCCAAAATCCCATTCATAGGCAAAAATCCTCATTTATGAGCACAGATAAGGTCTGCTGACCCCACCCTGAACCCAGAGCCTGCTTGCACAGGCAAATATACCAAACATTTGTAATGAACAAAGTGTCAGCTATAAAGGTAGAGATCTGAGAAAAAACGTGGTTCAAAATTTCATTCTGAAACAAATGGGCCATAAAAGAAAAAAAGTCAAAAAGTCAAAAAGTACTTGCTACCACTAAATGATAAACCAAATAAATGATCTTGAAGGACTAATAAGCAAACAATACACATATATGAGAACATTTGCACTTTCAGTTTTCTCTTCTGGCAAATTTTTCTCTTCTGGCAAAGTTTTGAGATGTTTAAAGGAAAAGCAAAATAGTTTTGTACAACTCACTTGGTAACGCTGTAGTTTATCTAGAGAGACTGGAACAAATCCACTAAACAAGAAATTACACCTACCCTTTAGGTGTGTCTTCCTGTGGAAAGGAAACCTGTAGACACTGGTTGAATTGCACTCAAAGGAAAGGATCATGATTTTCTATTAAATCTTATTTGTTTATTCTGTAAAAGTTGGTTTTCTTGAGATGATACTTCTTTCTTGTAAGGACAACCATGACTTTCCAGTAACTGACAGGTTTTAGCAGATTTATCCTTATTTAGAAGAAAGATACAAAGGAAAACCAAAAATCCTACTGAAGCAAAGAGCTGTATCAACAGTTGCCACCAAAAAAAAAAAAAAAAAAAAATCTCTGCTATATGAGGCCAGATTTAGGAAAAAAATACAACATTTGGTGAGTCTGACACTAACATACAAGACTTTAAAAATGAGAATTAAGATGTGAGAGGCCTTATTGTCTTCAGGGATGGCCTGTGTTCATGTTGTTGGTGTATGCAGCACTGATCAAGGCTTCAGCAAAACAAGCATTTGTTAGAAGGGTGTGTAAGAACTTTACCAGAAGAGGAAGACACAACAGGCCCAGTACTGTGCATGGAGCCCAACAGTTCTCAGTTACCATCCATGCTGTGGGAATTTATCACAATTGCTGCAGCTGTCACCCGAAATATTTGCCCTGAATCCATCTTTGATCTCAAGTGTAACTGCACAATCCAGAAATTTGGTGGACCCTGGCATTCGCTTTTCCCTGGCTGCGTGTTGTTGGCCTGAACACTTTCTGTTACCCTGTTTCACCTTCCTCTGGCAGAACAGAGTAGAAACTTGAAAGCCACCCTGTGAGTGGTTTTTACTATAGATATTTTCAACACCCATTTTTAGTTCTTTTTTGGCTGAACTAGCAAAACAAGAGGAACAGAGACTGTAAGTGGGAGCAGAAACTGTTGCCCTCCTGGTTATTGTGAGACAAACATTACTTGACGCTTAGGGGAACATATAAAGACATCAAAACACAATCAACTCAACACAGCCTTAGACCCAAATCCATTATCTTGACTCTGCAAGAACCTGAATTATCTACAGCAGCTCCTGCTGGTCACTGGGTCTCTGATATATTTATCTGATCAGTACATTTTATTTCTATCTCCTACTCACAGACTCATAGGAGAATCCCGCTTCAATGATGAAATTGTGGAGATTCGGCCAGCCGTTGGTGACAGAGATAAGAAATCCAGACCAAGAAAAAGCTCCAGGAAAGGTTGCTTGGACCTAAATGAAAGAGTAGACTGATTAGGGATAGTTGCTCAACTCATTTTAAGGCTGAGGCTCATCAAATTTATTAATTTCACATTAGTTCATAAGCAAATTTTGAATTTTTTGTACTGCATCCCATGTGTCCAAGAGCTTGAAAAAAGGCAATTGTAATTTCACATATGGTGCGTGGTCTGAGACAGGGTGAATACATGACCTTAGTGTGCATTTAAATACATCGCTGGTAAGAGCCTTCCCTGGGAACAGTGTTTCATATGGTTTTCAATGCCATGTTTCTGTTCATTTGGAGGCAGTTTAAAACCATCTCTGGAGTAAGAACATGTTTATGAATTGCTGTTCAGGGTACAGATATTTCCTTAATAGGGCTGTAGAAAAAACCAAATGTTTCCGAAACCAAAAGCAAAAAAATGAAAGTACTATCCTACTATTGAAAAGCACGTAGACATCTTTGTGGCCAAAGCTCCTCTTTTCACTTCATCACTTCATCACCGGGACATCACTGCAAATCTGCAGTGCCCGTTTTGAAAACTTTAAGGCATTGCATTTTTCTGTATTCAAAATGTCAAAAACATTTATAAAAGGGAAGCACTTTCTGTAAATAAAAAACAGGGAAAGGAACACAATTTTGGTTTTACTGCTTGCCGCAGCCTTCATGTGGTTTTAGCTTGGATGGAAAGAAACAATACACAATCATTGAAAACAAAGCCAGCACTGATGATGTAGAAGATTTGGGCAACTGAAATTTTTATTTTTGATTATGGATTCCTGATTTTTTTCATTCCTCCCCTGTATGTTTTCACAGAAATGCCTTCTGGAAAAAGGCTATATATTATAAGCTAATTTAACTTTAAAACTCTGGTTTGGTGACATTTACAAGATATTTAACACTTTCCAAAACTGTGATGGTATTTATATTCCTGGATATAGTTTTTGGAACCTAATTTCAAGTATAAAAATACTGACTCATAGACTTGTGTGAGAAATGTCCTTTAGAACATGTATAAGATGACAAGAATAAAGGTGTTGGGCTAAAAACCCCATCAGAGAAATAAAAACCCACCAAGAAAGCTGTTAATCTGCTCATGTAAAACTGCAGCCTGCAACCTCCTTATGTAAGGTTTCTAACCAAAGGACATCTTGGGCTGTACAAATTAAGTCCAGCTTACTAAGTCCTCAGTAAGTTCAACCTGAGGATACACAGGCTAGGATGTAGCCGACAGGAGGGGAAACTTGGTTATTAACATTTTATTGCTGAACTAGTCAATCACACTTTATGAAAGTTCAGTATTTCTATTTACAGGAGTTCCCTGAGTCCAAGAAACAGGATATGTATTCCCTGTGGAATGGATTTCCTATGTTGGTGGCTTTTAGAATATCTGGAGCTTGTCATACAGACTCAGATTCAGGTGATAACATATTATCTGGTTTTATTATTATGCACAAAACTCACAAATAAAACTTAAACAAAAATATTTTCAGTATTAATTATAGTGGTTGCGAGTAAAAATAATAATATTGAAACAGCATCCCTTACAGTTATGGTAGCAGACCCAGAGTTGTTCCTTGCCAAAAATACCTCATGATCTGAACTTCTTTTGGGATTTTAGAAATTATTGGGTTAGTTTTCCGAAAGCTTGAAAAATCATACGACATTTTTTTTTTCCCCCCATGAATTTTCTATCACTTGGTTGGATTGAAGGAATTTGAAATGTTCTGCTTTCCTGTGGCTTTTCAGCACCTCCTCCTTTCTACCCTCCTGCAGATGAGAAATGGTATGATATAGCAAGACTGGCCAGAAGAAAGAATATGCAGAAGCATGTCTTAGAGCCTCAGGCTTTCAAACTCCAAAAGACAGGGATGCAAGCTCCAGATGAGTGTGCAGCCATGCTGTGAGAACATATAGCCCTAAGGTTACCTGTAATGTCCAGTTGAGAAATCTTCCCCTAAATCTGAAACTCACAGGCCTCCTCCCCTGCTGCCTAAGTCCTCCAGTTTTAATTAATGGTGCTATTAGGTACCTCCATTGCAATATAAGACCCTGTTCAGGCAGTAAGCAGGAGCACTTTGAAGGAGCCCTCCAGATAAATGAGAACTGTGATTATTCTTTTCATGTTAAGACTTCTTTAAAAAATGCATGGACATACAGACAGAGGTCGTCGCAAACTTCTTAAGTGAAGTCTGTTCCTTCATTATTGCTCTTCGGCAGCTGAAATAGGTTGATGAGTATTAAAGGATAGAAATTGCTCAGATTCATTTGCCTTCAGAGTATACCGTTTCCTATCTGACCTCTAAATACAGTTCCTGCAAAGCTTTGTCCTTGAGGAACATTCGGTAGTCCTAGTCATTTACCAGTGGCCAAAATCCCACTCCCGGATGTAAGTGTTACCCTTTAATTGTGATGCCCTTCCTAATTTACTATGCCCTTAAAAAATTCTTTTTAACTTTAAGTCATCCCTGAATTGGTCAGGCAGTTGGACTAGATGATGCTTATAGGTCCCTTCCAACAGAACTATCCTATCCTATCCTATCCTATCCTATCCTATCCTATCCTATCCTATCCTATCCTATCCTATCCTATCCTATCCTATCCTATCCTATCCTATCCTATCCTATCCTAAATTGCTAACCCCAGACTCAGATCAGTATCTTATCAAAAGATTCCCCTCACTGAGGTATGCCTTGGAGAACACCTCCTTGCCTTGGTGAACAGCTCTGGGAATACAACTAGATGTCAAAAGGTGGGGTCGAAATACCCCAGCCTGATCTGAGAGGTTTTCTTGACCTCCATCTGATATTTTCCCTTATATTCATCTCCTGTACTGACATATAGATCTTGCTACACCATTTCTGTCCCTGACCACTCTTGGTAGACTTCTCCTATTTACTGATTGCCTTATCTCCGCCACAGCCTCATTAACTCAATATGCTCTGCATGTTTTCATCCTCCCCTAGTCCCACAACGATATCTCAAGTCAGTATGTGTCAATACAATGTCCAGGGGTGGCTGGTGCAGAGATACAGAAAAAGATTAGTTCTCTGGTCTGCGACACAATGTCCTATCAAGGTGCACTACTCAAAAATAAATTCCCTTCTGCTTTATTGCATGGCAAACTTTGATTGCTTAATGCTAAGCCATTTTTCTGAAGGAAACGGAGAGAAGCATGTCTGTAAATTGTTTACTCTGCTTGTTTACTAGTCACCATTGTGACAGTCAGACGCTGCAGCAGATGAAAGCTTCTAATTTAAGTTGAAAACCAAAGCATCACGACTGCAGCCATACTAGACCTCTCTCCTGTGCAGAGAGAGGAGGCAGGGGAAGATATAACACCATTCACGACTGGATTACCACAGATCAATGCAAACTGAATGACCAAATACTTTCTCTCTAGTCTCTTTCACTTCCTGTTTGGGTTTTTTAATTTTAGCTCAGTGTTTGGACACAAGAGCCAAACAAATAAAACATCCTTACTGAATGTAAAAGGGGAGTGAGAAGAGTGAAAAGAAAGAGGGGGAATATTTCTAGGGCTGGTTTGTATAACACTGTTTTCCAGTGTGTTGCAAATCTATTGGTGTCTCTTTAAGAATACTCTCGTCTTGGTTTATAAAAGCTAACAATATTAAAAATACAGTAATTAACATGTTCATAATGTAAATGCTAATCATTTAACATGTCAAGCATCTTCATCCCCTACTGAATCAGTATGAATTATTAAAACAGACTCTTTAAGACCTTTAAAATCAACTCTCCAAGCATGCACTAAACAACCACACCGTTGACATACGGGAGCACCAGGTCACAAATTCATGTGTGAGTCTGTCTGACAGACTCATTCTCTTTGATGGGAAAAAACAAAGCCAAAGAACCTCCCCTCAAAATCTTATACTCAGAACTGTATATTATGCATGAATAAGTGAAATGACTTTTTTTCTCAGAGATTTTATGGGTTTTTTTTAACGCCAATCTTATATAAAGGAAAAAAAAGAAAAAAATAAAAATAACCTATTCAAGTTGTGGAATAAGTTTTTCCATAACAAAATTATGTGACAGTCTAAACTGCTCTTGAAGCAATAAGTATATAAAGAAAATAAAAAATGAATCTAATAAAGTAAAAGTTCCTGATTTTAAAACAATTTCTGTCAAGACTGTAGAAGAAAGCCTGAAGATTTATTGAAGAAAGCTGTATACGCATTTGGAAATTGATTTTAAATAGTATAAATAAAGACTTGTTCTAAAAATAAAGGTTATTCCCATATTTACTGCAAAAAAGGCAGGGAAAGGTTTATTTTCAAACATCTGCAAAATAGCCGAATTATTAGATGGATACATCTTACCTCACAGCCAGCTCATGACACTTCGAGAAAAAGTCATGATGTGCCTTTTGCGTATATATATATATGTACGTAAAGACAGACAAATGTCCACATCAGATGGCTGTTTCCAGGCCAACCCATTGAAAGGAGATGGTAGATATGAAATTTTTTTTGTTACAAAAGCAAAATAAATGAAGTTTTGCAATCATGTACAAACCCCATCATATAAACAGTAGGTCTCAAATACATTGCTATCAAATTGCACAATGTTTATGTTAACATCTTGTTCTACTTGAACAGTCAAGATAATGGACTGGATGTTAATAGGCCAGAGGTTGTTCTTGCTTTGGGAAAACCTTCTACGCCTATGCAGTTAATCAACAGGTAATTTTAACGATGCTATGGTACTTCACTACAGTTAGACCAAGTCTTCAGTGGGAGTAGAAGAGCACATCCCCCCAGCAGTGCATGCAGTCAGATTAATTCACACTAGCTGTGAATTCAGCCCCTCATATTCTACATCTTGATCCACCTGATCTCAGGTATAAGCTGAAGTTCTACCTGGGCAATCCTAAATCCCTCTTTATTGTGAGAAAGGAGGAAGCTCATTTCAGAGGGGTTAAAATTTACCAAAGTTTGTGTACTCAGGAATAACTTATGGCTGGTTATATGTTTGATAGGAGATAAGAGCTCACGTACCTTGCTTTCCTAGCATGAAAAATAGGTCATAACCTCCTACCACCACCCTCAAAAAGAAAAAAAAAGAAAAAAAGAAAAAGAAAAAATAACTAGGAAAAAGTTCAGTACACTTCCTCAGTTGCTTTGAGATTAGCACAGATTACAGTCAAAGGGCAAATAGAAGATGTAGAATTCCAGATCTGGGGCAAAATAAATCAGCTGCAGTTAGGGAAGCTTTTCATGCCTGTTGGAAGGAGAAGAGGGCGCTTCATATTTGAGGGACATGTCTTGCTGCCAGTCCTTTGCAACTTCATAGCAAAAACTCCTTTTCTCAACAGGGTATGAGACAAGAATGAAAGATGTGTGATGAGTGTTTCCTAACTCACCTAATGAAAAACATCACCTCCAAACCCCTCTTGCTTAGCTCTTAAACCATTCTGTATACCTCTTTTTTTTTTTTTTTTTTTTTTTTTTTTTTTTATTTCTGAGAACTCAGAAGTATTGTTACACAAGACCTTCTCTGAATTCCTATTCGAATTCCCAAACTGTTAAGGCTACACAGTAACCAGATTGACGTGGGCACTTTATGCTCTACTACCTGTCTCTGGAGATAAAGACAAGACAGACTTTGAAGTTCTGTAAACAGTGGGAAAGCTGAAACAAAAATTTTGCGACATTTCCCTAGTTTTTCTTCTGTGTGAATGTGAGATAACTTTTCATTCCTTTTTTTGTCTTTTTTTTTTTAAAAAAAAAAAAGACTTATACACTTTCAACAAATGTTGCTAAAGTCAAAGATCCAGAGTTGAAAGTTTGACATAAATGCAAACAGAATTACAATGCAATTAGCTTTTACAGGGTATTATTTGTAATGCTCTTTTACAACACAAAGCACATTCAGAGCAAGCATTAGGCTACCAGTTTATCAAAGCAGTGAGAGAAAATACATAAAGGCAAGAAATCAAACACCAGGAGGGAAGATTCGGGACAGATGTGAACCTCCTTGGCCAAGAGCAGTGCCAAGAAGAACGACAAAAGGAGTTTTTTACTATTTTCACTAATGGGATAGGACAATAGTCCAGGAGAGATGTGGTGAGACTGAAGCCATGAAGAATGGGAGGAAAAAGATAGACAAAGGAGGGAGTTGTTGAGGGGGTGCTTTTTGGAGGTAATGGCTTAGTAGGTCCCTATGTAAATATAGGCAAATAGTACAATACTTAAACCACCCCAGGACTGTAATTATGTGATAGAAACAACAGCCCTGAATGAGACAGACAGTGCAGAAATCCCTCAATGCCGGTAAAATGCAGAGGTTGGAAACAAGAATCTTCTATAATGATTAAAAATCCTCACAATATAGGAGACCCTAGAGCCTGTCAGTATAAAACTGATCAATAATTAAGTGGGGTATGTGAGACTAAGTAAGAAAGGGCAGTTCAATGGATTCGTTTTCTAAGACTCCGGATACTGTGACTTGTTGCTCAGGACTGAGACTCCCAGGAGCTTACATCACACTAATGTTTTCTTGTGCAAAATGGTTTGTTATGATTTAATTTTGCAGAGATGTAAATGGACACAGCAGTACCAGAATGGTAAAAGAATTACCATCTGAAAAAGCTTACACTCATGGCATGAAAAGCAGACAGGATAGAAAGCAAGCAAATACAGTAGAGTTGTGATGAGATTACTTGATCATGCATAACTCCAAAACGGAGTGTCTTTAATATATAGAATTATTCTTTAGAGAAAGAAGCACTGAGCAACAGAACCTACTGTTCATTTAATGTCCATAACCTTTTCCCCCAAGATTTGGTTTTAAAAATTAAGTCTTTCCGTTCTATAACAATGGTAGTTTGCTCATTACTACATGAGGAAATTGGTGACGAAGGACAGCCCTTAAGCACACATGGCTACAATTTAAGCAAATACAGTATCAAGGCAGAGTATTAATATACAAGTGAGCTTGGTGATGTCCAAGTTTATGTTCTGTACTATGCAAGAAGGAATTGGGAAAGAAATCTAGAATTTGCCTTATGTCAGCTTTGAGTAGAGGTACGGCGAATAGTTTGTCATTTCTGCAGGGAAGGAACAGGGAATGACATTTCTATTAGGAATGCAGACATGGTGAATTATACAGTATTTGCAGTGACAAACTATCTGTCAAGAAGAAAAATCATGTGGTTGTCATGCATATATGATCCTGTAATTACACATATACACAGAGACACTGCTAAAAGAAGGTGCTTCTCTACAGATCTGTCCTTTTTAGGGTATGAAGAAAAATCTTAAAAGATTAATTAACACAATGGTCTGATATTCTTAGAGATGGAAAATTTTAAACAAAGGGGAAGAGAAAGGAAGTGATATCACACAGTAGGTTGTTTAGAAGACCAGAAAAAAGGTAAAGGCAAGATCCTTCGAAGCTGGCCACAGCCCTCAATTCAAGATTAGCACTCTGGGGGAACCCAGAAGTTTGCAAATTTTACTTTCAGCTGGCTTATTTCTGACTATGGCAGAACATTTGACTCATCTACCTCGGAATCTATTGTCAGCCAAAGGAGACCTGTCATCTCTAAAAACCAATATGACTTTATTCTTTACTTCTCTTCAAGATCCTGTGCACATATCTGACTTACATCAGCTATGACTGACTTCACAAGGTAGACACACAGAAAACTTGAATTCAAGCCAAAAATCTCTTCTGGTTTTTCAATTGCAGTGAACAAAAGAATCAAAACTCTCATCTCACTTCTTATTTTTATATGCAAAATCGGTATTCATCATGTATTTCACATCAATGAAGGTGCTAGGTCATTAATGTTGGGGTGGGAGGTCACAGAACAAAGTGTTTATTGCAACAGAGTTCAGCCACTCGGAGGTCCACCTTTCTGCAAAAGGTCTCATCAGACATCATCCCCATGAGCTGTGATGGTCCCTCTTTCAGTACATGACATGAAAGTTCAGACTTATTCCTGGATCCTGCTGTCTAGGTTATGCACAAAGGTATGAACAAGATCTTTCTATCATCCCTCCTGTCTGATGAAAGGGAAGATGCTTATACCATTTTTGAAAAATGCTGCATGCTGCTACTACAGAGGTGGGTAGTGAAGGACTGCCAGACTAGTGACTGCATTGTGAAAAACGAGACAAGGAGAAATACTTGCCAGAGTAGAGAGGAAATCATTCTTGCCTGAGCCCAGGCATGGCTGGAATTCCTTAGGTCCCTTTCCAGACATCAGTGATTTTAGATCTTTTCTATAAGAAAAGAAGACTCAAATCCTTCCTGAGCTCCTTGACCCTTTCCAGCCAATCATAGCAACTCCATCTATCCACATTATCACCAGCAAGAGTTCGGTCCTCAGCTCCTAGAGGACGATCAGTCTGTAGAGCTCCACTTGAATCCAGTTTAAGAAGGGGTCCAGAGTACCAGGCCATGACAAGTTGTAAGAGGTGCTCCAGAGAGCAGAAGGGCATGGGGACAGTTTTCAGTATAGATTTGCAGTCCTTTAGGACTTTTGCCTATGTGGTCTGAACATTCTGAACTACTTTACTGTCATGGCCTTAATCTTGTCCAAACCCACCACAGTCAGGTCTATAGCTGGAGCAGCAAGGGTTACGCTGGATGGAGTAGAGGAAGCCAAGCGAGATATGTCACACTGACTGAGGTTAGAAGCCTGGTCATGGTACCGCCATACATTGGAGTCAGTTGAAGCCAAAGAAAAGAAATGAAACGAAACACACTCATCTGTTTCTTTCATGCCCATTTTTCTTGGATGAACACAGTGGCAGTGAGAGACCTTGGGGACAAGGTTGCAGGAAGCAGAGGAAATCACAGGTTTTTCATTTTTATGGACTACCAGCAGGCAGAGTGGCAACTCACAACCGGAAGAAATGTACCATGCTGACACTCATATGCCTCCTGTGAGCTGGAGTCCTTTATTCTGTACAAAACAAATGCTCATTGTGGGATCAGTTGGCAGGGCAAGGAGACATAAATACCTCCTCCTGCTTCCCAGCAACACCAGTCCTACAATGAGAGATTATCTTGAAATCACTGCTCCTGAAAAGAAAATATTTCATGCATCTCCCAGTGCTTATCTTTTTTTTTTTTCAGTAGGAATGCTGTTATTTGAAGACGATCCTGCTTTAAACAATTTGCTCTGCTCTTCCTGTGATAGTCTTATCTACCTGTCTCGCTATTTTTCATGCAAGTGTTCTGGCTGCCCTGTGTCTAAATTCACAGAGCTTAACATAAGCCTCACAGTTAGGAAATAGCCTAAACGTAAGAATACAAAGTTATTGGATCACCGACTTCAACCAGCTTCACTGTGGCTCTCTTCACCTTGCAATTCCACTTCCATCACTAAAATCCTTTGCTGAAATATGAGCTCTAAAGGCACGGAGCCTCACATTATAATAGAAAAACAGTATGCTTTGCTGGGAGCCACACACGAGTAGCATTTCAGTGTTTCAAATCTTGGTGATTTTTCAGCTGAAAATATTAAGTAAAATAGTACCAATATATTCAGGCTGTGACAACGTCTCCCACAAATAATTTCTAATTTTTTTTGTTTTAATCTTCCCTAAGGAAATGATCTTTTTTTCCAAATTCAAAAAACTTTCTTTTGCATGTGAAGCATTAACACAAATACTACCTTTGTATGAAACATTGGTATAGTGATTGATAGATAGCATATTGGTATAGCGATTGGTATTGTGATTGAAACAGGCTTTGCTAGAACACGATGCTGAGCTAAATTCCATCAGCTCTGCAGCTTTCTGGAAGCACTATTTCATTTTGGTGTTCAGATAAATATCTGTTTTTCCTTTACTTCTCATTTAGCCTTCTGTGGTACCAATATAACACATGCAGGGATAGAGGATTTCAAGGAAGAAAACCTTCAGGACCTCACCTGCCCTAGAACAAACAACTCATCAACTGTTTTAAACCAGAGATTTCTTGAGATTTAACCAAACCAACTTCTTGAGATTTAAAACTCTCAGTCCACAGTTTGCTGAATCCGGCTGGTATTTATCTCAGCCACATGGCCGGAAGTCTGGCACCAGCAGGGTTTTGTTTTCTGCCCAGCCTCAGGCAAAATTCTTCTTGACTATTTTAACAGTTTTGACTTTGGAAACTGCTGCATTATTTTTCACGCTAAGGAAGGGTGGACAGTTCGTAGCAGAGAGCCCAGGGGGACCTGCGTTTGGCACCTTGCTGTGCCACAGGTACTTGTTATATGGATGCTACTATGAAAGCTGGCTTCCTTCTGCCTACACCTTCTGTCTGCAACACAGGAGACATGCAGCTATCCTCATTAAGCTGGAGGAAAGCTATCAATTAGAGCAAGAGACAGCAGTCACGAAATCCATACACACACCTCACAGAAAGTGAGAAGAAACACTTTTCTTCCTATTTGCCATTCTGTTTCTGCGTCCACTGACTACAGAGGCTCCCGAGAAAAACAGGAATGCAGCTGCCTTTTCTCTTCAAGTGAGATCATTCAGTTCAGTAGGCAAAGGAAATAAACAGCTGAGAGAGCATTGAAGTGGAGGTTATATTTCCTTTGGAGCTGCTGTTTATATTGTGTGTACTGCAGAAGATTCTTATTTACTTCCTTTAGAGTATCTCCTGCACTCAGAGCGATTTTTGTTGTGTCGCTCTTACAGTCCTCAGAGAACAGCAGGGAACATCCCTTTCTTCACAAAAACATTTCAGAAGTCACTTGAGATTCAGGCCTTCTTTAACAGAGCCTCTCTCCACCATGTGGGAGCAGGAGGACCTGTACCACCACCTCCCTTTTCCTGAAGTCTGCAATTTTGATGAGTTAAGAAAAGAAATGTTTTTACTTAAAAGGAGGCATATGGCCTTGTTCTGGTAGGAAGAGTAGATAATACAGAAATGCCTTCAGACAGCAGTACAACATACAGTAGCTAACACACAGACTGTACTATGTCGCACCCTGCCCTCCACCTCCCTCGGTGTTTTTTTGAGTCTAAGTACACATGGCTATTCAGTCACAAGCACCTCTGTAGGTACTTCCTGTTCTATTCTGTACCTCTGTGGAGAACACCACGGCAAATCAGAAACACTGCTGCATCGTCTTTCGTTTAAATTACTTGTTGTAAATCAAATCAATAAAAATACAGGGTGGAAAAGTATCTCTCACAGGTACAAGGGGTTGTGGCAACTACTTGGCAGGTCTGTGGAAAGAGATGGACATGATCGTCTTGGGAAGTCTGGTGTCATCATGCTCTCTTAAAGTCACACATTGCTCTATGTCTAGGTTTAATTTCCCTGGAGACAATACCATTAGGGCAGCAGGGCATTCCTTAATTTGAGTTATAAGGAGATATTTTACTCACTGATGTCAGCAACCTTGCCAGCAAGAATTTACAGAACTTTGAGAGCATGACTTGACTTACCACAAATACTTCCTCTTGCAACCTAAGAATTTTTTGGTCTGGACACAGAAGTCGTAAAGGATATATTGTGCTAGCACATGTATGAGAGAGCAAGCTCAGCACCCAAACAAAGGTTTCCCACCACCGTCTGATATTCACAAGTCTAGTTAATTTTTTAGGCATTAGAGAAAACTACTGAGAAGAAAAGCTAAAATAGAAAACTCTCCTCAGAAATGTGGCCTGGATAGGAAGCAAATAAACTGCAAAAGTTAGTCCTGATTTCACTGTCCTTTGTCTGCTGAATGCTAACTTAGGGAGAAAAGCTCAATTTAAAAAACAAAACAAAACAAACACCCCCCCAAACAAACCAGGATAAAGAGGTTTTGCCTTGTCCCATAGTTATAACTATGGTGCAAATGGGTATCAGGAAGGTGTCTCTGAGCACATCAAATGCATTTTGTCATGAATTCCCTGCCTGGTCTTGGAGCTTCCCAGCTTGTTTTTGAGTAGGTGAGACAAAGGACTGGTTTGAGGTGATGGGCTGACCTGGGACAAGCTGGTTGGTTGAACTTGTACCCTCCACAAAAAAGTTTTTGACTAATTAGTGCATAATCTCTCCAAGTGGGAATTGTAGACAGTCCTAGAGATTCACCAGCTCAAGTAGCTCCTGCTGTGCTCAGATCAATTCACAGACACTATTTGTACATAGCTTTACATAAATAAGACACTTGTAAATTGTCGACAGAAACTCTCCCACAGATACAGTCACACAGTACTGTCTCTTGCACATAGTTTAGAGACACAGTGTACATAGGATAACCACTTCAATAGCAATGGATCTGCTGTGGTAGGGCCATAGGCTGGCTGGGTATAAAGACTGAACAGAGCATCACTTTGGTGACCAAATTGCTCATTGGGGTCATAATTTCTGTGACTATTAGGGTCACTTTTGAAACCATGAAGAGTTCTTTCCTGTGTCTCTTAGAAAGCGTCATGCCACCAAACTCCTTTATCCAACCTCAGATCACTTCATTCAGCGTGGCTTTATCTTATAGATTACAGGTTCTATTTTCTGTATAGTGCTTTAGAAAGCAGAAGTGTGAAGACTTACTGGCCAATTATCTTGCTAAGCTTGTGAGACAAACCCTTAAGATTAAAGTTATTTGCAAAGTACTATGGGAGTGAACATGAGTTTCCTGAAACATTCTGTAGTTTTGAGAGATTCTGGTTAATCTGATGGGAAAGGCAAGTGCACGCACAGGTGTGTGCTTGTGTGTGTGCATGCACACACATAGGGAGAGATAATAATAATAAATGTATGAGTAGAAAAAGAGAAGGGAGATCCTTTTTTCTTAAAAAGCAGCCTCTGAATTTGCTCAGTGAAGTGCCGTTGCAGCTCAGAGCAAGTTGCAGAAGATGAATTCACCAAAAAACTCATGATTTTTTCTCCTTGGCCTGGAACATTTCAAAAATGTTTGGGAAATGTCATGAAGGAATTTGTCTGCATGGAGCTCTCCAAAAAGGGAAACGAGATGCTTCACAATCCCATGTGAAGAAAACTTATTATATTGCTCTAAGAGGGAAACAACATGTAACACACATGCTTCTGGAGGAGAAGAAATTCATTTTAATTAATGGAGACCTCAAAAATCAGTTGCAAAAGAAATTAATCAACTAACCAACTTTCCATGGTGTTGATTTTACCCAGTATCCCATGCTCCTTAATGACGCAGTTTAGTGTGCGTAACATTTAACAGCCAGGACAATATCAGGACTCAAGTTAGAAAACTTCTTCAAATAGAAGGTGCCGGATCCTGTAATTAAATCAAAACATTGGTTCCCTTCCTATTGCCCAGAGGTTGCTAAGGGATGCTTTTTTTTTTTTTTTTAAACAGGGAATTATGAGAAAAATAAGTAAACTGTCAGAACTGATGTTCTTCCTTCCATGGTTTGTGTTAATTTATAAAAGCATGATGGAATTCATGGAAATGGGGCTGAGACACAACACCCTGCTTCTATTTAAGTCATGGGTAGTCTGTGATAAAACATACCTATGAAAATATCACTCAGTTTAAGAAGAATGAGAAACAATTTGAGTATCAGAACACATGAATTCCAATCACCAAAGTTTTTGTCTCCTACACATTGGGTTAAATAATACTGAATACTAATTGTATCCTTAGACAACTAGAGAATCCACACAATCCCCTCGACTGAGAAAAGGCCTCTTTGCTGTCTTGGGCTTAGATTATTTCTGACTCTTTCATGTTGTTTGTTTTTTTTTTAATTCTTAAGAATTGTCTTAAGTCTGAACATGCAATTTGTAGAATTCTTTGTCTTTGGAGAAGTATTAATTGGACACCTTCCACTACTCAGCCACTTCTTTTCAAGAGAGCTGTAAGGACTGGGTAGTTCTGACAGCATCACTCCTCTGTCAGATCTGCAGCTGATGAATGGATCCAGCAGTTATTAAGTGGGACTGACAGACATGATGATCATCCAAGCCTCATTTCCTGAAGAAATCAGGCTAAAAATTGTTCAGTAATTATCACTAATTGCCCAGGATGCATCTCCAGCATTCAATGAGGAATATTTAATCTGATATTTAAGTTCATCTTTTTTTTTTTTTTTCTCCTTTCAACACTAAAATAATTTTTTGTCCCTACCTCACACCTTTCCAGTGGTTCTTCCAAAGACCTGTCTCCTTAGAGCAGCCATCTAGGGCACTTCTCTGACCAGATTCCTTGAACACAGCTACTAGGGATCTTCTTATAAACAAGGTAATCTTGGATTTCATGAGGATAACTCATGGATAGTTTGGATAACTGTCAGCCTCTGGCACTAACAAAACTATTTCCCCAGGTAAACAAAACAACTGGGTAATGGAGCCTTCTAACGACTCCAACAAAAGTGAGAATGAAATCGGATCACAAAGCCACCAGAACCTGGAGGTGGAATGGCCTTTATCTTTCCTTGAGCAAGATGAGAGACCATCCACTCAAAGGTTTTGAGCCTCTCGCACTACGTTTCCTAGACCATAGGAAAGAACAAGGTTTACAGATAGAAACAACTCCGTTTTACAGGGATGGGTAGCAGCAAGCACAGCTCTGCTCTTAGGAAACACTCTCTGAATTAATATAACACTGAATTCAAGTGAAGGCATCACCACTCTGCAGAGTGCAATCCAAGCATATTTAGATGATCAGTTCCCTTTGAGAGTCAGTGTTAGTCTCCAGTGACTTCTGTCCATGGCTTGCAGGGTCAGTTATAAACTTCGTGTGTATATTCATACATTTAAGTGTGCTCAAGTTACCATTTAAGAGGTGTAATTCTGTTGCAGCTAACAGCAGCTCTATGTTTCTGTGCATTGCCACTGTTTCACAAGAGTAGGAAACAAACAAACAATTTTTTGTAATTGTAAGATGTAAAATATGTGACTCAGAAAGGATTCTTGTTAGAATTTGAAAGGGAACTCCCAGACCGGTCATTTATATTAAATTTGGAGATGGCCAGACATGTGCTGCTGGGGAGTTGCAGGAAAGGGGTGTCGTTATTCTGTTAATGGAGGTGGAAGGCACTATCCTTCAGTGGGAAGCACTGCTGTACATGAGCATCTCAACTCTGTAAAGTGGGTTTCAACACTGCTTTGTGGCATAAACCATGATATTTACATTAGGCATTGTTTAATATCTACTGATACAAAAGGATGCCGTGCTACAAAGAGAATAACACCACGCCGTGGCTTGATTGCTCTACAAATTACTTCGATAGGGCCTTAAAAGTTGTTCTCTGATATTCCATAGAATAAAGAACTCCAAAGACTGAACTATTATTTCCTTGGGGGAAAGAGAGGGAAAACAGAGGGGTTAAAGGTATTTACTGATAAAAGAGAGAGGAGTGAGACCATAATAGTCTCTTCCAAAGTGACTGCTCCAGGGCTGCAGCACTTGACTGCAGTCAAACCGAAGTGGCCAGGGCTGCAAAGACTATGTTGGAGAGATTTTTAATAAAAAAAAAATGATATATTTTTTCAGTCTCGCAAAGGAGAGCGCATGGCAGAGAATTAATGTGGTGAAAGAGCAAGATATTAGAGAGAAATTGCTTTTTGTGAGTGCTTGTTTCAGTAGTTCAGTTGGTTATAAGACAAATGTTTCGAAGAGAGGATTCCTGGATATCACAAAACTATATTTAATCTTATAGTCTTGACTTCAGCCAATCTCAAAGCAACAAAAAGAGCTGAATACAGAAAAGAATTCCGTATTTTAAGTGTAATTTTATCATGTCGATATTTCTTTATTCATAAAAAGATGGAGTCCAACAAGTAACCTATTATTTTCTTTGAGAGGCTTGACTTGTGACATTTTCATAAAACTCAAAATTTTCAACATCTGTCTCTAATTAAGATTTTTCTACTAGGAACAACGATTACAGTGTCTGAAAGTGCTGTTACATAGATACGATTCATGTCTCACTCGTAAGAAGCTCATCTTATGTCCTGAAATCTGAGATTTGTAAATCCTTTAGCTAAACAATTTTATCTGCTACTTAGTCCTTGATTGCACACGTGCTTAAATTTGCCATGTTTTGCTGAGCTTGATCTGTAAACGCGTAACAGCCGTGTTTTGCAAGTCTGGGAACTTTTCTGTCAAGGCTTTTCCAGTTTCAGGTAATGCATTGAATTCTGTCTCCTGTGCAATACATTTTACAGTAAAAAATGCCCCTTGTGAAATATTTACTTTCTGCACTGACTGCCAACCACTTCCTAGAAATTATAAAATTGGCGAAGAAAGATGATCAATTGAAAACAAAAAAAAGGAAAACTCCTTGCCTAAATTTTAATTTTAGACAAACATTAAGGTTTGCTTTGTCGGTTTATTTTTAAGGTAAAAAATCGATCCTTTTCCTATATTATACATCATGAAAACCTGTATGAGGACTATAATCTGCGCTGTATTTATTTCTGCATACTGTTCTCTGGGGTGAATTTATCTAGAAGCTAAGATGACCTCTTCCCTGACAACTCAGTGCTGCTTGCCAAATGTTTGATGGGAGAATTTGATGCCAGACAGTGCCGTGTCCTTCCCTCACCTAAGGTAAGATAATAGCTGTATCATCATCATGGCTTGGCTTCGCGGACGAAGATTTGGGAAGGGCTTTGCCCACGCTTATTGCAAGCGCGTTGATGGCTGAAAAGGCCAATGCGGGATAGGCAAGACCGGTTGCAAAGAGCACACTGGAGGGTCTCCTTGGGTGGTATTGCCGTTTCTTCCTTTGCCTGTCGCTACAGGGCTTTGCAAACGTGAGGACACCCTTCAAGCCTGCGCGGTGGATTTTTTAGGCGAGGCGCAGCGTGCACGAGACTGGCCCCACCCTTTACACCTGAGGTTCATCTGCCAGGGCCTAGCGAGCTTGGACGGTGACAGCGAAGTCCTCAGGTCGTAGGTTTGGTTAGAGTATCCTTCTCTTAGATGGATGGCCTTACAGGGCTAAACGAGCTCCATCTGCCCGGGTTTGGAGTTAGAGTTGTCCTTCTCCTAGGATGGTTGCCCGAAGGCTAGTGAGCCCATCCTGCCCGTGGACACACTTTGTCTGACCCTTCAGTTGAGACCTGTCTGGCTTGGGAGACCCTACCGGAGGCATATGCCACCACCAGCATAGCTCTCAACTTCACAAGGGCACGCAAGCTCTTTCCCCACGGCAAGGGGGTGCCCGTGAAAGAGAATAGCTGTATACATCCTTGGAAAGAACACTTGTGGTCTTCAAACACATATCTGCATTAATTAAAAAGAAAGATAAGTAAGTCGTTAATATGTTTTAGCACAGACAAAAGTGCAGCACCCAGAAAAGATTAAAAATCATAAAAGTCATTTACCTGTTAAAATAGACAAAGCAAAGGGGAAAGCCAACACTGGTACAGCCAAGAGTCCTCTATATAACTCTGAGGGCTGAGTGGGGTTTATGCATATTTTTTTCTCCTGTTTTAGGACAAGATAAAGAAATACAGCATGGAACTCTAAGTCAGGTTAGATTTACCAAGTATTTGTTCTCTCATTTGGGAGCAGGCAGGCTCCATGGAGAGACTTTGGAGAAATTGTGTTTCCTCACACCTGCGTATCTACCAATACCCTATCAATTTACAGCTGCAAGCCTTGAAGCTAATTAGAGGTTCACTGATAAGAAGCCTTTTTTTTTTTTTTTTTCCCCTTCGTTGTATCTTACATTGCGATTATTAAACCATCTTACCCTAGAGACTTGGTGGAAATTGCAAACCAATTCTGTTACTATTTCTCAGTGAAATGCTTATATTTAAACTAGCTCAGGAAAGAATAACTCTGAGAAGGACATTAAAATCAGAGGAAAATAGTAATATTTGGCACTGCTGAAAAAGAATTGCAGCTTTTTATATATGACTTAATATGACCAAGTGCATTTTTTCTGAACCAAAGCATAACACTTACATTGATATTTGGCTTTTTGGTCCTAAGCTACTGTCTCTTCCCATTCATCTCTGATCTGTAGATGGGAGAAATCACTCCGAGTTGTCTTTGAACAGACAAATCTGTGTCATGGCTGTGTGGCAATGTGGGATGCTCAAAGGGGTGTATGAATTAACGGACTCAGTTGCAGATTTTGACCCATTTCATGACATTTCTATGGGGTATATTGAAAAAATATAATTCCATGGAAAAGGTACATCAAATATTTTAATATCAGGAGATTGAATTGTGCTCTGTGAACCTGGGAGAATTGGGGATCTTCTCAGCTGACAGAACTTCATATCCTTGGAGCTTGGATGGTGAGTTGCTTTGAATTTGGGGTGGGGTTTTTTGGTAAAATATTTGAACATTGTCAAAATACCCCGTTAGACACTTGCAAAGGAAAATACTTGGAATTTTATTAACCTATGTTTTTGACATTTTAATACTTCTGTACTTAAAAGACAATACAATAACCAGTCAAATTTTAACGCTCTTAAAATTCTTCATTTGAAGTGTTCTGATATACATTTTATTTCAAGTTATAAATGTGTTTGAGGCTTCGAGTTTTCATCCCTCACTGGGATGAAAATAATGAAGCAAATATCATTGATGCAGTTTCTTACTACCTCTATGCATGACACATCACTGCCAATTAACTCCCCTGAAGTATTTACACTTTATAGAAAAAGAAGGTGTTTTTTTCATTAATGGTTTTCTCTGTAATAGCTTTTTTCCCCTTCTGGAGAACATTCCTTGACTCCGTTCTCCCTCAAGTCTGATAGACAACAAACATACTGTCCTCCAGGACCTTCAATGTGTCATGCACTCTTAAGAGAACTCAAGTAAGTGATGACTTAAAGAAGGAGGAGAATAATTGTTTCATTTTCGGTATTCTTTTGTTATGATCTTGCTGTAAATTTAGAGGTACCACCGGGTATTTCTTTGTAATTTAAACATCATCATAATAATATTTAATATGGAAAGTTACAAACAAATAAATTGGCTCTCTAGAGTATTAGTATTGAAGAGGAGTGACATAGAGGCATTTTAGGGCTGGCTACATCTTATGCAGATTCCGACATGAGTTTTGTATCTGCATCCATCATTAAAAAACGGTAGGTTTGCCAAGATTTTTTTTACATACTTGGCCTCAAACTTTCAAAGTCATCCTATTGATTTAAATCAAAATAATCATTTACATAAAACTAAGAGACGTGGCGGTAAGCACCAGTCATGAAAATTAGGCCCTTTCCCATAGAAGAATGAAGCGGAAAGTTAGAAATCTTGGCTGTGAAAGTAGCTGATGACATTTTAGGCTCACTGAGTTCCTTGCACTTACTTAACTGTGACCATTTCAATGTGACCATGCTCTAATACGATTAGGGTCATTTATGTTGGTCTGATGCACTTGTAAAGAGTCAAAGTGTCTTCAGTGCTGTTCTCTTTTGGCCCCTGCCATGTGCTGACCTACATCAAAGCCTTGAATGTGGGTGCCAAAAGCTCTGGATGTGATAAAGTGTATGTGGACAATATGCAAATCATCCTCAGGAAGAAATTTCCATTTCTGTATTGGTAGTTTTCACTTTAATCCTTTTGCCTTGAAGATTTCATTTCCTTCAAAGAAGGGAGAGGAAGGGGATGGATAATCACACTCTAGTTTCTGTTGTTGTGGGGCCCTGATACTAAGATTCTTTTTCTCAAGCTTTATTGACTTTGATAAAAGTCTTTGACTTGCTGAACTTGCTCTCACTTTAGGTACAGCTATAGAATTATGGATTTCCTGACAAAATAATTAAACTTTCTCTTTCTTGGTCTCTCTTTATGTATGTGTGGAACCCTGTAAGCTTATAGAATGTTTTTATGCAACTTCTATCTAAATACAGTTACATGTTTTTTTCCACATAAGTTTCCATGAGAAGTGGCCAAGATCATCTCTGCTTTGCTGAGCTAGATACAAGAGGCCATCACAAGTTCTGCCGTTGTACAAGCCACTATAATTAACATCCTTGCAAGAAAGCTCAACAATGAGGCTAAAAAACCAGATGGACTGCTGGATGAAATCTCTGTTTGGATAAAACATCTAAATGGAGAGAGACACATTCATATTGCACCCTAACCTTTTTCAAATTCCTATTAATTGTTTAATTTAGGAAACACTAGAAAAAGTAATTCAGTTTAGAATTAAACTGTGAGATATAGCGAGACTGTTGCTCCACCACTTCAGTGCTGTATTTGATAACCACAGTCTATCTGAACTTGGAATGAAAGTCATACATTATGACCTTTGTGTATTTATTATTTTCTTTATTGTATTTCGAAAATCTAGTGGGACAGAATACTTTATATTCTGGATATAACCATCTTTAGGCAGAAAATAAAACTGTACTATAGCTGGAGAATTATGTAGTTTTAAAAACTGGAATCTGGAGACAATCTTGAGTCACATGGGAAAGCTGTGGTAAAAATAATAAATTCAGATCTTGACTAAATTCTATGACTCAGACATTTAAGGAAGATACCACAGTTTAACAAGCTTATGTGGGTCACCTAAGCTGTGGTTAATGTCCGTGTGCATGATTTTAGTCCACGTGCAATGGAAGATAATTCAAGTTATCTTCAATGCTCTTCAATGCAGTCTAAGTTGAGATGGATCCCACACCAGCAGTAGACTAAGAGCATATACAAGGGTGTACAGTAGCTGTAAGCCATGGCAAATTGAAGTTTGACCCTCTGTCTAGTGAGCAGAAAGTGAGACTGCTTCTCCTTCCTTTTACGAGGTACTCCAGGAGGCAGCTAACTCTGGTGGTGTCATCACCTCTCAAAGTAGGGAAAGAATATCATGATGGCTCCTGACCGACATGCAAGACAAAATCTCAACTGATATGGCACTAATGAAATGATAAGAGTTTTCAGTAATCTTTCTGGGTCAGTGTTCATGTTCTCCAGACACAGACATGCTGGCCTTCCGAACTTGCAACCACTCCCCTTGAAGACTCCCACTGAAGACATCAGATATATGATGATATTCTCAGTAGACTCTTCCTTTTTTGCACTGGAGCTGTGAACAACATCACAAAAACTAGATTCAGGAATTTCAGATAAGAGAATATAAATGAAAATGAAAGATACAGATGCAAGGAATTTACCTGTGAGTCCAGAGCTGACCTTCTTATAAGGATCCAAGTTTCAGTGCTTCAGATGCCAAGGTCACTACTAATCTTTTAAATTCATCTCTTTCTCACGAGTGCACCAGCAGGAAAACAAGGATCCAGCATCTGTCGGTATTAACAAAGGAGATAAACTGTACTGTGCTAAAGAAATCAGAAGACTTCAGGCTTTTGCTGAGGAACTGACTTTCCAGTCTTTCTGTCTCTCTAGGATGCAGCCATCGTTTTGGATGCCACATCAGACTGTTGCATCCAACCAAATCAGATCATCTTCCCTCTCCACCTTTAGATGCAACATTAGGGAGGACGAACCACAGCAAATGCTCTGACCTTCACTGCCCAATCCCTTCCTCACTGATTTTTATCTGCCAGAGTGTCTCTTGTTTATGTATTTATTTCTCTCCTGAATGCATTCATACCGGACACAGTAATTTTTGCAGCAGAGATCTTAAATATTATTCTCATAGCAATGTCAGAGCCTTATTTTATGTTTATTTCAAATTCTGGAATGAGCAGACAATTATAGGTCCTCATATTTGTAAATGTCAGAAAATAACTGTGTAGGGGAGGAACAACTTCTAATTAACCCTGTGGCCATTCCTTGTCCTGGAGTAATAAGTCCATATGAAAAGTGTCCCATAAGCTATTTTTGTGATAGAATCTTCATGCTTGCCTTAAGATTTTAATCCCATCGTAGAGCAAGTAGCTTCCCAAGCTGTACAGAGTTAGGTTTTCCCAGTTCTCCATTCATAACCTATCTCTCTGGCTCTTCCCAATGGCCAATGGTTGATGGGTCTGATGCAACAACAGAATGGACTTGTCAGATCTTCACCCTGTAATGGGAAAGCTGTTAGTAAGGAATCACGTATCCTAACATACCTTCCTGTGTCCTAAGCAGTGGACATAAGCATTGTGTTCATCTTATTTGCAATTGGTATATCTAATGCTTGTGATGTCCTTGGGTGTGTGTAACAGTCCAGTAAGGGAGGTGTCCCTGTGTTTTGGCCTGTTTCTCTCCTGGGTCCTCTGCTTCATGCCATGGAGCTGGGAAATGGGCACTCTTTCTTCAGCATCTCCAACAAGTAGGAAGCCATCTTCGTGTCAACAGCCAGTGAAGGTGAGCTTGAACTAGCTCTAATTCATGGTCAGACACTCATCCTGAAGACTTTATTGTTTCTAAGATAGAGTTATGCTAGACAGCCAAGTGGCATCAACATCCAAATCCACTAGACTGAGATTTACTAAAGACAGTATGTCAAAGCCCTAATTTCAGAGGTTTTCCCTGACAGCCATATGATAATGATAACACTGGGAAAACACTATAACATCCCAACAATTACATTTAGAATGCATATTAAATTTACTATCAATTTAGGTGTGCGATTGTGTATATGTAAATAATAAAGTGATAATAAAATACCTAATCATTTTAATAATTTTAATTTCAGATCTAAGACACAGCTCTCCAAAATCTAGAGGGTTGGTTTTTTCCCTTCCTCAGTGTCAAAGACTTGTCCAGTGTCCCTTGCAGGAGGGTTAAGTGTGAATTTTTCCTGGGACAGCAAGACACCTCATGGATTACCTTTCAGGTCACTGGAAAACGGCCATTCTTTCAATGTCCTGTTCATCATTTCTCATGGGAAAGTGTATTTCATTAATTTTTACACTTCCTGTTTTTGGCTTGGATTTGGTGGGAATTAACTAATCGGAAGCTTGGATGGAATAATCTTACTGCACATTACCATGCTGGAAGGTTGAGTTTTAATCTGTTCAAGCCATTTACCTTAGTTCACAATGTGTCACTTGTCCTGAGGAGTTAAGTAAATCTTAAAAACCTCTCCAGCTATAGGCATGGAAAAGTATCTACAGCCAAATATTGACTGTTGGACCAGGATTCTGTTAAAGACTTCTGTAAGTTTCTTTATAAACAACTTAGCAATTTGATCTGTCAGGCTGGTGTCTTAGGTATGGAGATGGCGTGATGTGACTGAATTCCCCACTCATACAAATTAACACAGCTGTCTGCCAGTCAACTGAAACTGCAGTCTGAAATTAGATAGTTTGTGATGCTTTGGTTTCTGAAGGACTACATTGCTTGCCCTACAGTATCCTAGAATTAAAAATACTAGATAAATATCTAACAGATCACCTATTTCCCAGATGTCTGTGTATTATTGTATTTTGAATAACCCGGAATGAAATGGTCTCTTGTCTGCCTTGCTTCTGTTCATCTTCTGGGGAGACTTTACACTTGAGGTATCTCTTTCCTTTTTATGTTCTGGTTTACCCATGTGTCACCCATGTTATCTAGGTCTTCAAGGTCCTTGGCCATATTTAGCCAAGATACTGATTTTGTAGACTCCTTGTTAATATTCCTGAGATAGCCTCTGCTTTCAGTGATTAGAGCATTATAATTCAACTGGTTACAGCTGCTGTGGTACTGTGTATCCTTTATTCAGACATCACAGTGCTTCCAGCATTTCTGAGAGTTGACTTGTCCTTTTCTGTGATTGTCAACTCTAACAGAATATTATATCAACAGCTGGATATATTTCTTGGTAGATAATCATCAATCTTTCACACACAAGCCAGCTTGGCTAAGGATTTCCATATCTTTTCATGTTTTCTTTAGTTTTCTCCAGTTGAGAATCTCATATGCTAGTTTATTTTCATATTTTCAATGTGCAGTTTTCTGGATGAGAAGCCAAACTTATACATCTGATTTCACCACACGTGATACTGCACGCTCAGTAGCAAGCATTGAACTCACACTGAAAGAATTTTAGCTATTTTCATTTCAAATGGTTCCTTTTCCCTGAAAAGAGCACACCTTCTTTGTCAGGCCCAGTAACATCCACACATGTCTTACCAGATGGCCCTTGGAGGCCATGATACTGTATGTTCATTCAGGCCACTGTGTGTAGCCTCTTTCTCTGTATTATCTTTTCAGCATGGATAGTTGGCCAGTAGACTTTTGAGACATGAGTTAGCTGAATCAAATAATCATTTTATGGGGTGCCTTTACTGAGTTGACATATCAAGTAAAAACAGTAATAATAATTTCAATATATTCCTGAGAAGATTTTGCTATGACAATTCTATATTTTGGGAAGCAGTGAAAGCCATTGGAGCAAGCGAAGTGTTTGATCTGTCATACATCATCCAGTTGCAACCTTGCCTTAATTTTGTTTCTATTAAATTTCAAATGTATTCAGTGACTCCTTCTTGCAGACAGATGGGGTTGTGATTGTGACCTGCCACAGCTTCTGTCACGCTGCCTCTGTGGGCTATGTATGGATGTAGGTGGATTTACATACATACATAAGTGCTAAGCTAGAGACAGTGATGAGTGATTCAGAGCCACTTTCAGCCAAGACTTCTAGTGCCTGTTTTCCTGTGCAGTCATGGGAAGAACCGGGAACCAAATTGATGTTGGAGCTTAACTGATGTATGGCAGTATTTCTCTGGTAAGGGAGTATTAACGCCATTACATTGCCAAAGACTTTGAGGAGGACGTAGCTGCAATACTGGGTATAGGTTTGCAGCACTCACACCGTGAGTGTATATAGGACCCTCTGGCACTGCTTGTTAGTGAGATGATATCCCATTATTTCCTCGAGACAAAAAAAAAGGCAAAGAGACTAAAAGTTAAAATATAGCCCCAAGGAAAGCTTTAGAAAAAGAAAATGGATCCTGAACCTGCAAAGCCAAGACTAGTCCCGAACAAGTCAGGGCACAGAAAATGGAAACAAAACCCTCTACCTGTGCCTGCTTAAATCTGCAAATTAGCAGGTCTAACTTATGGCACAGAAGAATGAGCTGTAAAAGGAAGAGTTTTGCTCTGAGAAATTGAAGAGGTGTGCAAGCACAGAGAAGAAACAGAGCTGTCAAATTCAATAGTACAGCCTGAAAGAGTTTAGAAGTCAAGGAATAACAGGTCAGTGCTGTTTCTGGAAAAGGACAAGGTTATAGATTTGCTGTAATACCCTGGAAAAGCGAACATTTTTCAGAGCTTATGCTTAGGAATAAAGTAAAATCATTGGTAATTGAAAACCTAAGAGTGGCATAAGAAGAAGTCAAAGAGTAACCAGGTTTAGGGGGGACACAAGGAAGAGAGTATATCTCCCAGATTAAGATGATTTAATTTAGGTGTTCATATGAAGGCGTATACATGTGAGGTAGGTGCCTAACCAATCAGTACTTTAAACAGAGAGGGAGTCAATACAGTCAATAGAGGATGGTGTAAGATTCGGCTGATCATATGGCTGCACGTGTTGCCTGAACAGTCTCTGTTCAGCCTAGTATACTGAGGAGAGGTTTGATTCACAAAAAACACAGGTCTTTTGTGCTGTCTGGAATGCCCTATGTTATTTGAGACATTCCCTGGGGCTGGCAGATATGATCCAGAACCTACAGGAGATACAAGCTCCTCTAGATCAAAGAGGAGAGACTAAGTTATATTCTAGAAATTATCAGATGACATCTGGTATCTACACTTAGTCAGCTGAGTAGGGCTTTGGATTGTACACAGATACTTGTCACATGTGTACACACCTAAATGTAGATGTCTCAATCAGTGATCCGAATACCATCTTAAATAATCAATTATACTGAGATTAATTTGAACTATGGACTTCTTATGCAAGTGGGACTTGTACAACTAGGAAGATACCGAAATTTAAGCCTCACGATAGGATGCCTTATCAACTAGTGTGTGTCATAGGGCAAGAGACAAAGTAGAGGAGAGTGTGTGAAATATATATATATATATATGTGGCTTTGGAACATAGCATTTGCATTGATACTGTCCGATTTTTTTTTTTATTTAGAAAGAAACTGAGAGATATGGACACTCAAGGAGACAGAAGTAGCTAGGCAAGAACTAAATAGTAAATCAAGAAGAGGTAAAATGTTCCCGGTTTGAAAAAAGAAACAACCAACCCAAAACAGAAAAAAGACAGGAAATCATTGTCTACTCTTTTACTTTTCAATATTTTCTTTAGAGGGAATCAGGTTCATATTTTCTATGAGAAAATGTCAGATTTTCTGTAAAACTTTGAATTTCCATGAGAAAATTAAAATAAAGAAAATTGAAAATGACAATATTCTTTCAGAACAGTTTTGATGTTTCTTTCGCCCTGTACAGATAATTCCATAGAAGATTATTTCCACAAAATGAAAGATGACAATTGGGGCGGGTTTTCCACACTGATTTGGGTAACTCCCTTCCTGTCTGAAAGAATTAAAACTAGGGAGCTTGGTCTCGCAAAAAAAAAAAAAAAAGCCTTTTTTATTTCTCAGACAGCTTTACTGCTTAGTAGTGTTATCATTCTGTTTCACCAGCGCTGTCATATGGCAACAAGTGAAGCATGATTTATGTTTATAATTATTATGTGCTACTGTCGGGGAAGAAATGGTTAGATTCCCTTAGCTCATAATGCTCCCTGTCTGTGACATGTCCTGTCCCTTCGGCTTCTCTACAGCGGTTCTGAACGGGTTATTTTTAGTAATATTATTTCTTGCTGCCTGTGCTTTCAAGTTTCCCTCTGACTTTAATTAAAGTGTCCTTAGGCTTGTGCATGTAAAAAGCTAACAAGTTCACCCAGTGAAGATCTCTCCTAATTACAATGCAAAGTAGGAGTTCAAGTGAGGAGAACATCAAACAGTTTTTACGTGACATATGAGAGCTTGACACTGTATTTTGACAGGCCTGTTGTAGAATACATGATGCCACTAAAATACATTCTAAAAGTAATATCCCAGCTTACACATCAGCCACAAAACAAGCCGATGGCGTAGGGAGCAAGCTGTACGACATACTGTATAGAGCAGTAGACAGTGTTTGGCGTGTTATCGACGTGTTATATAAACAGTGGTAAGATCCAAAATACGATGACTTTGGGTTTTGCTTCTTATGTGTGATGGCATTTGTAGAAGAATCAAATCTATGGCCAGTTCTTCACATCTAGATGCCTACAGCGTAGCTGCTTCATGAAAGGTTAAGCATTGGACCTCCACCATTAAAAACACAGCCCACTACAGCATGAGCTGAACCGTGCAGCCTTACTAGGCAGGAGGAGAGGGCAACCACAATTTCTGTAGATGTGACACAGAGAGAAGACATAACATAACCTCATTACACTAGGAGTCTATTCACCAGAATACATTCTTTTCACTCCAACTGACTTTACGATCACTATAAGCTGTAGGTCCCAACTGCAGGTGCTTAGAACGCCAGGCTGGGAACCTGCCATATGCCTTCCTTTTAGACTGCAGTTCATTCACTCTAGGCTGAGACTAATCGTGTCAAGAGGTTTCATTCTTTTCCCACTGTTTGTAAGAGGAGCTAAAGGTGTCTAGCTTAGATGTCAACACTGCAAGCACCTTCACTTAGCCACACCATTCCCTCTGTATTTTCCATGTCCTCTTTCAAAATTTTGGCTCTCCAAGTAAGTGTACAGTACGTAAGCAAGTTAAGGAAGAGGACAAGCTGGGACTGGGAGAAAGGAAGAAAGGAAGGTGGATATCATTAGTGCATGTTTTTACTGCTTTTCTCTTTCCACGGACTGTTCGATGCTGTTGCTAAAATTGGAATTTTCTTAGACAACATAATGTTTCTTTGAGGTCTTGAGATATTGCAAATAAGATTGAGAAACAACACAAGATGTGTAAGGAAAACGTCAGTGAAAAGTACAAGAGGTTAATTGCCTGACCTTCAGCTCTAGTCATAGCGCACCGCTGTCAGCAATGCTGTGAGCACCCTGCAGTCAGGGCTGACCCTGTGATAGCAGGAATGGGTGAGTCAAGTCTTGTGGGCATGCAGATGACTGTACAGGACTCCTACACAACAAACTCCTTTTATTCACCATTCACAGTGTCACTCAGCTCTCAGAAGTGACCTCTTCAGTTGCAAGATCAATCCACTGAGTGACAAAAGGTGGAGTAAGGAGGAAGGCAGGAGAAAGACCAGAAATATGTGGAATAATAGAGAAGTGAAGGAATGGGATCTAGAGTATGAAAAGGGTACTAGGTTTTTCTTAATAGTTTCACAATCACGCAGCTCTTTGGTCAAGGGCGACAATTCTGGGAGATTCCCACAGCAACTCATCTGCAATTTCTGCATTCCATTGTCAATATGAATGCATTGTTAATAGCAAAATTATTTCTAACTCTGTATTGCGGCTTAAATATTTAAAGTAGCCCAACTGTAGAGAATCTGAACTGCAAAACAGCCACTTATCTCAGCGAAATTTAGGACTGAACAGCAGAGGTATTCTGCATTGCCTCATAACTCAGGCCAAAAGGAGGCAACAGCCACCAAATTTTGCTTTTTGCTCATCCCTGGCTGAGAAAAGCAACAATTTCCTCAGAACGGGATGCAAGTACAGAATGTGCTTGGAGGCAAAATAATGTGCGGAGACTAGAGACATCGTGTCTCATACCTTAGAACATCTTAGGTATCCATTATTAGAGCTGCATTTACCTAAACATATTTCAGCGTGAATTGTCTTGTAAGGAGTGTGTGTAGACAGCGTGGTAGTTATTGTAACAGCCACAGGGCCTCCCTGGATGGCATAGCACAACATCCTGTACTTAGTGTTGACACTGTTCAGTGAAACAATTATTACAATCAATTTGACTTCTAATGTGACTTCTCTTGTAAATCTCTGGGTCATTAACCTTAACAACATCAATGTGCTGTCAGTATCCAATTCCACCGAATTAGTGTCCAAGGTAATAGGAGAAGGAAAGTATTAATGTGCTATTGGTGACTAATAAAGACAGCCACCCTCTAATGTGCTATGAAGAACAACTGAAGCAAGCAAGGGAAGAAGCAGCTAAGTCAGGGCAACAGACACATTTGGTGGTATACGTCATGTCATCACATTAGGTGTTAAACAGCTTAACCTCTTTACCACAGAGTCAGGAGGACCAGGGGTGGGTCTGGGTCCATGGAGTGGAACAGAAGAGCAATGCATGTTCCACCTTCCAGCAGCTGAATAGCAGCATCATGTAAAATCATATGGTTGTACTAGAAAGAAAGGGAAAATACTCCTAACTGTGAAAGGATTTAATTTTTTTAGCCCCCATCGTGCTCCATAATGTAGCTTGCACTTCAGAGAACTCAAGTTGTGCTGGGTTGATATAAATAGGCCTTTGCATCACTGCCATCCGGTTTATCTCCCTGCAGGCAGGCTCTAAGTGACATCTTCTGATATAGTTTGAGATGCCTCTTTACTGAGACAATAGGTGTCACAGCCCATCACATCCACCACCAAGAAAGGAACGCTGAGTGCTCACAACCCAGCAGAAAGGGTGAACTGAGGCTCCAGAAGGAGCAACCAAGTGAGTGCTGGAAATCCCTCCAACATCCAAGCGTCAGGAGAAGCACTGTGCTTGAAGTTGATTCCTGCCAGCTTGCATTAGGGGAGAATGGTGTGGTGGGTGAACGTGACATGACCCAGGCAGGATTTGGATCCCCTTTACCTGTAATTACTGAATGGGCAATATGTTCCTCTTCCAAGAAAAGCTGCAATCAGATGGTTGATATAGCATAGGATAAAACTTCAACAGACATCACTCAGTAATAATAAAGAAAAGCTAAGATAATACTATTTTCAGCCCACATTTCCAAGGATCTTTATAGATTATAAACCAAAAATACCAATTCAACACCAAAACAGAAAACATTTAAAATCCACCTTTCAAAGCAGAAGAAAGGGACATAAAAAATGAGCAAGAAGTTTAATCATTAAGGCAAAATTTCTTTAACAAAACAGATTAGGGCACTTCATTTAGGGCTTGGCAGGAACACAAATTAATACCTTTTGCTATAGAAAAAATGCTATAGAATTTTAAAGTTCATTCTGTTATTAAAATTATTGTCTTAAAGCTCAAAACCATCCTTCTGTGTTCTGGTAGGGCACTGTTCCTGATGCTTATTTTCTATTCAGCAGATCGATACACAAAGGTAAAGAAAATCAATAATAATAATAGTAATGTAATCTTCATATTTTGTCAAACAAGACACTAAATGTGTAAAAATACAAACAAAAGACATCAGTATGTTTTATATTACTGAGAATTTTTGTCCTGCACAGTGACCAAACCCCATGGTTATTTATTTGCTAAAAATTCCCATTTTCTTCTATCATGAAAACGTGATGAACTGTGTAATTGAAAACTCATAATGAAGGAAATCTTAACCACCTCTACTGCCCAAACCCTTCCCGAAACCCTACTGTGATAGCCTGATAACAAACCTATCAAATAGTTTCCAAGGTTATTGATGAATTCAGGATGAGGCTTTTGCACATGGTCAAGCCTATCATTAGTCTTATCAAATGGGATTAGTTTCACTTAACTTCAGCCACCTTAAGGTTGGGTGTCTAAACTGAGATGACTAAATGGCCATCTTCTACAACCAATAGCTTTTGATAAATCCCCTGGGGTGGGGTGGGAGGGAGTTACCTGAGTTAGGTAAGTAGCCTTGGGGAAAGAACCAGCAATTGCTGGTATCTCACCCTATTGATGGGAGAAAGGAAATGAGGTGACTAGTTCAAAGCTAGTTAAATCTATGACTTTTGTGTAATTAAACACAGCTGCGAGACGAGTCTAATTCTGATCAATTAGCTTGTGATGTGTGGTGGTGGCATGTCACGGAGCGCTCTGGTGACAGGCAGAAAAAAGTATTTGTGCTTAATTAAAGATATTGCAGAAAGGGGAATAAAGGGTGGGACAGAATTTCCTGTGTTACTGGGCTGCCATGGGTCACCATTTTGATTTTCTCCCTCTCCTGGCTGCCAAAGTAGCGTAGAGTTTACCTTATCTTCATCTCTCTTTCCTTGTCTTTTCTAATGTTACAAGAAGACAGAGTTTGACACTTGTATAGTTTTGCCTTGGGCTGTGTCTGCAAGAGAAAATGGAGGCAATAGCTCTACTTTCAGCAACAGGTAGCCTTAGAACTTTTTTTTATTCAGGAGAATCTGATGAGGGAGGAATTTTTTATTTCTCCAGACCATTTCCATGGCATGAATTATGAATATCATGGAAGTGTGGCTATTACAGATTTGAGAATGTGTTAATGTATAAGAGGGGGGAGAGGGAGGTTCATACTAATTTTTAAATTATGTGAAGAAACAGAGTGAATTTTCAACATGTGTGCAGATTTTAGTTTTGATTTGCGTTTCTATCATTTAGACAAAACAATGCTGTTTTGTTTAATAAAAATATGCTGGATATTTTATATATGGGTTAGTTTGTATGTCAAATGTCTTAAATAATATCTAATATTTGGTATTAGTTTCCTTGAGTGTAATAATTTGTGAACATTGACTGGCATTGCCTCTTAGGATTAACTTCTTTGCATCACTCAGGAGCTGCAAAAAGACCTGAAACCATTAGAAATGCCCAAATAATGCAAAACAGCAGATTCACATACACCAGTCTAAACTGGCATATGCCAAACCTGCTGTTGAAAGAGGTAGTCACATCTCCCATCATTTATTCCTCTCCAGGACATACAATCCAGCCAACAAAACCCCAGGCATTGATTGATTAGTTTTAATCAGCTCTCTTAACCTGTTGGGTTGTGGTTGTAAGATGCTTATTTTGGCCTATGGAAAGAGGTGCCATAGGGGCAAAAAGAGGATGAAGCTTACTTGTTAATTGCTGCATTAGCTCATGCTGGCTTGAAGTTGAATATGAGACTATGACCCCAGATCATATCTCCTACAGGGAGAGATCCACCAATAGTGGGCACTACACTTCCACATATATCATATGGGTTGTGCATGGGGAAGCAGACACAACTTGAGCACTTCCATCTTGTATATTGGCCAAGCCATGAGTTTGTTCAGCAGAGAAGTAGACTCTCCCAGCGCTGAATCTTCAAGGCCAAGAAGGGCTGCTGTACTGAAAGAATTACATTAGTCAACACAAATTACTGGACTCCATGAAGCAGTAACTGAATAAGATTTTTATTGCCTGTGTTATGCCAGAGGTCAGATTCAATGAGCTAATCCTCCTTTATGGCCTTAAAGTGTATAAAAACAGATAAAATTAATCCAGAGGACACTCTTGTGCCCCTAGATGCCTAGCAAGATATCTGCTCTATCTGACTTTTGTTATTTGGGGTCACTTGAATTCATGGACTCTTATTTCTCTTCTTCATTATTAGATTTTCTGTCCTTGCAGCAATGAGCCTTTTTGGACTCGTAGGCAGAAGTAATGACTAATGTGAGCAGCATCTTTCTTTGTTCTCCTTGTCAAACCGGACCACAGTCACAGTCTCCTTAGTTTTAAGGGGGTTTAATTTTCTACGGCCTTGAGGAAAGTCAGAACATCTCCTGAGCAGAACACTGTCTGAAACTCACGTCAGAGACCATTGCTCTAACAGCTTCTCTGGAAGAAGGGTCACAGATAGGTATCAGGCCCATCTTTCCTTTCTTACGCTAAGAAGAAAAGAGGTTGAGGAACATTGCCATGGAACTTCTCAGGTCATTTCTGTTTCCACTCAGACAAAAACTTGTCTAATCATGAAGTGTATTTTTGGTTTGATGTGGTCTGAATGTGACATTTTGTTGTATACTTGCACCTCATCACAGTAGCATAACAATAATAATGCTTCCTGACAGGTATTAGTGAATTTTTCTTTGCAGCTCCCAGGAGACA
Organism: Bucorvus abyssinicus; assembly: GCA_009769605.1. Classification (NCBI taxonomy): domain Eukaryota; kingdom Metazoa; phylum Chordata; class Aves; order Bucerotiformes; family Bucorvidae; genus Bucorvus; species Bucorvus abyssinicus. Next base: position 4,303,343 of record CM020063.1, read on the forward strand.
TGAACAAGTGCTGTTCTTGGGGTTTTTGGACAGAAATCAAAGAATAAGTGTCTTGTCTCATAATACACATTAAGTCAGTCACAGAGTTGGGAACCAAACATACGTGAACTTGACTCCCTGTCTGGATCTGTAATCAAAGCACCAACTGTTAGTAAATTAAAATCTTAATAATTCTGATATACATGAAAAACATACACATCTGAAGACAGATGGAGCAAAATCAATGTGGAAATTTCTACAACACTTTCTATTTTCTTTTCCTTTTTTTTTTTTTTTTAAATTTTATATCTTTCCATCAGAAATGCATGACCCATTTCCTAAGTACAAAAAGAAACGTGGACAGTCAAAGAATACCAGCTCATGGAAATAAACAGGAGTGATGTCTTGGTTCTCAATTACACAGACCCTTTGTCACAGCTCAAGTGTGTTCTTTTGGCCTGTGAGTGAGATGGTTTTCTTACTAAGTCAGGCACTGGCAGAGTTTTTATCTTCATCACTTTAACGGAGCATGTCCATTATTCGATGAGTTAATTTCAGAAAGGGGGCCAAGTTTGGAAGGATTAACTGCCAGCTAAAGAAACAAAGCTTTCACGATCTCCTGCCTATCTTGCTTGGGGGGGAAATTGATGCAGCTTTCTATGTGTGTGCTCATTTCCAAGTGCCTTCATGAGACATGGCGTGACAAAGACTGCCAAGTGTTTAGCACAATAAATGGAACCACATTCTAAACACAATAAAAACCTAATGAAACGAGCCTCTTTTAAAGCCACCCACCTTTAGCGCAACACGTTAGAGCTTTGTCATAGAAAAGCAAAAGGAAACAATAAAAGACATTTCTTTATATAAAAAAAACCCCAACCCTCTACATAGGCACACAAACACAGGACCCTTAGTGGAAATAAAAAGACCAACAGACTTAATGCTTAAAAGGCAGCAGTGTTAGAAGAAGAGGTGACCTCAAGGGAAGGTATCTTCACAGTAGAGCAAAAATCTTAGGGAAGGAGCTGGCAATACCTGAAGGTGAGCAGTACCCCTAGAAGAAATGTGGAGAGTCAGATTTGGTGATTACTGCATCGGGAACTGAAGCTGGTATTAAATGGTTACGAGCCTTTTTTTCTGCAGCAGGGAAAGCCTGACAATGGTTCTCCCTCCAGCCATTGTCTGGACTGGTCCAGCCTAGCCTAGCAAAGGAGGTTGTTCAGGAACAGGGAGGAAGATCTTTCTTCTTTGACTGTGAGGATGATTTGGAGATGCTGTCTGATTCCTGACTGCTGCGGTTTGTTCTCTCCCTATAGAGCCTGCTGTACAGACAGGATAAAAGTCGAGGGATATGACAAAAGAAGCAGGAGGGGAATGTGCCCTTGAAGAGGACTTTTTTATAGTATTTAGGATCTCTAGGTGGCACAACTTTGGCCTTATCACAGCTGCACTGGCTAGTTATTTGGCCACAGCCCAGGGAAGCAGCATTCCTGATTCTCATCGTTTTCCCCAAAAACATGGGACAGGAAGTTCTCAAAAGCTCTGGTGGAGCAGAATTAATTGATCGCCAATTCTCCAGTTTTCCAAGGTGCTAGAAATGCTAAAACAGAAGACCGGTAAATATATTATCGAGAGGTTTTTTTATGTTACTTGTTCAGACAGCAACAAAAACATATCAGTTATCTGAAAGCAAGTGATTTTCAGCTTAAATGCATATATGTCTATAGTCAGAAGAAGATAAGAAACACATCTCTGGTACTACCTTCAGCTAAAGGGGAAGGAGAGATCCTGCTGGGAGTGGTACATTTGTCCTTATCTTCTACTAGTGACAGGTTTCTCGGGTAAACTTATAAACAATATCCTAACTTAAAATATGCTCTAGTGCACCGCTAACATAGCACTGACGGCCCAGACTGAAGAACCATAAATGGCTTCTCTTTTTCTGCCACATGTCCAAAAAAATGCAGAAAAGCATGAGTCACCTATAAAAGCTTTGAAACCTATGTGGCTTCTAAAAAGAAGTGTTTCCCTAGACTATGGCACGGAGTTGTATGATGTATGAAAGGACTTCATATATTCATAGTATAGAAATGGAAAAATTCTTAAAGCTGCCTTCCCTATGCCTCACTCCCAGTGGGTACAAGAAGGCAAATCAGGACAATGGTTGTACTCTGCCACTCCCCTATCCCTCAGTAATGTCTTTTTAATACCGGCTTTGGAGCTCAAAGAGCAGAAAAGATTCTTGCTCTATTTGGGTGTCATTCAAGTTTTTTCTTTGCATCATAGGCAAAAGATATTAGTCAAATAAAATGTAAGCCTGTCTGACTCCTAACCAGAAGAAGCAATGATGATACTATCTACTGCTGCTTTTTTTTTTTTTTTTCCTCTTTCCCTTCTGTGGTAACCTTTTTTTGTGTGGCCTGAGGGAAATAGTGAGTAGTTAGCTCTCCACAGAAGCTTGCCACACATCAAAAGTTCCCAGACTGACATGGAGCTTCAGTCACATTCCTTTGGGTTTAGTGACAATGGCATTTTTTGTTGTTGTTGAGGTAGCTTTAGCTTTATTCTTTTCAGAAGAACCAATTTCTTGGAAAGGACTGGGTTGAATATAAATCAGTGTCCTGAAGCAGCCTGCAAATTTTCCAGACATCTAGTCTGACACTTTTAGGTCCCCGGGTGTCATCTCTAAGAAGAAAACTAGCAGTAAAGATGCCTGCAGTTTGTAAACAATGGCAAGAAGAACATCCTGACAGGAGGCTGTAATGTGGTCTTTTTTCTCTTAGTTATTTACTTGCTGAAGAGTGAGATTTTTTCCTCCAGCCCCTTCCATGACAGAAGGATCCCGCTCTATGCACTGCAATAGCATTCAACACTTGCCGTTTCCACAGAGGTCTGCCTCCACGATGGGCGCAAAGAGAACCCCTTGGGGCTGTTGCTTTGGCACGCTCCCCTGCCAGCGGGACCTACAGAGACACATGTAACACAGTTTGGCTGTTCCCCCACCATTTCAGTGGAGCAGCAGCGTTACACCTCCGGGTCTTCAAATCATCAAAGACTTGATGCTAACCTGTGGTTAGCATAAGGCATCCATGAATGATTTAGCCATAGCAAAAAAGTAAAGGAGTCAGGACAGTGACAGTTTGATTTAATGTATGAAGAAACTCAAATGTAGAGACTTCCCCTCAGCTCTGCAGAGGGTTGCGTGCATGGCGTTGTTGTTCACTAGCGAGATCCCAGCACCAACTCTACTGTATAATTCTACCTGCAGAAGATAGAGGAGGGCAACACACAGCCTGTGTGGATGTGAAGACACAACTGGCTATATCATGAAACAAGAAATGTTCTTGTTTTCAAAGAACAATGCGTTTTTCTGAGTTGCTGAACGAGCTATTCCTTCAGCTTTCAGCCACTATCTTTAACTAGCTCTAACAGACCAGGGAGTTTGCTTACAAATATTTCAACATAAAGCTTTTCAGTTATTATGAAATGAGTCAAATGTGACTGGATAGAGCCAGCTGTCACACAAGCTTCTCCCCATACTTTTGCCAGGCTGTTGCTATGTGCAGCACCTATATACCACCATATAGTATGTTGGCTGTTACAGCTTTTTATAGCAAGGCTGAAGATAGGAGCTAGCCCTGAATGTCTTTAGACTTGAGGCACATATATATGGTCTCAAATATAGAAGATGCAAATTAATTATCACCTTAAAGAAGACGTGCTGATAAGTAGATGGCATCACTATCAGCTTCTGAATATCCCTTTAGCTTTTCTGTAACAAATGTGCATGTTCAGAGGGTGAGTTTGGTTAATGGAATCAAACATGCACATTTCCTGAGGTTAAGAAATTAAGCGTCCTCATATCACTTTGAAGACTTTTAACAGACCTGTTCATTCAAGGAACCTCACCGACAACTATGTGAGGTGATCAGCAAATGGTAACCCCATCTGTACCAAACCTGGACTTTCTTTAGTTCATCTTATTTATAATGGTTTCTTTCTCTCCATTTGTTTCTGAAACTGTAAATTCACATTTTACCTATACTTAAAAACTCCATGAAAGTTCCTTCACTTTTTAGGTGAAAAAGAGATTTTTTGAAACACAAATTTTTATTCTTAGGCTGTCACCACTGATCTCACTAACTAGTGAAACTGCATAAACACAGTGCTAAGGGAAGGAGAGTTTGTAGTCAGAAAGTTTGTGGTTTTATTCAGGTTTTATTCTCAATAGTCAATTAATATTTTTCGCCTTTTTAGCCAAAGTAAAGCAATAATGCTTTCAATAGGCATCGCCAAGGTCTCCCTGAAGGGCCTTAGGAGAAGCTGGGACACTTGGCTGTTTGTGAGAACTTTGATGGTGATGATAGTGTCATATCAGAGCTGGTACAGCTCAGGGTCAGAAGAGGTCTGCCTAACCTCTGACCTCCAGCCTACTCTATAAAACTGTCCCAAGACATTTCCAGGGATGTGTTACCACCACCTGATGACTTTGAGATGCCTCTGAAGTGAAAAATGCTTAGGAGATGTTTGGCTTTCTCTATTCATGTCTCATTGGGCAGCTGTCACATCACCACCACCAAAGGCTGATCTGTCACCTGCCTGCCTTTACACAAGAGGCCAGAGGGAAATGAATGTGGAGGCCAAGTGATCCTCCTGATGTAAGGGTTCAGGTCAGGGTGGAGGGCACTTCGGCTGGGGGCTGTCCAAGCCAGGCAGGCTGTTTGGAGTGAGTGTGGTTTTGCCTCTGATCAGCCCCTGCACGTTCTTTGGGTAAACTCAGGACTTCTATATCCAGAGCTGCCAGTGGAGCATCTTTCATCAGTATAGAAAAAAATCACCTCACTTCCCTTGCCTGCCACTTTCCAAGGAACCTCTGAAGCCTGATGAAAGTTTTATAGCAGCTTCCTGCTTGATCCTGATAACCAGCGCTATGCTTAATATGCTGTTCATGTAAAGTGGGCCACCCTTTTACAAGTTTACACCCTGCTGGTGTAAACCAGAGGCAACATTTTACATTACATTACATTTACATTAACCTCTATGAACATGACCCAACAGCAGACTTGGTCCTTTAGCCATGGGAGCTTTTAAAGAGGACACATTAATGAAAATAAAATAAGAAAATAACAACATGAAAGTGCATGTAGACTTGCAGATTTGAAATGCCTTCTTACCCCAAACAGAGCACAAAGGGAAAAATAAATGGCATTTTGTTGCAAGCAGAGAGCAGATGATAAATGTGTAGGGTTCATGATCTAATGTGCAAAAATGTTTATTTTCTTTGCCTGGGGAAAAGAAAAGAAAGTAAATCCAGCTAACTAACAGCTCAGCCGTTCCTCTCTACACTCCGTTGCCCCCACCTGATTGCATTATGGCAAGACTGGCTCATGTCAGGAAAACTGTTTGTTCCTCAGTTCAGCTTCACAGCAGGAAGGCAGGTTGAGGATGTTGTTGTTTTCTTTTTTTCTCCTCTAAGGTGTTTCCTTATGGTGCACCAGCTTGGTGCTGCTCTTTTTGTTTATGTGGGATTTCATCTCCCAACTCTGTGCTCCACGTTGGATGTCTCTAATGAGATCATTTAGACTTGGATTTCAGCTGGCACTGGTGACCTCCAAGCACAAAGGTCTGAAGAAAAATTACAATCATTGAATCTTTTTTTTTTTTTTTTTTAAGGAAGAACGATTAGGGAAAAAAGGAAAAGGAAATGTGTTTTTATGCAAAATTGAAACCTTGGCTTAACTGAAGTCTTCAGGGGTTTGGAGGGTGGCCCATTTTAGAAATCAGAAATGGACTTTTCACTTGGTCATCAGAATAAAATCATGGTGTTTCCTTCTAGTCCTTGTTCTATACTGCTTTTTTTTCCACCTTCTTCTATCTTTGATCTTTGGAGAGGCAGCTGGGGAAATGAACCGTACCAGGCCTCTCTAACAAGCGGTGGGACATTCCCTGCCCTGTCCCCCCCGGATTAGTGTAGCTTTGGTTCCAGGCCTGTTAAATAGTTTCTGTAAGTCAGCACTGACTAACGTCAGTCTGGTTGGTCCTTGAACATAATGTATTGGGAAGTGAATAGAGGTCTCATCTTGGTCCCTAGCTGACAATGAACCTACCCTTGAAGAGGAGGTGGTAATTAGCTTCTCTGCTGGCATCCTTAGAAGAAGAAGTAGGGATTGATTGGGCTCTGTAGCCCAAATTGCCTACTTGCCACTAAAAGAAAGATCAGTGTATTGTCTCAGAATAATGTAAGAAAGGCTGGTTCTGCTCCCATTCAGACAGTATGGAGTGAGATGGATCTTGTGTGGTGTAAGGGAGCAATGGTCCATTGAAGAGGAATTCAATGGGTGATCTTGTCTGGTATAAAGGTTTGTTTCAGCTCATGAATTATGCATGAGGCTCACTCATTTGATCACCATTTCATGCTCCTCTTTCAGAGTCCCTCACCCAGCCACATCACAGGAAGACTAGCACTGCTGTGCAGCTTTGTGTGGCTTGTCCCTGTTTCTCTCCCAGCCCAGGGGTAGCAGCTCTCCCAGGCTCCTGCCTTGCAGAGTCAGTCTGTCCCCATCAGCACGTGCTCTGGGTACAAATGGCTGCAGTGCTAGTTTGGCCCTTCTCATGAACAATAAAATCACCACAAAATTTAAATATACAATGACCTGGTGATAAAAGGAATTTTTTCTTAGTAAAATTCTACTTTTTTTTTTCTTGTACCTAATCAAACTACTAACTTTTCTCCAAAAATATTTGTAGGCAGTGTTTCTTTCCTGTCAGCTAGCAATCACAGCTAGAACGACAATATTGCTGAGAAATAGTATAAACCGCCATGGAATATCCAAAAGCTTGGCCAGCTTCAGCCTGTTTTCTGCACAGCAGGCTCTGACTTTAATATCTCATCTTAACAGTGAACAATTTCTCTGGGAAGAACAATAATCACACAATTCGCTCACTGTGCCTCTGTATAGTTGCAGGCTCTCAATTGGAAAGGAGGCAAGTCATTTGGATTTCTATTTTAATTGGATGCAGCACTGAAAAAATAGATGTTGCTGAAACCTTCAGATGTATTCATCTTATTTTTGGTTCCTGACCAGCTTCTGTACGCTCAGAGACAGCTCACGTTAATCATTAAACTTCTCAAATGAATAATATGGGAAAGGAGAGAAAACCAGCTTTATCCTTTGACAATCCTTTGTGAAACCTAAACCTGAGAGGTGAAAGTGGGAAGGCAGGAATGCCAACAAGGCAACTTACCCGTCACGCTGGTAACAGAAAACATCTTATTGTTTACCAAAAGGTCTCTCTGATAAGGTAGCTGGTGTGACTGTCTGTATCGGTGTTCCAACTTGATGCTGACCACCAGGGTGGTGTGACTTAAGCCTTTTGGCATCTTCTTAAGACTCCAGGCCCTCGGTGTCTGGCATTGGACCGAGTCCTTCAGTGATGGCCCAGGAGATCTTCCTGCATCTTAATTTTCTTCCTGAAATACCCATCCTGTAAATCCCACTTCCATTCCAACAGCTCAGTAACATGCTGGTGACTATATGCTTCAAGATACTTTAAGCACAGTGGAGAAACAGAAATGTTATAGAACATCACCCCAGGGAGCACATGGCTGATCAGCATTGCTGGATGTTGTCTGCAGCTTTCGTGCTGTGGGCAGCACCTCATTACTTCTGGCTGTGGTTCCTGTGACTGCGGAGGGTTGGGCACCCTCACAGCAGACATTGTTCTAGGCACAGCCTGGAGATGGAGGAAGGAACACTCATGGAAAGATTGGGGGAGAGAGTGTAAGAGATGTTGTTGATTACTGTAAAAAAACCCCCTTATTACATGTTAAAATCCTGACTTCTGTCTTACCACTTACTCTCCCTTTCTAAAGTGTGAATTTAATGCTGCTGTAAAGTGCCTGCAAGGCAGCTCTGGGGAGTGATGATCTCTGTCTCTAAGACAGAGGGAAGAAACCAAGCAAACTTTCTTCCATGTGAGCCTGCAAATGTATTTCAACTCCAGCCATGCAGCTTACTTGGGAGCAACGATGGGGAGGAGAACCTCTTCCAAGTAAGGAGCCAAGAGAAATCCCACAGCCATTCCAGATACACAGCGAAGGGCTTCTGGAGGAAATACTGCAACTTCTGATACCGCCGAGCCCGCAGTGCAACCGAGTGGTTATGCGCAAGTTAAAGCACAAACTGATTTAAAGTGCATGGTTAGCTTCTTTGCCAAGTCAGGAATAACAAGCCGATTGTGTTTCACACCCCTGGTTCAGACGTGCCGCTGAGCAGCGCTGGATGAACCACGTCCTGCAGGGAAGTTTACAAGGACCACTCCGGAACCACACATCTTCACTGTGCCTGAATGGCTCGTTTCACGCCAGCGTTAATTCCACTGGAGTGAAAACTGGGCTGTATTCGGAGGTGAAACATGTGGCTGATGCTCTTCGCTTTCCAACATGACTTGCCGCTGGGTTACTAGGTCCAGTGGTTGCAGGAGCCAGGCTGCATGGCAGTTGCCGTTGTCCTGGAGATACGGCATTATCATTCTGCTACTAGCTTCTCTCCACCCGGCTCTGTCAGCATCACTCACTGCCACCCTCCCATGCCCCTCTGCATGTCTCTTTGAATCTTTCCTTGAGACTGACTGGTTTTCCTCCAGGCAGCGGCTGTGAAATGCTGACTGCTCAGACCTGAGCGAGAGCCCCATGCTGAGCAATGAAGAACCACATGCGGTTCTGCAGCCGTAGCCTTGGACTCCGCGCCGGTGAACAGCGGAGCAGGCCAGGGCCAGCACATGGTTCGCATCAAATTGCTATGTTTTATTTTCCTGAGTTATTTTTATTAATGGCTGTTTCTAAATAGACTTCCTGAGCTGTGTTCACAATACAACTGCCAGTGTAAACTCCAGTGTGTTCACACCTCCAGCAGGTTACATGGACACTACTTTTCTATGTCTTAGCTGTCCCTGAATCTGAGTTTTGCCAACTGGGTGGTGCACTTACTTTGAATTTCCACCAGAACCAGTGAGGAACTGTATAAACCCAGAATGCAGCCCATAAATAGTGTCACAGGATCATAATGTTAAGAACACTAGAACATAGTTCAGATAAAGCTTTATCTTGTATCCGATCTTCTTTCTATAAAATGAAGTTTTTTCTCCCAGTTGGAATATGTGCCTTGTTTTTGTGTTTCATTTTGCTTATTTTTTCTGGTCAATACCAATTCATTTTTCCTTAGATTCTTCTTATACTTCATAGAGCCACTTCTTTGCTTTCCCATTAGGATACGGGGTTTGAGCTATTTAAGTGGCCGGTCTTAAGTAAGGATTGTACTGTCTCCTCTGGACATGAGGCAGTAGGTTCTAACATTTCTGTGTAGCTAAGCCTTTCCTTTAACTGACTTCAGGAGAAGGCTAGAAATCGGCAATAAGGAAATCTAATGTTGGAGGAACATTCCGGTCTAGTCCATAGAGTGGTGGCTCATTGAATGCTGATAGTATTCTGTTTGTTTCCAGCTTCTAAGGTTGTTTTAAGGAAAACTAAAATACTTATTACAGCTTTATAATGGTGCTTGCTGCTGGAAGTGTTTATAGTAGCTGGCAAAGCGACATCCTAGGGACTGGGAAAAGAAGAAGTAGCTAGAAGGTTCATAATGCAGAGGAGAAGTGCCTGTATAGAAATTTATACTCCTGTTGGTGTGCTCCGTACATCTCAGGATTCTTAGTCTGGATAATAAATTCATTAGAACAAAACAGAAAAATTGTGCTAGACATTTTTTTCTTAAATCACTATTATTGTTCTATAGTCATAAACTTCAAGACCAAGAAGAATGATGGGGTTCATCTGCTTCCTGCTTACCACAGGCTGTGAAGAGTTACTCATTCTTACATCAAGCTCTAAATTCTACTTTCAAAACCTTGACAAAATAACCAAAAGCAGTGGAAAATCTCCTTCATCCTGGGCAAGGTATTCTAGTAGTTAATTACCTATACATGCTGTGGGTGAAGACTGACCTTTGTAAACAGAGAAAATGTTGTTATGAGAAAATTTTTAACTGCACTTTCCCATTCATTTCTTACAGAGTCTTTTGAGGCGGAATTTCATGTTAACTTGGTCTTGTGTAAATTTAATTCTTGGGGAAAATAGGAAATTAGTAGCACTGATTTCTTCCAGGGGTATAAAATGGATTTGCAACATTAACTAATGTAGCACATTTAGAAATATGCTTCATTTACCTTGAAGTTGATTTTTTAGTGGCAGAGGTGAGCATGAAGGTATAGCTGGGCAGGGAAACATGTAAAAGAAAAGTGCTACACCATCATCTGCTGGCCGTGACTGCTGTTCCATACTACCCACCCAAGGTGAGAGCCAGATACAATCATCATCAGTCAGAGATGGGCCAAGAGCAGGTTTTTTTAAAACAGCTGAGAGGGAAATTGTTGTACAAATAGGCAAAGAATACTGTGGAAAAAAGCACAGGACAAAAAGAAAATCGTAATTAAGAGAAGTATCCAAAATAGCTAACAGTCTCCATGGAAGCAGGAAGATGAAAGATTTGAAAATTACTGAGGTACTAATACCATGCACTATTCTTGCTGAAGGAAAGTGCTGTTTAGTTTTTCTACTGTCAGGTAGCTGGTTTTATTGTGCATAGGAATGAATCCATACCACACCTCTGCCTATGTGGTAGACTATCCTAGCTTGGATGAAGTCTGATAGATAATGCTAACGTGTGTCCCAAAAGTGAAGGATGTGGCATTCAGACGTGGCTGCTTGAGTTTCCACAGTTCATAGAAACAAGCACCTAATCACAGTAAGGAACATGTTTAGACTGAAAACTGGTTTGTAAATCAGAATCCTTTGGAAATTCCTCATTACTTACTCCTTATTGATATTTCATGTTGCTGGAAAAATCAGTTTATTGTTGAAAACTACACAGGTGCCATATTGAGAAGTGCACAGTCTGAGAAAAGCAGTTTGCTGTATTTAGGTATTGAGTGAACAACTACTTATCCTCCAGCAGTGCCTACTAGAAGACGCCTAAGGAAAAAGTGTAGGAAAAAACCCGTTCAGTTTCATAAGGAACTTTTTAAGCCAAAGACATGTTTGAGATCAGTTTGTTTCATAGCTACCAATGGACCAAGGAAATAAAATAAATATTAAGGAAGATTTGTTTGAAAATAGCTTCCTTTACACATCTTTGAATTAATGTCTTTGTCTGTGGATGGCAAAGCATAAACCACATGAAACTGATTCAACATTACATAAAATCTTATGACCAATATATATTTTTGAATATTAAGCAGGGTACACCAAATAAAAAGACCAGAACAACTAATCAGGGAGGTTAAAGAAAGTACACAAGTGAGGTAGATGAATAAGACAAGAGATACATCTTGGAGAATGAAACACATAAACCAAACCTTCTGGAGAATATGTACAAAAGAACTGATCAGGAAGGAGACATGGCCAAGCACATAAAAGATTTCTTAGAAGGCAAGGTTTTCTCAGAACTCATTTAGATAATGTGTTAAACCACAAAGGTAATGACAATTTTATTGTATATCTCACTATGAGAGTAGAAAAATGTTCCAACAAAAATCATTCAAGACATCTTTGAAACAGCCACATCAGTCTGTAATTGTACCAAAGCTGCTAATGCTGCAGTGAAGTGAATTGAATTTTCTTGTCTTCCAAAGGCTGACTCTATCCATAAGACCTAGACTGTGTCTACACTTAGCTGCCATGGAACACCGGGGTACGGCAGGTATGGGGTGTGATTGTACCTTTGACACAAATATGACACTTTTTAAAGGCAACTAAGGATGTAAAGTCCAAAAAAAAACTACTGTGGTGAGAGCGAATTGGAAAGTTATTAATTATTTATTGCCAGTGAATTTCTGTAGGGATATGGCCAATTTTGTAATATTTTAATTAATGACCTGAATTATAGAGGAGCAGGTATGCCTACTGAACTTGTAAATGATGTGAAGAGATATGGAGGGTTCAAGCCTCCCTGAAGTTTAGAATTCAAGCTGATTTTGTAAAACCTGATGTAATAACCTGAAGAAGATACTTCAGCCAAAAGAAGAGGGAACAACTACTTTAAAAAAAAAGGCATCTATAAAATTTCGGGATGGACAATGACTGGTCCAACCCTGCAGAAAAGATCTGTCATAGGAAATAACCAAGCTGAACAAAATCGGTATCATTATTACTGATAAAAAAGACACTACCTTCATGAGATGCATAAATACAAGAAATGAGTGTATCTACTGAGGACTGTTGAAGGTTCAGCTGGACAGCTTTGTTCTGTTTTGAGCACTACAAATGAAGGAAGTTGGAAATCAAGGGCAGGCTGGAAGAAATTCAGGAGAGTGTAACAGAAATGATCTGAGGTGTAGAGATTGGAACAGCTGGGAAAAATTGAAACAAATCAAGTTATTTAATTTATAAAGAGACCAGGATTAGACATCATAATCATTTTCAAACACATAAAAAAATCACTGTGTTGGGAGGAAGAAGCAAAGTAAGAGCTGTTGTCCTTGTTTCCTAGGTGTGGGATGAGTAATAATAGGCTGAAATTGCAGCAGGATTTTTGAAATTCTAATAGTATTAGGGGATTTATTATTGTATTAGATCACTTAGGGATGTTGTGAAAGTCTTCAATAAGAATTTAGGCAAACATCTGCATGCATGACATACTGCATTTAGTTCTGTTTAAGGCATGGGAATGGACTATACAGACTTTCTGCAGAACTTTTTTACCCTCAGCTCTATCATTATAATGATGAAATGGGAAATCAGGTGCTCTGTAAGAGAGAAATCTTTTAGCAGAATTTAACAATTTCTCTGAGTCATTATATCAAAGATGGATACCCAACAGCATTGAAGCTGAGTATGATCCAGGACTTTATGCATATAGCTTGTCACCCTACAGTATTTTGGGGACGTGACACGGTTATGGAACAAAAGTAATGCATACATTAATAGGAGAGCCAGGAAAGGTGTCAGAAATTTATGTTTGGTCCTCACCAAGGAAACGTTTTCCCATAAAAATGCATATACAAACTTCCTGAGAGTTTGAATCAGTAACTAACTATAGCATTGCTGTGAAATTATTCATTGTAATTTTCTTAATTGAACCAATAGCTGGAAAAGTGGCAATGGTGGCAATTAATCATAAAGATTTTTTTCTTGTACTTCTAGTTTTTTCAAGGGAAACAAGAGTTGCATAAGGTCAAATCTCATACAAAACTACTTTTGTTGGGGAAATATAGCAAGACCATTTGTCAACATTTAGAGTGCTCATTTTGGCTGAAACTAAATTACCTAGGGAGCCAAAAAAATGATGAATTTACAGATGGTTGATGTCAAGGCAAGTTGCCAGATTCGTTTCCCTGGCCTTTTCTACAGCTACAAAACAATGTTGAACTGATACCTTGCACACCTTTTTCTCTCCTTTCCTAACGCATCTAAAAAACAGGCAAAAAAAACCCATATGGTCACTATAACTGAATAATCAGAGTATGTGATTTGAAATTCAGCATATGTACAGCTGCCATTATATTTTTTTTTTTAAATAGTGATTTTTAGAGACTATAGTTTTTTACTTCTCTTTCACGGGCACCCCCTTGCCGTGGGGAAAGAGCTTGCGTGCCCTTGTGAAGTTGAGAGCTATGCTGGTGGTGGCATACGCCTCCGGTAGGGTCTCCCAAGCCTGACAGGTCTCACCTGAAGGGTCAGACAAAGTGTGTCCACGGGCAGGATGGGCTCACTAGCCTTCGGGCAACCATCCTAGGAGAAGGACAACTCTAACTCCAAACCCGGGCAGATGGAGCTCGTTTAGCCCTGTAAGGCCATCCATCTAAGAGAAGGATACTCTAACCAAACCTACGACCTGAGGACTTCGCTGTCACCGTCCAAGCTCGCTAGGCCCTGGCAGATGAACCTCAGGTGTAAAGGGTGGGGCCAGTCTCGCGCACGCTGCGCCTCACCTAAAAAATCCACTGCGCAGGCTTGAAGGGTGTCCTCACGTTTGCAAAGCCCTGTAGCGACAGGCAAGGGACGAAACGGCAATACCACCCAAGGAGACCCTCCGGTGTGCTCTTTGCAACCGGTCTTGCCTATCCCGCATTGGCCTTTTCAGCCATCAGCGCGTTTGCAATAAGCGTGGGCAAAGCCCTTCCCAAATCTTCGTCCGCGAAGCCAAGCCGTGATGAGTTTTTTACTTATGATTAATTAAAAAATAATTATCCTCAGCTAGGAAAATGAGAGACAATAAATGGGCCATAAAATCTAAACAATCACAGAGGCTGTTGCCCTTTCTTTAAATCACATTTAAGAAGACCTACTGCAGTGGTAAAAGACACACTGAACCAGCCGCAACACACAGTCGAAGTAAGCAAACAAGCACAGTAGCAAATACTACTCAGCAGAAGGTATACAAACATGCTAAACCACCTCATTTCTAGTTTTGGTGGCTCTCACGTTAACACAAACAATGAAATAACATAAATTCTATCATACAAACTTATGAAAAAATGATCTTTCTATCCCCAGCCTGATTTGCATAGGAAACAATCAGTGGATTATCATCGCTTGTTCCTACTGAGGAAAATCTCCTGGACTAATCCACTCTGTTTGACTGAACACTCACACCATATTTCTCTATGAGCTTACGTATCAACATGTTCTACAAGAAAAAGCCTCATCCCCCAGCTTCGAGAATCTGCACACACAGGAATTGATGGAAATCTTAAAATTGGCCAAGAACCAGAAAGCAATGGTTATAGGCGTAACCCTATCATATGCAATATTGTAACTGTGACACAGCCTTTAGTTCTCACTGAGATGTTTGCAGTCATCTCTATCCATTCACAAGAAGCCTCTGAAATCTTCGGGGCAGGGCTGTCTAATACCTGGCCTATCTTACATCTGAACTGTTTATTTTCCTGTCTAGATCACACAAGCTTTTGAAATCATTCTTCACAAGTATGCATTGACAGGACTCAGTAGGTAATAAGGACAGTCACAAAATGTCAGAATGTGAATTATGATATACAATCACTGTCAAAGGTCAGTCCATTCCACCCAACAGTATTTCTGGTCAAAGCAGGTCTTCAGGTGTGAGTTCCAGTGAGATTTTAGGAAGCTAAATTCCCTTTTTTATACGTCTTTTTTCTGTCCTATATACTGGACATGTGCGAATGCACGTGTGTGTGTGTGTCCCTTTCACTGGAGGGGACAGTTTTTACTGCCATGGGTAAGAAGGCTTGCGTCCCAAAGATCATTTTAATCCTGAAATCCATTTCCCACTATGAGAAAAAGCTACTTCTAAGTTCTGAAACTGATGGGATGCCCTTTCCTGAAATCCAAGTGCATGCTTCCTATGAATCATGCACCCTCCCCTTCCCCATCCTTCTTTTTTTTCCATAGTAGCTTTAAGAAAAAACAAAAACCAAAACCCAGAGAAACTCCAAAATGAGGCAAAAAACCCACCCACCTTGCAGGAAAATTACCTCACGAAGTGTGAGTGAAGAAGTCTATGTGCCGCCAACAGCTATAAGGGCAGGCACATTTCATAGAATAGAATCATAGAACCACAGATTGGTTTGGGTTGGAAGGGACCTTCAAAGATCATCCAGTTCAAACCCCTGAAGTCAGCAGGGACATCTGCAACTAGAACAGCTTGATCAGAGACACAAGGTCCAACCTGACCTGCAATGGTGCCAGCGATGGGGCTTCTGCCACCTCTCGGGGCAACCTGGGCCAGGGGCTCACCACCCTCAGCAGAAACAATTTCTTCCTTCTCTCTGGTCTGAATCTCCCTCTTTCAGTTTAACCCATCACCCCTTGTCCTGTCACAACAGCCCCTGCTCAAAAGCCCCTCCCCAGCTTTCTCAGAGGCCCCTTGAAGCACTCAAAGGCCACACTCAGGTCTCCCCGCAGCCTTCTCTGCTCCAGGCTGAACACCCCCAACTCTCTGCCCTCTCCTCCCAGCAGAGGGCTTCCACCCTCCCATCATTGCTGTGGCCTCCTCTGGCCCCACTCCAGCAGGTCCCTGTCTCTGCTGTGCTGAGGAGCCCAGAGCTGAACCCAGCCCTGCAGGAGTGGAGCAGAGGGGCAGGATCCTCTCCCTCAACCTGCTGGCCATGTTGCTTTTGATGCAGCCCAGCACATGTGTGGCTTCTCGGCTGTGAGCGCATGCTCCCCACTCATGTTCATCTTTCCCCACCCCCCAGCACCCTTAAGTCATTCTCTGCAGGGCTGCTTTCCATCCTGTCATCCCCAGCCTGTGCTGACACTGGGCGTTGCCCCAACTCAGATGCAAGACCTTGCCCTTGGCCTTGTTGAACCTCATGATGTTCACATGGACCCGCTTCTTGAGGTTGCCCAGATCCCTCTGAATGGCATCTCATTCCTTAGGCATGTTAGCTGCACCACTCAGATTAGTGTCACCTGCAAACTTGCTGCTGGTGCACTCAATCCCACTGTCATCAGTGAAGATATTAAACAACACTGGTCCCAGTACGGACCCCTGAGAGACACAAGTTGTCACCAATCTCCATGTGGACATCAAGCTGTTGACCACTACCCTCTGGATGAGACCATCCATCTAATTCCTTGTCCACCGAACAGTCCACCCATCAAATCCATAACTCTCCAATTTAGAGAGAAAGATGTTGCGGGGGGTGGTATCAAAGGTTCTACAGAAGTTCAGGTAGCTGATTTAATCAGCTCTGTTTATAAACTGTTTTGAATTTGGTCGAACATGTGAAATATGTCTTTTCTAATGAAAAGTGAGATGAAACCTCCATGCAGAAGTGCCAAATTAATGGTGTGCCCTATTCTCAGGGTTGTGGCAGGAAAGAAGAGCTTTGCCCAAGGGTCATCTCTGTTAAGTGTGCACAGTACTACTACTGATAGTTTAACATGATATCCCTCTACTAATAAGGCCAACTTTTTCCTGTTTAATGACTAGGGAAACTAGCGGCTCTTAAATTGATTTTCCATAGGATATTAATATCAATAATATTTTATTTAGAACATACATTGAAAGTATATGTTCATATCTAAACGAATATGAAGGATGAATTAAGTACACAAAAATCTAAAAATTAAAGAGGTCCCATCACTGAAAAAAAATCATGACCAAAGAAGACAACAAGCCCAGTTTTAGAGACCCATATCCTGCAGCACAAGTAGGATGCATAGAAGAGGGGGTATCACTGGAGTGACAGGGTCTGGAGTGAGCTGGTTTCCATGAGAAACATCAAGTCTTGCACAGAAATCAGTTTTACTCACGACAGTTATTATCCATGACTTACAGAATTATCCCTGTTCTCGGTTTTCCACATTTGGGCCTCATCTTCCAGCTGGTCTCTTTCCAGCTTCTCCTATTGATCTTACTGGCACTTGAAATTTATTACAGCCCCAAGCAAAATAATTATCCTTATTCCCCAGAACACACACTTCAGTTCTGTGGACAATCCTTTGTTATCCTTCTTTCACCACGGACATGAAATATTCTGAAAACTCCACTCTTCCCTTCAAATCCAAGCTCAGGTATCTTTATTTAACCCACTTAATCAAACTCCTTTCCACCTCTGATTTTAACTATATAAAGCAGTCCTCCAACACTCCACATCCCTGCAATGCAGTTTTTCTCCTAAAAATATAGCTGAAAATTTCTTCTTTCTGCTTCACTCTTCTGAAAGCTCAGAGTATCAAGGTGAACCAGTAAAGACTGTATGAACAACACAGTTGGGATGGTATCCCAGCATGAATGTGTGTACGTACAGTTTTGAGTGGAGGGGGTACAGCCTGGATAGGCACCGTGTAGACATAGAACAGCTCAGAAAGACAAACACTGCTGCTTAGTTCTCCTTTCTCTAATTTTAATGCCTTGCCCTCAAACCTCAGTCCTCTTATCTGCTTTTACAGCTTCTCACATTGCCTCTGTCAGTTCCACTGAATAAATGATGTCATCCTTGTCTGCTTGAATGTTTACTTCTTCTTGCACTGCCCTTGGCACAGAATACTCTTCCCAAAACTAATCCATCCTGAAAGCCATTTTTCTTCTCCGTCCGATCTACCCTCAAGGCCCACAGTAAAATGGCAGCTGCGAATGGCTAAGCAGATGCTAAGAATGTAAACGCTTTTCAAAGTATCTTCCTCCTGAAGCCAACTCCGCAATCTCAAAGTGAGCACCTAAACTCCCAACACAGGCATGGGAAGATGGTGATTAGCATTAGCCTGCTGAACAGGCAGCTTTCAAACCTGCTGTGGGCTGGTGTGTGTCGGCAAACACACCAGTCTTTATGTCTTAGTTATCCTAGTTAGAGCTTCAGGGACACACCGCCCACTGCTCTCTGATCAAAGTCTAGAGCTCCAGTGGAAAGAAGCCAAGAAAACTGTTTTCCTTTCAATGCAAGGAAGCAATAACAGCAGCTGCAGCTGATGCCATGTGTTTGCACACGAGATCACTGGCTAGACTCTTCCACCAGCAAAGAGAAGTGACAGACTCATACTTGGTTTCTTGACAGGCCAGAGAATGTCCAAGCCTCAACCATGCTTTGAAAGAAAGGAGGAGACAAAACTTCCTCTGACAGACTTCTGCTCTAACTGGTCTGTAATAAAACCATCACCCCAAAACCCCACTTAAACAAACCAGGAACAGAAAAGGCTTACCTGTGAATATAGATGGAGACCGACCAGCCAGGTGAGGATGTGCTGAGATCCAGCATGGCAAACCTGGGGACTTCTAAAACCAAAGGAAATCACTAGTTTGTTAGGGTGAGGTTGTGGCTTGAGAGGGTGTAACTTGCACAGGACTTAAGTACCAGGACTAGTTTAGATTTTCTCCAGGTTTACGTAATCTGCCCTGGGGGAAAGTGGAGAAGGGAATCTAGGTTTCTAGCATCCCATTTCCTAAGTTTTTCTCTTCTAAAACGCAGCAACTTGATATTTCTAAGTTTACCACTGCTCTTTGGAGTATCTATTTATACAGTGTCCAGTATAATGAGACCATAAGCTAAGTGTTTTTGGAAGGACTAATACGAATTATGCAAATGATGATAGAGAAATGAAGAAAAGCTATGAATCTGGAGAAAAAATGCCACATCTTCTCTGAGTGCTTGTCTTTTCTTTATGAGATCTGTTGTACTGTGTGATTCTGTGCAAGGTTCTGTAATCCGAACAAAGAGCTATTCAGCAGGCATTTTTTCCTTATCTTCTTACTTACATGTACAAAAAAACCACCAAGTGAGCCATTCAAATAAAGTATACTCCTTCCCTTTAATTGAATTTACTGGTTTCAATATAATTGCAGATTCAGCACCATTATTTAATTTCAGGCTTTAATGAATGTTGTCAGATCTCCTTAAGGGATACATATGAGGTTGATGAACTGGCTCCTGGTTCACTTTGTGCCATGTAGCCTTAAATTTCATTTAACCAAAAAAATGTTTAGCCCTCTTTCTTCCCTTGACCTCTATGACATCTCTGATGTGTCTGATACTACAAGTGTAATACATTTGTAGGAAAATGTTATCCTATGTATGCAGCCCCCTTACACCTTCAGGGTCATTGCTAGCCTCTTATTCATCCTTGCAGCTTGTGTTCATTTTGCAGAAGAAAATAGGCTCTACAGGGATTTCTCTAGTACATTGTTTCCAGGTATATCTACCTGATTGGGGTGTCACCCAGACCTGTTGTCTTGATGTGACAGATATACCACAGTAGTTATCCCCACACAGAGACATTTCACGATTTATCAGTGTAATTGTTCTAAGGCTCCCTCCTTCACTCAAATTATTGTACCTCCATTGTGCTGATTCATGGCCTAAGTTTTGGGAGGTGATAAGGGCACCTGATATATGAAAATTGACAGTACTGCTGCACAGGACAGAAATGAATCCACTATCGAATGCAATAATCAGAATAATTAACAGAGATTAATAGGAAAATATTGCAAAGACCTATTTTTGAACTATACCCTGGGGCCATTCTCCATATTAAAAAAGAATTTGTATTATCACTTTAGCTTTAAACATTAAAGAGATGCTTGGAAAAAAACCTTCTTGTTCCCCTGATGATAATTCAGTCTTGACTCACTACCACCTATGTGACCCACTTTGCCAGGTACTGTACAACTACAAATTTTGCTTTCCTCTCCCCTCAACAACCATGAACATCCCTCATTTTTCCTTCAAAAATTGAGAAAAAAAGAAAATATTCTCAAAAGTTACCAAAAATCTAACCTGTTTATAAAAATGGAAGATAAGAATCTAATGAGATAAAATTGGGATCAACTATAGAAAAAAAAAAAATGTCTTTAAGCAACTTGATCAAAACTTGTGGGCCAGAATCAGGGAACAATTAATTGCTCTTGCTTTGCAGCACATTTCACTAATACTAAAGAGAACTGACTTCAACAGTAAATTAGAGCTGGTAAAAGGGATGAAAAGAAGGGGAAGAAATATTGATTACACTGGGTATATGGAATAAACATATGCAAAAGGTAAGGAGTGAAAACAAGAGTATTGGTGAACAACGGCACACTACGAAGTATATTTATATCTTGGCACTATCTCTAGGTCCAATTTAGTCTTATAGATAGACTATGAAAGAAAACGCAACTCTAAATCTGCCTGTAAGTTACACATGTATGTTTGCTGAATGGCAAAGATCAAAACTTTCCAAGCCAGTGTCAACCCAAATACATCCTGGTGTAGGGACATTAGTTCAGATAAGAACAATGCAACCAGAATGCATGACCCTGTTCCTTAGGTGACATAATTAAATACCTAATTACACCATTTCTGATTTCAGAGGCAGCTCTCTCGATGCATAGCCTGTGGTCATTCCACCAAGGCTTTCTATGCAGATGACTAGGTCACATTGGACATTTATGCTGTCCATTGCACTGGAATTATTTAGAACGGATAGAAAATCAGAACCTATTAAATAGGAGTCCAGAAATTTAGCAGGGAGAGCTTACTAAAATAGTGAGACTTTACTATAACATTAAAAGGGCTTAACACACATCTAAGAGAGTTTGAGGGAAAGCAGGGATTTATGTATCCCTCAGTCAGCCTACCAAAACCAGAAACAGTTTTGCAGCAGAGAAAACACAGAGCTGTGTGAGTCCCATTTATTTCATCACATGCTTCTAGTTACGTAACAAATTGAGCCAACTACAAAGTAACTTAGAAGTAAAGACACCTTGTTTCAGTGGGTTAATGTCAATGAATTAAAAAATCATCTACAGTAACTGCTGTTGCTGTTATCAAAGAGCATGTGCATTTCCTCTTCAATTATTTCCCACATGGAATATACTTGAGAATCCCAGGAAATCAGATGGTGTGAGGAAGATCAACAAACAAGTATGGGTTAAGAAAAAGAGAATAAAAAATTCTGACCACAACCCTAGTGTTATCTAAAAGATCTTACCCCTCCTGCTGTAATCACGAACATGCAACCCAGTACTGCCAGCAATACTCAAAGTGCTGGATGCTATCATCTTACCCTTTTTTTGGTGGAAGCAGTGGACAGAAGTGTTTTCTGAGTCAGCATTTCAGCCCCATCTGATGCACTTTTGAAAACATTTTAAAAGAACCTTTTTGGATAAAAGGAGTGCTGATTGTCTTTTTCTCTCATCGTTAGCTGCCAATCTGTACCAACGACAGCTAAAGGTATTTCCCTACCAGAGAACTTGTTTAAATTTAAAGTTTTGCTTAGCTCTGATGCTAAGCACCCAAGCTGATGCTGATGAACTATTTTGATACTGCCAGTATATCATTCAAGTATAATGTATGATGCATTTGTATCGAATTTCTCCAAGCTGTGTTCTAATTGGAGCTTCTACCCTGTCTCTGGCTAGGAAATGAAAATTTGGCTTTTCTGGCATCAAAGCTTTTTCCATAATTACATGTCCCTCTCTCAGCAGTGCGAGGTCTCTTTTCAAGAACACTCCTGCTATGAACTCCTGCTATAACACCCTTTGGAAGGATATTTGTATTTATTTCCAAGCAGGATGCAGTTCACCATTGTTTTCTCCTTGAGCCAAACTGCTTTGGGCACAGTGTTTAGTGCTTCTGGCAGCTGTGATCTATCCCATGGAAGATCTAAAGACATCATTTTGGGTAAAGTACACTGCAGTTACTCTATAGGAAGTTTCCAGGTGCTAGGTGTTTATTTTGTTACCTAAGAAATAGAGCAGAAATGTCTCTTCCCCTGGTCCTGACTTTGTATCTGAAAGTTGCTCTAAATTTTGCCAGTAAAGAAATGTAATGGGAATAAGCACCATGGAGCCAATCAGGAACCTAAAATTGTTTACTCAGCTGTGTCACTGATACGCAGTGTCAACTATGCTGGGACACTTCATCATCTTAATTGACTTTTTGCTGCTTCTGACCTGCTGCCTCTCATCTCCAGTTAGGAGTATAACCTCATCCAGGAACTTAACTGATCTTCTCCTGCCACAGCAGTACCTTAGTGTTGAATGGGATCACAGAATAATGAGTAAATAAATCTAAATAATTCAGAAGATCTGATGAGTTTTCAAGTATTTGGTGTCTCAGCTGACCCTGAGTGAATGTACTTTCTTTTACCAGATCTTGAAGGCTGAGCAGTCCCAGCTGTTTCTCTAAACCTTGAAAGGGAGACTGCTTAAAAATCCCACAGAGAAACAGAAAATAAGAATAAGCCCAGGAACAATGACAGATAGGAAAAGCAAGATGGCAGAGATGGGACTGCAATGGAAGAGTCCATTTTGTTCTGTACCTGTACTGCTCTCCCAGTGCAGCTGGGTTTTATCCTCCTCTAACAAAGAATAACACATGGCAGTGTCACCGCATGAGAAACAACTCTTGACCTGGGGTCCCAATTTCTGCTTTTGCAACAGTCCTCTAGCAAGAGATTAACACCGTGGTTGGCAGCTGGATACTGTGTGGTTGGCATCCAGCTGGGTGTCGTTCCAGAATTTCCTCCTCCCCTTTCTCAACCCTTCTGATGTATTAGACTCTGGGTGCTTATTCCAAATCATCAGACCATGTCATTTAACAATGTTTGGCAAGTTTTATTTATTAAATATTTTCTAACAAAAGCCTGTAAGGCAACAGAAAACTAAAGCGTAAAATACATTTGACTTAATTGGCAGCAGCAGACTGCATGCGTCAGAAGGAATTAACCTCCAATAAAGCAGGATGTGCAGGAAACACAATGTACTAGTTTGATATGGTCTTTCAAAGCTACCACTTCCTGGAACAGAGGCAGACGGACAGGTTGGCTAAGCCTGGAGAAGGCCATTGGATTTATGTGCATGCAATAACTCTCAAAAGATTCCCCACCCCCAATACACACACACTTCTAGAAACCCAGCAAGAAGGAGTTCAGGATTTGCTTGCCATGTCAGGGATTTCCTGCTCTTTTTCTCCTTCTGTTTTTGGGTCCAAGGCAGATGGAGCACAATGTTTATGCTTCAATTCAGTCTATGATCTGAATGTCAAAGCAGTCAGACCAGACAGCTATCAGTTTTGGGACATCCTTATCAGTGAAGATATAAATAAATGACTGATCCAAAACATAGCTAGTATCTTCAGAAACCCACCCAAATGTGAACAGATAAGCTTGAGAACTATTTCTAGAACGCTGAAAAAAGAAAAGGCATTTGAAGTTATTTTTTGAGGTAATGAAGGACCGACAGAAACAGATGGCTACAGTAAAGAAGGACAAAGAAATGCTTGCCCTGGTTTAAAGATTCATTTTCAGTTTGCTGTGTAAATGACATGATCTCATTTTTCATGGTTAAAAGAAATAAAAAAAGAAGCTGACTTGGAGAGAACGTCCTGTCATGAAAGTCTTGATAAGGATGTTCTCTTGTACAAATTGTACCTTTGCTGCAAGGAGCTCACAGCCTTTTTTTTGTCATGTTAACAAACAGTTCTTCAATGTACGTAAGCACTGCTCGTGGTGAACTGAGGCCTGGGGCTAGGAGCACCTTGTGAGATTGTTTAAAGCAGGGGTTGATCAATTCTTTTTTCCACTCAATAAAATAATTAAGCTCTGGTTTCGCCGACTGGGACTAGGTTTTTGAATTGGCAGTGAGATAAACAGTCGTTCTTGTAACTGCAATTAATCATCTATTTAATTTTGAAGTGTTTAAATCATATTGATGTCAGTGGGACTAAACTAAAGCTTAAATGCAAGTTCTTGTTTATATTATGTCCCGAATTTCCATAAGTGTGCGCTAATGTGATTTTCTGAATTGCGACCTCAGTGAATGAGACCCCAGAGAGGCCGTGTCTCCTTGCTTCCTTTTTTTTTTTTTTTTCAGGAAGAAAAGGCAAAGTCATTCTTGGCTCTGGTCCCTCAGGGTCAGCCTGGCCACTCTGGAGATGACATTCTGGTGAATCTCCATTTGAAAACAAAGCAAAATGGAAACCCTTCTCACGGTACCCTGAGCAAAAACCTCTTAGCTGGCTTCAAGCCATGTTCTTCGCTTTTATTTTATTCAGAGTTTTACAAAAATCACCAAGATGTACACTTTGGAATGTTTGTCTCTAATAGGCCCCTCAACTAACTCCATGGCTCTTCTTAAAATATTGATAAAACACAGAGCTATGTGTGGTACTTCAAAATGGAAGTACCCAATACCACCATATAAACTGGGCCATATGAGCTTCATTTTCTCAGTGTTCCAGTTGCCTCCCCTAGCAAAAGGGATTGCACAACGCCTTGTTCTTGGGCATAAAGCACCTTGCAGCCCCATGGGAAAGTTACCTGCTGAGACACAGCAGGTGGAAGTATTTGACCCTCAGGTGCTTGGGGTAGATGTTTAATCAGCATAAATTCAACATGAGAAGCTGTGAGAGCAACAACACCTAAACACTGTTGTAGTATCTTTAAAGTAAATGAAGCTGAGTCCATTTGCATGGGCATCTCCTTGAAGCCCTGTCTTTGCAAGCAGGCTTCTGTACAACTGCTGTCTTTATTGTCAGACCTTTGTTGTCATTTGCTGATCCTTGACCAGGATTTTGGGAAACTGTAAGTATAAATAATTGAAGCAAAGAAAGTTTTACTTCTTGCAGTAACTATCTATTTATACACAGTTTATAGAGAGAGAATTGAAGACTAATGGCCACTAACTACGCCCTGATGGCAGCTGTTTAATGAGGATAAATGATGAGTGCTGTGTCAGCTTAGAAAGCAGCAATAAAGTCCCAGTAAGCAAGCAGGCTGCCTCTTCCATCTTCTGTCGCAAGATCCATTTTTATACTCTCTCCATGACCTAAATCCTCATATCCTCCAGCCTCTCCCTCCCTTCAGTGAATGTCCTTCTGTGTTTCTGAACTCGTTACTTCCTCTTCAATTGTGCTGCCTGGTTTTTTTCCTGTCTTCCAGAAAACTAAGCAGTGCCCTCCTTTTTCATTACCTTCATTACAGCTCTGCCACATCATAATTTGCTTCCTTCAGAGATCACTTTTCATCCCCTTTCTAATTGTGTTCTTGCCATGCTCTGAAAACGCTCACCCTCAGTCACTCTTCTTGTACTCTCTTCCTTGCCTTTACCTTGCAGAGGCTTTCACAGTTTGCCCTTTTTAACTAACTTTCTGCTTGATGTGCTTGTTCTTTGGGTATATAAACTGAATATTGGGCAGTGGACCTAGAAGACACCTAAGAGCTGTTTAAGTCCACAAACAGTATTGTGGCATTCTAAATCGGGAGATGCGGCAGGGTATTTTCTTCCCCTGAGTCAATGACTAAACTTTTATTGATTCAATTGGAGGGTTATTTACCAAGAACACTTTTGGGGCGGTTTAAGAACTGCGAGATATGAGCATGTGTGAGAGTAGAATGGAAACAAGCGAGAAATTTTTCACATCTTTTCAAAGATGTTCAAGGTCAATCAAATAATTAGACCTATGATTTTTCTCCACTTTTGGAGCAGGTCACCTGGAAAAGGGCAGAGAGATGATAGGTTCCCTATGCTGTGCTTTGCATCAGCGACTGGGGAAGATCCAGAAAGGGATAAATCTTGCCAGGCAAACAGGTATCACACAAGCTACATCTGCTTCAAGCACTGCAGAAGAAACACCGGGCTTCCTACATACTTGATCTATGCAGAGCTGATGTGGTCTGTGAAACCTAGGACCTGGATAATTTTTGCAGAACTTTTTTGAAGCACAAGAAAATCTCAAGAAGAAGTAGACATTAATACTTCAGTATCTTCCTGATACACAGAAAACTGTGTTTCATTTTTCTTTTTTTTTTTTTCCCAAGGATTCTCCATTTCTTTTACCCTCTTCTTTCCATCACAGCTCTTATAAAACTAGTGACCTGGATCCTAGTGTTGTTGAATCAGTTTTTCAAACATTTTACTTCTAACAGAAGTCTGTATTCTCGATATGACACTTCTTTCAGGCAACAAACTACAGTAGTTTGTATTACTTCATATTTCTAGCGGCACTCCAAAGCCACTTTGGGTTGAATAGTTTCCATAATTAAAATGAAAACAGATCTTTTCCTTCTGCAAATGGCTTTAACACATTTGAAACTAATAGCGCTGATCTGCACAAGCTGAGAATGTGAACCAGTGGGTCTTTCTCTGTGTTGTAGAGAAAGTTAATTGTCGTAATGAAATGACTCATGATTGCACTAACATTCTGTTAAACTCCTCTTACAACTCCTGTGGTGCTTTCGTACCAGTTACTACTGCAGTTCACAGTAAAAAAATGCATAGACCATTTGATATGCCACACTTCACTGTGATTTCTATACTTTCTATTAGCTCTGAAACCTCTATGTTAGTGCACTAGTTATGTGTTCATTAATTGCCCATAAAAGGTCAATCATACATATTTTTCGGTTGACATCTATGCTTCCCTTTGCTTTCTAGAACTTGCCAGATGGTGTGTGCTGAAGGGCTTTGAGCAGGGTCCTGTCATTGATCACTTCAGAGTCACTGGAAAATTTTTCTACTAAGTCAGTAACAGTAGAATGGTTCTAAAATTATGTGTATGCTTTGTGTTACAGAATAGCAAATAGTGCTGTCATGAGCTCACACAACTTGCATAAAAGCTGCAGGCATCTCCACCGACTAAACTTTCCTTGACACAGAATAAATTCAACACACAGGATAGCTTGGAGTCTAGTGGGAAATGGTTCCATGACGGAGAGAGAGGCTAAAGTTGAGGTTTGTCTTTGCCAGCTGAGGATGGGTTAAGGTTGCCATAGTCAGCCTCCTTATCCCAGGGAACATGAACAACCTCCACTATCAAAAGTGAGTTAACATCATACTTTGACCCAAGGGATAGTACTCATTTCCTTATCCATACCTTGGGGATGGAGTGTGAAATTCCCTCCTTAGTTCAGACTCCAGTAACATGGAGGATGACCAAAGAAGGTTTGAAGAGAGCTTTGCTTCTTCTATGAGCAAAGGATGCTCAGGAAAAAAAGGACGATAAGCAGGAAAGAACATTATTTCTGATGACAGCTGTTTCCAACATACTTGGTGTTTTTATTATTTTCGGTTATTTCAAGGCAGAAATTAATAATGAAAGCATTTTAATTAAATTTGGAAAACACCAAACTCATGCAAAATGAGACAAGACAACAGCATCTCATTAAACAAAGAGTGCCTAAAAAGGAGTTACAACCTACCAGAGCTTGTGAAATCCCTAAACTTTATTTCTAAGACTTTCACAGTTTTTTCTCCAGACAGTGCTGGAGTGCTTAGCAGGGATGAAACAGTTAATGAGAAAGCAGATGGGGATGCTGATCAAGGACTCCTCCCTGTGCAGGAGGAGATTGGTGAGGAGTATGGTGCTCTGACACTGGACATGGTGTCAGCACTCTGGTGAAAAAAAGAGATCAGAGGCAAGAAAGCATGAAAACCTCACAGATGGAGTCCCACAGGCCCCACCTCCTCCAGTGACAGAAACCCAACATTCCCAAATCTTGCTTCCCAACAGCTGCTCTCCCAGCCCTGCTTCATCATGGCTGCAAGGTGACACCAAAAAACTATAGCAGAGCTCAGTGGCAGCATGAGGTAAATCTCAGAAAAGAGCTGGCAGGAAGGGAGATCCGTCCTGAGATACTGCAGCAGCAAACACGAAACTTGACAGTTCACAGATGCTTCCAAGGGAGTCTTACTGCAGGCCTTTTACAGAACTGTGGTTAGAGTTTGAGACCAGTGGTTTATACATCACAGAGCCCGACAAAAAACCGTGAGCAAAGATGTCAGCACTTCTGCAAACTGTTGCAAAAGCTAGGGCTTCGCGTATACTGAAGAGAGAAAGAGGAGGCAGCAAAAAGCTCCATCACATTTGAGATCTTAGGCGCATTCTACCCCAGTAACATAAAGCAGTAGCTGAGAAAACAGTAGTCATAGTGGTTGTCTTTGCAGTTGGATGAGTCGGTCCTACTAAGCCCACCTATCCCTCAAAACTTCAGAAGGTAAGAACATGAGAGGATCCAAATTTATCTATTCTGCCTGAGCATCACTGCCTTCTCCAGGAAACAAGATTTAATTTCCAGGCACAGGTTGCTGAGCCATTGGAGAAGTTAGTGGATCCTCTCTGAGGAGAGCAAACATGAAATCTGATGTTGCTGCAGAGGAACTTGATGTTGAGGCTGACTGTATAACGGCAGCTGACCACTCAGCAGCAACTTGGAAAAGAAATTTAAAACCATGCTGAAACCAACTCCTGAACCCATAGTCCAATTGCCCATGAGATTTCACAAAATGGAAAATACCCCTTGGCCTACAACCCTTCATCTCTGATGCTCAGTGAGAAGAACGTTGGCTCCTGTTAATCCCTCATCCATAAGCCAGCCCGCTTCTCCGCAGGGATCCAGAGAGGGATGCTCCATCTGCGTCAGGAGTAGAAATCCCAGCTGGGTGGCGAGTACTGCCACACTGGTGCCTGGGGACACCAGAGATGTTTCTGTTCGTTTGGTGATACGAACAGCCTCAAAGCGTGAATCCCCCTTTTGTCCATGGGGCTTGTGGCACAGTCCATTTTTAACTTCTAAGGATATTATGGGAAATATTTAAAAAAAAAATAAATAAATGAGAAAAGAACAGAACCAAAGCATGTTTTTCTCCATTACCATAAAGAGGGCTTGTGTATCCCAAAAGCTATTAAACTCCTTCGTGATGGGAAACAGATGGAAAATAAGACAAAAGAATTCACAACTCATGTTAGACTGAATTGAATTCCTTTAATTTCACACAATGAATAACATATGAATAGGATTAACTTTTTTTTTTACTTTTTTAATTTTTTTTTTTTTTTTTTTTTTTTTTTAGTTAAGTGCTCTATACTGTGCTATCCTGATTTGGTAGCGAAAAGACTGAGCTTTGTTTTAGAAAAAAATGTTTAAAAACCAACATCTAAGATCATGAAGGAGCATGACATTAAAGCATGCCAGATGTATCTAAGCCTCAAAGAACATCAAGTCCATATCCATTTTTAAATGTACAAAAATGCTTCATGAATAAAAACTGTTACAAAAAGAACATTTCAAACAATGTACAAGTTTTTTTCTTGCCTCTATATTCAATAAAATACAAATACATTTTTTTGCTCTAAAATATGTTTACATACAATCAAAGTAGAACATGCAAATTACACTTTAAAAAAGGCTTTTAAAAACCACTTATGAATAGAAACTAAAAATTAGCCAGCACGACTTATAGAACAATCTTGTGCCCCATTCGTTTGATTTTTTAATTTTTTTTTTTTTGAAATACAGTATATACATATTTAACACTTCATGTGCATTTATTATTTAAGAAATAGCTTAAAAAAATAAAGAAAAAGAAAAGTAAAACAAACCAACATGGGATTGAACGGCTTCCCCATGTTGTCCAATTGGCAGCTTTTTTCATGTTTTTACATTTTTTTTTCTTTTTCTTTTTTTTATTACGTAGTGTTTTATACAACCTAGGCAGGCATCTTAAGTAGATCTCAAATATGTGTCCTTTGTTGAAATGTGCTTCTAATTATCTCAGAACTGCTGCACCCCGGATTTTGGATTATATGGAAAGAAGAGGCATTGCAAGGGCATGATGTTTGTTTTCTCAATTCAGAACACCATCCTGGGTTTAGTTTTTTTTCTTTTTCCTGTCTCTTTTTGTTGTTCTTTTTACTCTTCAGGATGCCACTTAAATGTGCTTAAGTGCAATCCTGAATCAGGGCCTGTGAAAATAAAGAGTTGGGGAAATCCTCGTGTATGGAACAGCGATTCCTCGTTACTCGTCGTATTGCTGTAGCACTCAGAAGCCCCAGTGATGAACCAGTACCTCATCGTACCAGATGCTACCCAAGAAATGTAACAACACAAACAGAATATTCCGCATGAATGGTCCAAAGCGTTGCTGTCAAGTGGAGAGTCATGGGCTATGCTGTAGGATACCCTGATAGCTGATGACTATTATGACTTACTTTTTTTTTTCTTTTATTTTTTTATCTGTTTATTTGACAGTTACCCAAAAACATGCAAGGTGCTTCACAGAAAATTTAATAATGAAGGGCTCAAGAAACTGGCAGTATGAAGCTCTTGTAGACACAAGTGGTTGGTTTTTCTTTTTTTTTTTTCTCTTTCCCCACACGCTTGTCCCCATCCCTGATTTTACGCTGGGTTGAGGAATATCAGACGCATGCAGGGGGATGCAAACCTGTGGCCTCATTTTGTATGGCTCACAGCCATGTGATTTTGTTCCACGTTTTTATTGAAGCATGCCAAGACGTGTGTTAATCTGTGACACAGTGAAGGTGTTTGAAAGGTCTTTTTGGTCTTAATAAGCAAAAAGGCTTTCAACCCGGTTTTACACAGTTCTTGGAAACATGTGGAGAGACTTTAGAGAGTTCCTCAGTAAATCTTCCTAGTGGTAGGGGAAAAAAAATAATGAAAAAGCTCATTACTGGAATATTGTTGGGTAATAAACTGCAGGAGTGGGATTTTAGCCTTAAGCCCTAAAACTAAATCCTTTATGATCTGCATGTAGTACATCGCCTTATAATATTATTCTGTCAGCAACTTGCTTATCATATTTATAGACTATGCAACATGCAGAACACAAATTCTAAGTGCCATCTAACAGTATTTTCATCCTGCTTTCATATAAATCAACAAGCTAATCTTCCTGCCAACCAGGACCGGCTGCACCAGACTGTTGTTGGGACAAGCAGACAAGGCTGTACCAAAGCACTGTGCTCTACCAGCATCTTCTTGCAGCAAAACACAAACCTCCAGCGTCTGGATAGACCCCACTCTACGCTGACAGCTTACAGCTACCAAGTCTCGAACACTACCCTTAGTTTCTCTAGAACCAAAAGGACCTCATAATTTTTTTGCACAGTGAAGGGTATACGGGGTTGTACCCTCTGAGTGGATGCTCTCCTTAAGCACTCTGCCTCTAGCAGCATTCTGGTTACTACTTTTTGGAGGGATGAAAGCATTTTTTTCTCAAAGCTCAGGAGCATGGGAGGTAGCAGCCATTCAGTGATGCTTCTCAGGGTGGATGGTTACATCCCAGTGTATCCAGAAAGGCCCAGCCTAAATCCAGCCCTTTTTGGCACTCTGTAAGTTCTGACATGTCTTGAAGCCATGATGTTCATTCAGTGACAGAATTTGGTCCTTTCAGACCTTTGCTCCTCTTGCTACATGTTGAAATGTCCTTCAATGCTGATGAAGAGATCACTGAAGATAAAACTAAGGATAAGCTGATGTCTGACTTAGCACCAGCTTACAGGCTACCTGGAATACCAAACTTAGAGTTTTTCTTGCATTTTAAGCAACACTGTCACCTACTTTCAGGCTCAAAGGAGAGATGGGAAAAAAAAAAGGTTTCTGAATCAACTTAACCTCAGTCCAATGCTTTTTAAGGGAGAAGGGGGGAGCTCAAGGAGGCTTAAGCATTTTTTTCCGCAGGCCTACAACTTCAGTCAGTAACACTGTGCTAATTCAAGACAACTGAAGAGCAAAATTGGTTGTAACAGAATGAGCAACTGGCCAGTTTATTTCTAAGCTGCATTAATTGGAAAATAAAAAGCACAAAGTATGGTGAATGACGCAAAACAAATCGGAAACAAAATTCTGCGATCCTTATCACTTTTAAGGAGATAAGACCTCGAGATTTGTTCCAGCCTTTAAAAAAAACACAACCCCTCTCCCAGCCCCCCAACCCAATCCGATCCCCAAATGCATTCAGTTTTAATAAGCTAAGGTGCTATCACAGAAGAAAAATCAGTCTCTAAAAATAATGAGCTGTACGTTTACAGTGTCCCTTTAACACCATAGTCTTGATATGATTTTTGTAAATAAATAACAGAATAGAAACACAATATTTTTTTTGTGGGGACTTTTGTTTTGGGTTTGTTGTTTGTTTTGTTTTGTTTTTTAGTGTCGTGCTATTTGAAGTTTCCTTGGCAATAAGCCAGTTCAAAGATTTCTCAAAAAAAAGGAATAGCAATAGGCTTGTGAATCACTAAATAATTCCAATCCCCAGTCCCTTGCTGGAATTTTCCCTCCCCCCTCCCAGTTTAATATCCATCTTGCCATGCCAGGTGTTGAGTGTGCTGAAGGATGTTAAAAGAAACGAAATAAAGCTGAAAGTACTTATTTCAAATTTCAACAACTGACTTCTTTCTTAAAAGCATTATTACTGCAATGGAACAGTTTCACGTTCAGTCTTTGTTTCAGTTAAACCTTTTAATTGGGCTGTGGAAATGGAGCTCAGGTATTTCACCCAAGTTAAATCAATGGCTAACGAACAACTTGAATGAGAAATGTACAATTTGAACTGACCATTTAAAGAGACGATTTGTCACACACAGTTTGCATACATGCAGACTGAGAGCTTTATAATTACATTATGTACAAAAAAAAAAAAAATTATTTTAATTTTATTAAGGCAACCACAATTTGGAGAACATGTCCAAAGTGGCATTAATACAATTGCAGTGGTGATACCCTTTGAACACTTTTATTTTTATTTTCAGATAAGAACACTTATTCCTTTTCTTTTTAAAGAAATAATTGCCAAGAAATAACCCATTTTCCTTAGGGTTTTGTTCTCTTTTTTTTTTTTTTAAACAATCTACTTTATCTATTTTCTTTAAAAGAACATATCAAGGCGTTGCTACCCAATGCAAATTATTTGGATCCTGGGTTTCCCATCAATTTCACTGGGATTTGCAGGTGGTAAGAACTGGTAGGTTTGGGCCCTGCCTTTTTACTCTATTTTTTCTGTCCCGTTTTTTTTCTTTTATCTTTTTTATATTCTTTTTTTATTTTTTTATATATTTTTGTACATGTTTACTATAACTCTATATCCCCATAAGTGTCTTGCTGTTCTCTACTCATATGTACCGAGCATCAAAACAACTTGGTTGTCGAATGACCCGTTTCTCACATGCCATTGAAAATGCCAAGTTGCTTCACAGAAACGTGCTATTGTAACTGAATATCCATGTACACCTTATTTTAAATGCTGTGATATTCCGTCGTTCCTTGTGATAACACTCAAAACGAGTGCGTGCACATGTAAGGCTCTAATTTTCTATTGCCTGTATTGCAGATAGTTGTATCTAGGCAAGTAAACAAAAAAAGAAATATATAGTTCTAGCAGGAGTCAGGCATTTTGGGTTATGCTGCCCCAAAGCCTAGTAGGTATATAAAACTGGAAAAAAAAAAAAAATTCAAACAGATTATAATCACAGTTGAGAAAATTACACTATTTTTTCATTGTGTTTTTTTGTTTGTTTGTTTCCTTTTTTTTTTTCTTTTTTTACAGTGATTTCTACTATGGTGTGGTTACTCTTAGTGTCACCTGGCCTGCCGAACATGATCAGAGTCGAGCATGCAGCCTTACTGACAATGTTCAGCTCTCTGCAAGGACGACCTCCCGCCTCCAGGTACGGTATGAGAACAGCAATGCTGAGATGCTGAATAGTTTTGGAAACTCTGCAAAGCAGACAATATCCCCAACTTTGACACACCCCTCCCACCCCCCTTACCCCCAAGCTTCCCCGCGTTCTATCCCCTTTGTTTTTTTGCGGGGCTGGGGCTAAAGTGATGAAGAGGAAGATGCAAACCCCAGCTGGCACAGCTCTCCACAACGGCTTCTGAGTGCCGAAGGGGTAAGTGAGTCTGGTGCTGCTGCAAGGGTAAAGTGGACTGTGTGCCTCCAGTCCCTCAGTCCCGGCATGGCCCACTACTGGCACCCAACATCCAACAAGGTGCGCCAGCCTTAGGGAAGGCCTTCGCTTTCACTCCCTCTGCCTTTCCGGTGCCGCTTCGCTTTCATGTCCTCCTCTTCCTCCTGTGGAGACTTGCTTTTCCTCTTCCCAACCCGGGGCGTTCGGGGTGGAGGGAGAGGGGGCAGAGGTGGGGGAGGAGGAAGAGGAGGTGGCGGAGGTGGTGTCTCTCGAGCCATGTGTATGACAGCCTCGATGGTGGCCATGATTGTATCTTGAGTGGCTGCTTGCTCCAATATCAAAGGGTTGAGTATCGGTCTCTGACCTCTTTTGCTGGGAAGGTCAATGCATTTTTCCAGAACGGGCATTTGGTCTCTGGAGTCTTCATCAAAGGAAAGGGGTTGCTTACGAGGACGCCCCCTCCGCTTCTTGACGAAGTTATTGCCTGTCTTTGATTGTCTCTGCAGCCGCTTGGCTTTCAGGATCTTGTTCACATGATCCAGGTTCTTCTTCGTGGACAGGATCTTGGTGTAGTTGCACATCTTGCGCACTTCGCACTGGATTGCTTCAATTTCACGGCGCTTGAACCTTTTTTTCAGTGGTGGGCTGGCTGTTGGGAGACAAGGAGAAAACCAGGGGTAGGTCAAACAACAACGCATGGAAACTCTCCTCAGCCTGCTTTAGGCGTTATGGAAATGAGATGCTTTCAAGCCCAGTAAGGCTGAATATGACTACTAAAGAAGTGATGTCTGTAAGAAAGGGCTCTACATAGAAAAGCAAGTAAAAAAATGTTAAAAGGTTATTTATTGCAGTCCCAGGAGAATTGCTGTTACCTCTTTTTTTTTGCTGTCCTAGGTGAAAAACCACCTTTGACTATTAAGTAGTTTTCATAGATTTCTCTCCTACCTTTCCACTTCTAAACGAACAAAGCTTTTCTACAGCAGTATTTTACCATGGGTTTGCTTCATTCTCGTTTCTAAACCTCTAGTGGGAGGGCCGCTTAGCATAGCAGTCATATTGACCCACTCTAACTACTAAACTTTCTATACATCAAACACATACTCCAGATGTCTTCACTCTGGTCTTAGTTTTTCCCATGGATGCCAGTTCATATGAAAAATGTTTGTTACTGAAACTAGTGGGCACAAATACACTGTGTGGGTCACTTCATCTGTGACAAATTCACTACCCCTGCCTGTGTTTCTTTGCTATCATCTCTGGAGATACTGGCTGAAACTACTCAGTCATATAATTGTCTTTAATGGTCCCTGAAGTAAGCTTACTTCTGGTTCGGATCACTTACTTTAGATCTGAATGAAGTCCAAAGTAGTTAAGTCTCTTGCCAAGGTCACGTTGTGAGTCATTGTCAGAGCTGGAAAGAGTACCCAACATTTCTTGGCTCCTGGTCCTTTACTTAGGACATGAGACCTTGCTTGTCTAACTTAAATTGTCTCGTAGTCCTTTACTGAACATGGCATCTGCTTAGAGTTCAGGATTTGCACACTGATTAAAAGTAACTACCCCTTTGTGAGAGAAACAGGATGTATTAATTCTGCTATTGCAATAACTGGTGCTCCCTTTTGCTCTTAGCATATCCAGCTCTGCATCACTGGAAAAGAAATGATGGAGTTCAGAATTTCTTTTCAGAAAAGAGTAAAACATCCCACTAAATTAACCTCAGCCCACATCTGCTTGCAAACTTAATTTACACCTGACTGTCAAGCAATCATCTGGGTTTGAAATCCTTGAAGTTTCCAGAGCAGCCAAGATTTCGAGAAGGGTTCATTTGGGGGTTATCGCTTCCTTCATGGCTAACAGGCTAATCTTCTAGCGGTAGTTTAAATAAAGTTGCTATTGTAGCATTTTCCTGTAGATAACCAGGTGCTGTCAAGTGGTAGAATCTCCTCTTGCTCACCATGGGCTATGACAGATTCAGCATACAAACCCCAATCACCGGCCTTCCCTCTTGGAAAACATAAATTATTGGCTTTTATACCACCATGTTGCTTGGATTCAGCAAAGAGCTTACGTAAACAAATTCAAGTTACAATTCAAGAAGTAGGAGTGAGTCATAAACAAAACACAGACATATGCTCTCTTATAAATAAAGACCTGGATGGCCAACTTCCCGAAGTCTGGCTTTCATTAATTACAAAACAAAATACATTTTCCATATGTAACCCACTCCCCACACCAAAAAGAAAAATAAGACCCACTTGCAGTTTGTGATTCACAGAGGACAAAAGAAAAGACGAATGCGGTCATTTTGGTACCAAAGAAAAAGAGAAAGGAAATGAAATATCCAAGTTGCTCAGGAGAAACTAATTAGTTGCACAGGATTCCGCTCAAGTAGGTCACCCCTAAAAAGTGTGGATGCAAGAGCCCTAAGGGCATGTGGCAGTGAACCATTTTTCAGTCATCTGATCACAAAAAGGTTAAATCCCTGTCACACAAAATGATTACTGTCATCTGGCCTCACTGGTGATTGACATACAGAGTCCCAATATTTCCAGCCTTAAGCATTTGGCTCCTTTGAGTTTCTCCCAGATCCTGAGAGTAGCTGCAGGTCAGAAGATTTATGAAATCAAACATTTGGCACACTCTTCCTGTTCACTATCCTCCTTCTGACTTCTATTGTCAGGGCACATTTTCAAGACTTTTTTTTTTTTTTTAAAAAAACTCCCATATTCGAGATGCATTTTTTTTCCTCAGAAAGTAAAGCTGAAAATTTTCAGGTGATGATAGAAATGTTGAAAATTAGCAGAAACACAGGAAAAATTGCAGGGTCCATGGTGAAACCAGGAGATTTGGCATTACCCTCAGCTTTATTGGAAAGAAAGTAAGCCAAAGGACAGGAAACAAATTTGAAATAAAGCATTAGCCAAGTATCTGCAAAGATTTTATGTCTTTACCGAGATTTATCTGTAGTCAGTTGTTTCTGCAGCTTACTATTACCAACACATCTCGTCAATATCTGGTCTGTACAGTCAGTAGAGGACGACCTCCGTTTCTAAAATGGGAAGTCAATGCAATTTGAGGTGATCATGGACATCTTTCTGACACACTGATATTGGGCAAGGAAGGTGCAGGTCTCCTGTCCGTCCTGCCAAATCCAATGGGTGTCCTAAGCACACAAGAGATCCAGGCCACCCTGTCTGAGTGTCCTGAGTGGGTCCTGGTTGTGAATAAACAGTGCCTGAGCAGAGCAAAGGCAGGCATCTTGTGTCTGCCAAATTGCCTGGTTCTCCAAAATTTATGGATACGCAGACAGTTATGGGTAGATATCTAAATCTACACTTAAATCTGTCAGCTAGACACCACTCTGTGTCTTCCTTTGTGTTGTTTAGGTACTTTTTAGCTCTCCTAAAACTTTGAAAGCTGTCAGTACTCTTTCTTTTGGACTGAAACTCATTTTTTCATTCAGAAAAAAAAAAAAACAGCCTAAACTTCCGTGCTGTTCTCTACTGGCTCTTTGCACTAAGTTTTCTTTTGTAAATGCTTTGAGGTGTTTATGAGTTTCTCAGGAAGCTTGTTAGAACCTACTATAATAATGCTTTTGCTTTTCTTCTTAACAAGCCTCTGAACTCACGAGCTCTCGAAATTACTTGAGTTGTGTTACTAGTCTGCCCATAGTCAAAATGCATGTACTCTATAAATAACATGCTTTCAAGTCAGGCTTTTTTAAAGGAAATATTAGGAAACAATATTATTTTGATTATTAAGAGTCAGGGACATCTGATTCTACATTTGGTGGAGGGAGACTATGCAGAAAAGAGCCTGATGGGTCTGTAGGGGCAAGACTTGATGAGGTGTGCATATGACAAAATACCAGGGAGATCTGCCAAAATAAACCACTACTGAAGTGAGAGCCATTAGGTGTTATCAGCTCATCTGGAAGCTCTTGGTGAGCAACCTTTGATATAAAATATTTTCCTATATTACCATGTGATACACTGCTCTGCTGAAAACCAAAGCTAAGCACTAATCTTTTCCATTTATCCAGACAGATCCTGCCCAACTCTGGACCTGAGCGGATCTGTGTTGGTTTTAGGCTTTGTTGTTCCATTCCTGCACACACTTTTCTGTTTGCACATGGAGATCTTGCTTTGGGTGTAAGATTGCATCTTGCCCTAGCTGGCGGAATTCATCTAGAAGGGGTTCAAGAGGAAATGGGGAATCGTAACACTATATCTGCATGCAGGCATATGAAAAAGGGAATATGATCCTACAGAGATGATACAGCATGATGGCAACTTCCAGGTGCTGAGGATGCATGGGGGAACACTTTTTTCCTTTGGCATTGTTATGTCTCTACACCTCCCACATGTTGCCTCCATGAAGGCCGGAAGCTATTTGGCAAAATCCAGCCCAAAGTGAAGAGAAACTGGAAATACTTGATGCAGCACAGTAGCTTGCACTTTTCCTTCATCTTTTTCCTACTCTCCAAACAACCTCACCTAGCTGCCCCAAACAAGCAAGAACCAATGTCAGTCTTAAAACACAGCTCCATGCACTTAAAACGAGGCACATAGAGGACTGGCGTTTCTCCCCTTCCAGGGGTACACAGATGCAGTGATGCTCTGACTCACAAAGATGAATTGAAATGGCCACAGGCCATGCTGGGAAGTCACGCAGGATTGATAGGATGCTGGAAATAGATTCAGAGGCTGAAAGAGAAATCTACCAAAAATATGCATTTCTAAGGGTAGCTTAGAGCGGGCTGGAGGACCCACTCCATCACAGTGGTGTTGAACGAGGAGGTGAGCCCAGATCCCTTGGAAGTTCTCCATCAGTCCCCTAACTTTATTCTGGATGGCTTTGTTATGTCTGCATCACTAAAATCCTTATTACTGCCTGTCATTCTTGATCTCCTTCGAGTTGCCTGAGGCCACTTGCAAGAACATGGCACAGAGAAGACTGCTCAACAGCTGGGCTCAGTTTGTCGACTCGGTGTGAATGGAGGAATTTTCAAAGAGCTCCCTATTAATTACAGGAAACCCATAGCACTGTCCTGTTTTCCCATTAACACAGTTTCTTTCAGTTTTCAACTAAATTATTTCAACATCTGGGTTACAGATAAACCAACAATTCAATTAGACTTCTGAAAATGGAAAGAATGAACTATGCAGTCAAGCATACACTTTCATCTGGAAACTGATCATAAAATATTTGTGTGCTTTCATTCTCCACTGCATTAAAAATCTGTCCTTAGTTTATATGTCGGCAAATATTAAAGAATCAACAGCTAATCCTGATTTATTAATATAAAAACTCATCTTTATAAAGGCTACTTTACAGCATGGAACCTTTGTTTTCACTATTCATTCAGGAATTGAGTGGGAAGCCAAAAGGAGTGCACCGAAACAGCACTTTCAATTGAATAATTAAACATGCAATCATTCCATAACTCAGTGATACAAGTATATTTTTTTTGTGAATGTGGGATCAAAGGTTTGACAAGACTATGAAACTCTTAATGGCTGCATGTAGGGTAATGTACTGTGGGTTTCCCATTAACTGGAAATCGAGACACAATGCAAGATTAACTTCACTATCCATGCCCAAGAAAAGGCACGATGATGCCTGAGTGACTTGCCTCAGTTTCTGACTGTTTAACACTATCACCTTTCAGATCTGATTCCAAACAGAAGCACAAAATCTAAGTTGATTGAAAAACATGCTCTTCTGACTTATTTATTCTGAAATATTTTAAATCACTGTTCATTGGCCCAGACAATTCTGCATTTGCAAGACAGCAAATTATGCTAAAATCACTGAAGTATGCAGAAAGAAATCTCAGCTGCTCCTTAACTATTCACTGTGTATTCGGCAAGATCATGCTACAAGGATGGGAACATTCAAATAAATGAACAACAAGGCTGAGAAAGGAACCCATGAGTCTTACTTCAGAGTCCCCTGCTAGACCATACGGGCTGGTGCTACTTGTGTCCTCATCATTGCACAAGTGGTGGTATGTGAATAAAGTAGATTTGATATGCCAAGATATGATCATGATAAGAAAGTGTTAGAAAAATTACAGCTTGATTATCACATTAGATATGCACATTTGCCGCTACTTCCCCAATCAGGAAGAGCAGTTCAAGCACATATTGCTCAGTGCAGTGCCAGAAGGAAGAAGATGGGGAAGAAATAGAGGGAATGGAGGGAAACCATGTTACCTG
The DNA here is from genome assembly GCA_009769605.1 of Bucorvus abyssinicus. Lineage (NCBI taxonomy): Eukaryota > Metazoa > Chordata > Aves > Bucerotiformes > Bucorvidae > Bucorvus > Bucorvus abyssinicus. The sequence goes on from CM020063.1 coordinate 4,343,701, forward strand.
CTTCAGATGTTGCTGATGCTGAAGGAAGGAGAGATAATACTGGAGTTGGCATTGCAACACTGTCAACAGCTGCTGGTTTCCTTCTGGTCATCGTGTTACAGGCAGAACTTTCCATTTTACTATGAAGTGAAGTCTGGTCAGCTTTTAAGTGGGGACCTGCAATTCCTGGGGAGGGAAACAAAATTTGGATGAATATTGATAAAGTAACATGTCTGGGGAATACCTGGAAAAGAGTAATCAGTTCCTGTCATTGCTACCCCGATATATTTCCATATTTTCTTGTGTATGTGCCTGTAATACGATCTTGATACTAGCAAGAATCACTATTGCTGTTTTGATGGGTTTTTTAAAATAATTTTGCTTCAGAGTGTACCATCACTCATCTCTACAAACAATGATAAACAAACATAATTCCACAGTCACACTTTGTATTGTCCAAGCAAAGAACACACTCTGATACATATATAAAGAGATGTGCTCCTTATCTGTATTTAGTGGGATCGTCAATTCGTCGCTCCCTGGATAGTTTATTCTCCACACAAACTCACTAACTTCTATAATGACACGAGTCAGGGGGTGCTTCATCTGAGTAAGGAGTAGACATCAGGAACAGCCTCAATATCTAACACCCTGTATAAAACACATTACACTCATTTTTTAGGAATCCCCTTTCTAATGAAAATTTACCTTACAACTCATTAAAGAGGTGGGAGTTTAAAAAGAAGAGCAATTTGTCATGCATTTATCTACCTAGTGATCGCAATGCAGAAGAAACGAGTGGTAGAAATACACCAAAGAGGTCAAGTATTCCAGAAAAATGAATTCCTCCCTTAACGATGTTTCTCAAACTCTCTTATGATTTGATCCCATTATGTGTGTTTGTAAATGAGCCAAATTTAAACCGCTGGGATTCAAATTTTACATACTAGATACCCGGATAATACAGCTCAATCTGTATCCACCCATTTATAGGTCACATTTCTGTCATTTCATGTGTGTGTATACATATTGCGTATCTATGTAAGTGTATGAATTTATCAAGCAGAAAGGCAGCTAAGTTCCTCAGCCGCTCTTGACAATAAGACTGGGAGGGTTTTTTTCCCGTTTTAGAAAACTCCTGGCAGTTGCTGCTTTGCAAAAATCCAGTAGCCCCACTCTCATGAGACCGGAGCTGAAGCCTGCTAGGGTGAGGACTTTGTGCTGTGTCTTTGCCAGCTTATGAAAACCTCTCCCCATTTCTGTTATGCTGGGCTTCAACATATCCAGGATAGTCATTAATTTCTCAGACGTAATTCCTTCTCGTTCCAAATCTCAAACTGCTCAGATAAAATGCATCAGATTTTGGCAATTAAATTACATGACAATACAAAAATTGCAGAATGAAAGGCTTCTCTTGAGATTGTTTAGCCCACCGCACCCTGCTCAAGCAGGGTCAGCTAGAGCAGGCTGCCCTGAACTATGGGCAGGTTTTGAATATCCCCAAGGAGGAAGACTCTGCAACCTCTCTGAATGACCTGTTCAAGCGCTTAGTCCTTCTCATAGTAAAATTGTGTTTTGTGATGTCAGACATAACCGCCTGTGTTTCATTTTGTGCCTACTGTCTCTTGTCCTGTCACTGGGCACCACTGAGAAGAGTCTAGCACCGTCTTCTTTACTCTTCATCAGAAATTTGTACATATGTAGAAGATCCCCCCTTAAGCGAACTCTTCTCCAGGATAAACACTCCCAGCTGTCTCAGCCTTTCCTCATAGGAGAGATGCTCCAGATACTCAATCATCTTTGTGGATGATTGGATTCTCTCCCATATGTCCATGTCTCTATTTGTACTGAGGAGCTCAGAACTGGACACAGTACTCCAGGTTCTGGCTTTACCAGCGCTGAATAAATGGGAAAGTTCCCCTTCCTCAGTCTGCTGGCAACACTTCTCCTAATGCATCCTGGAAAGCTGTTGGCCTTCTTTGCTGCAAGGGCACATTGTTGGATCATGGTCAACTTGGTGTCCAGCAGGACACCCAGGGTGTTTTCTGCCTAGCTGCTTTCCAGCCGGTCAGCCCACAACAGGTATTGGTGCATGGGGTGATTCCTCCCCAGGTGGGGGAATTGTGTTTGTCCCTGTTGAATTTCATGAGTTTCCTTTTAGCCCATTTCTCTGTCTTGTCAAGGTTGCTCTGGATGACAGCATGATTCTCTGGCATTTCAAACCACTTCCTTCAGTTTTACGTCTTCACCAAATTTGCTGAAAGTACCCTCTACCCCATCGCTCAGTATTATAACTCAATATTAATTAATATGTTAAATAATTTTAGCCCCAGTAGCAACATCTTGGGTGCACCACCAGTCACTTGCCTTTACCTGGATTTATACCACTGATCACAACCCTTTGCACTTGGCAGTTAGGTCAGCTTTCAGTCCATCTCAGTGCACACGTATCTAGTCTCTGTTTCACCAGTTTGTTTATAAGAAGGTTATATCACACAGTGTTGAAGGACTTGCTGAAGTCAAGGTAAGTAACATCAGGTTGATCAGGCATGATTTTCCTTTTATAAATCTGTGCTGAGCCCTCATCACCTTCTTGTTTGGAATGTTTGGAAATGTTTTCAAAAATTATTTGCTCCATCACCTTCCCATGGATCAAGATGAGGCCGGCCAGCCTATTGCTTCTTGGGTCTTTCTTCTTGCCCTTATTGGACAGATATTTCCTCTCTTCTAGTCCTCTCCCAATCACCAGGATCTTTCAAAAATAATGAGTGACCTCAAAATGACATTGGCCAGCTTTCTCAGCAGTTTAGGGTGCATCCTGTCAAGTCCCATGGAGTTATGTACACTCAGTTTGTTTAACTGTTCCCTAACCAGATCCTCCCCCACCAAGAGTGAATTTCCTTTCCTCACCAATCTCAGGGGCCTGGGATTCCTGAAGGCTGGCCTTACCAGTAAAGATCAAGGCAAAGAAGGCAATGAGTATCTCAGTCTTTGGCCACCAGCATCCCTGCTCCTTTCATCAGTGGGACACATTTTCCCTAGGCTTCATTTTGATGCTTGTGTACCTGTAGAAACAGGTTTCTTGTTGCCCTTCTGCCTTTGCTAGATTCAACTACAGATAAACTTTTGCTTCCTAAGCCTGTCCCTGCATGTTTGGACATCATCTCTATAGTTCTCTGGGTCATCTATTCCTGCTTCCACACCTTTTTTCACTTCCTCCTTATGTCTGACATTACTCAGGAGCTCCTTGGTCATTCATGCAAGACTTCTGATACATTTTCTTGATTTGATGTGCCACTCATATTTGGTTTGTTATGTCTCCACATTTTCCCTGAGCCAAGCCCCAGACCAGCAGCACACTTTCCTTGGCAGCAGGTCAGGACCCTTGTCCCCTGGAGCAGTTAGCCCCCACTGCTATCTCTGTCTGCACCTGGATAGCATCTGGTAGTTCCTCAAAGTGTTCCCACAAGTACCTTGACACCTTTCCCAGAAAATCAAGAAGATCTCAAAGCAGAGCCAGAAAAGCTGCACAAACTTCTACATCTGTCGGCTGTGCTCACCCTCTCCAGATGCCAACAACATTTCCTTGTATTTGCAGTTAGGAGAAGCTTTGAATGGTCCCTGCCTTTGTTACTTGCTCATGAAATGTGAAATACAGGAGACCTACAGGTTGTCTCAGAAACTGTGGAAGGGATCCCCAGAAGACTCAGGCACAGAAGAACTGCACTGGAGAAAGGAGTCTGAAAGACAGGGCTACAGAGTGGGTCAGTCAAAGCTAGGACCCATGACCTGATAATCAGCCTAAGACTTAGAGGAGAGCGGGTCTGGGTGCAGAAGTAGTCAGGAGCGAGACAGAATTAGAGGTCATGGCTTGGTGGAGAAATGCAGAGGAGTTTCTGCCTATTAGACCACACATCCTTCCAGAGCCTCAAATCAAGTATTAAGCATCTCAAATTGTATCCATTCAACTTTGATCTCTCTCTGCTCAGCTTCTCTATTGCAAATGAGAACAATAACATACCCCTCATCTCAAGAGCAGTGCTGCGAAAATAAAATTATCAACATTCATGAAACATTCATCTATTCATACCAAGGCTTAGAAATGTGGAATAAATGAGACATGATGGCACACACTGAATAGTGATAGGAAAATCCAACTACCAAATAGCTGTTCATTAGGTGATGCTATGCATTGGGTAAAGCAGTGTCCCGTAGAATAACTGGAATATCTAAGCCGGTAATAATGTCCGTGGGATCACAGCCCTACAAAACTGTTCATATGTAAAACTGAGGTTTCACCACCCCATAGTGCTTGAATGTATTTCATGTGGAAGAAATGTGCCTATGTGTGTGTATGTATCAATATATATACATATATATGCATGTGCATATGGTATGTAGTAATGCCAACAACCTCATAAATTCAACATATGGTTCTAATTAAACCAAAGGGCCTATATCAAGAGCCATATGAAAACCTGCAGCTGTAACCTGTTGACCTCTATTGATAAAAAAAAAAGGTCTCTGTGAAGCTGCTCTTCAACATATCAAGGGACAGTCATTCATTTTTTTCAAAGGTAATCCCTCACAAACCACTTATCCTCTCAAATCTCTACCTGCACACAGTGTTTGCATTAGGGACCTTGATTTATGGATTCCCACTCCTTGGATGGAGAGGCCGACTTCCTGTTGCCGTGGTTACTTGGATCTTGGTTCAAGGTTAAACTACTTCCTAATCAAAATCAGTGGCAGGCACCACATCTAACAGCCAGGTTATTGACTACCCTAGGATGCTTAAAGGTCAAAGACCAAAGTACTGCTTACTGCCTTTGGGGTGAGTCAATACTTTCAATATTTTTATTCTGTTTCTTCTGAAGAAGTAGTTGATGCTCAATTACCACCTATCCGGGTTTAGTAAGGTCATACAAATCATTGAGGAAGACCTTCCCCCTACAGAAGAGATTCAAATATAATGAATTACTTCAAAGACTACATGGCCCAATTGCTGCTCATCGACAATGAATCATGGGTTCAGCCATCTGTCTTTTGTTTTAGGCACTTGGCTTCTTCAGCCTATATCACTTACCTCACTGAAATTCTCATCTAAATTGAGGAACAGAAGTAATTTATGGATCTGGAGCAGCCAATAAGGAAGAACCATCAGGTTTCTTTCACAGATATCAAAATGCAGTGAGAGACTTGGAGGCACTGTTGGAAACCCATGGAAGTGCAGTGATTTGCTCACAAGATTGACTTATGCCGAGTAGTGGCAGGTCTAGCCTTTGAGCGGATGGACCTGCTAGTGCAGTATCATCACCTTTTGTAGGACTTTTTCTTCTCATTTGGGGTGCTCTGTTCAGAAAGTTTTATGCAAGAGAACGCCCCAGCTCAACCTATCTTTGAATCAGATGGAAATAAACCATCTGCAACACCATCACGCGGGGGTCAGAGTTTAAAATTCACATGCACACATCCATCATTCCATTGTATTTCATCTTTAGCCTCTGCTCCAGAGAGAAAACAAGATGATGTATATGGGTGGCCTGATTCAGACTTTATTTATTACCCGTCTGTTGATCTTTGTGCATTTCATTGTCACAGAATCACAGGTTTTGGATTGGGAGGGACCTTCAAAGTTCATCGAGTACAAACTCCCTGCATTGAGCAGAGACACCTTCAGATGAGTAGGTTTCTCAGAGCCCCAAGGTCCAACCTGACCTGGAATGGTTCCAGGGATGGGGCTTCTACCACTGCTCGGAGTAACAGGGGCCGGGGTCTCATCACCTTCATTGTAAACAATTTCTTCCTCCTCTCTAGTCTGAATATCTCTCTCTTTTAGTTTAAAACCATCACCCCTTGTCCTGTCACAACAGGCCCTTCTAAAATAATTGTCCCCATCTTTTTTATAGACCTCCTTTAAGTATTGAAAGGCTGCAATAATGTCTTCCATTTTTAAATGGCCTCTCTGTGAGTTTCCTCCAAATTAGAGCCTGCTTCACCCCATGAGAGACTCACACCCTTACTTTCCTGAGTCCTACTGATAGCACAGGTAACACTGCGTGCACATGCAAGTGAGCAACAGGAGCAAAGAAGGGGACGGGCGGCATCAATCATTGTTTAATGAGAAAGTGCAAAGGGAAAGGACAGCTTCAAAAGCAAGGGCCGACATTAAGGAGATTATCAAGAAGTTATAACAGTGATGGCATCATTATAATAACCAGTCATAATGATCATAAGTAAAGGGTTGAATCAGGAGAAGCTCTGTTCCATTTCAGGGCAGCGTGGCAGAATGCCTGTGTATGAGGGAAGTCAATACTGACATGAAAATGGCTGTTTTCTTCAAGATTTATTGGTCCCTAATACTTTGGATAAAAAACTGGCATTCTTCATTCACTGGCTAAGCAACTTATGAGCTCTGACTGATAATTAATACATTAATTTTAAAGCCCTAGTCATTATTGTTGTTGTTATTAACGTTGCAACCAACGTTGCAAGTAATGCGGTCTAGCTCCATTGTGCCAGCATCTGTACAAACGGATTAATTAACTATCCATGTTTTACTGTTAAATCGTGCTCACTCTGCTTATTGCATTCATCTGTTTTCTCTCATCTCATACTTATATGGAAAGGTTCTTGGACAATATCCATCTTTTCTTCTTTAATTTGAGTATGAAAACTAGCACAATGCACAACCAGGCTGGAACTATAAGTGCCAGTTCAAAAGAGATAATAAATGTTAATTTGCCAGTGCAAAACAGAGGAAAATCAGATGATAAAACTTGATCTCAGAGAAGCTTCTGCTAGGGAAGATTTTTCTTTAGAGATTTCATTGCACTGGATTCCATACTCCCCATCAGTTCCTGGAAATACACAGCTGTACTTAAATCGTTTATGCATCTGACCATTGTTATCAGAAAACTCTTACAAACGATTTTTCTCCCAGTCTTTGCACAATGTAACTGTGCAATGCAGCTGTACAGGGATGTACATCTAAACATTAGGTTAGTCATAGTATTTACATTTTGATAACCCCTCCATTTTGAATAAAGAACCAGAAGAGAAGTTATATCTGGGTGAATCTTTTCTTAAGGCTGATTTTAAATAAATCTGTCAAAAGTTTGGCATTGCATCATATTCCAGAAGGGAGAACTGAATTTACTATGTGATAAATGTAGTTAAGGAAAGTGATTATTCTTCTTAAAGTAATATTATTACCTTTCTAACTTATGGAATTCATTTCCCTGGCTTCTATTTGACGTGTATTATCATTTAAAAATAACTGTACTTTCAATGTACAGGACTGCTTTATGGCTTTGGGTCCTTTTATCTTCCTCCCTTTTCTGCCACCACATTAGAAACTTCAATTTCCACCTCTTCTATGAGGGATTTTCTATTCTGTAGGATGTGTCCCCCTGAATAAAACCATGTTCCTGTAGAATAAAAAAAATAAATTACTCTCATTGCCAACAGGCAAAAATTTAAGACACAGCGACTGCTTTATTTCATTCCAGCTACATTCCTACTTCTTCTTTTTTTTTTTTTTTTTTTTTTTTTCTGAGTCAGGCTAGCTTTAGAGAATGAAAGGGAGAGACCAAGAAAGCCATCATTAGATAGATCTTCTGATCTTTATCTGCAGCAGCACAGTCAGAAGAGCTAATGCTATGATGATAGCTTTGAAATCTCTTAGGAATTGGATAAAGAGAAGCGATAGTGATGAACTCCCAGCTAATAAACACAGAGTGCTTATTTCTGCAGAATGATCAATTTCCAGATGTCCTGAGGCTTGTCTGATACAGTTGATTTACTCATTCTCCCTCACTTCACTAATAAAGCTCAAGTCCAACATCAGATTAGAGAAGAGCCAGATTTCTTAAAGGGGCAGAAGGAGGGCTGGCATCATGGCACGCAAATGCTGGGAGACATACTAACCTCTTCTGCCTCCTCCTATAACCACCAAGCTGTCTTAAACAGCTGCTTTCCTCTGCTGAAATCATACACTTTATCCGCTTTGGGTTAGTACAGTAATACAGACAATTAATTTGTTATCTTGTTAGTGGAAATTTAATGCAATGATCTAAAAGAACTCTTACATATTGTGATAAACTTTAGTGCCTCCAGGGCGCTTCTCTTCCATAGGACTCATTTCACATCCCATCCATTATGCAAATGAGATGTGGAAATAGTTTAGTTCCCCTAATGTATCTGTACACTGATGGATTGCACAAAGTCAACCCTACTGAAACTAATGAGGTTAAATGCATCTTGTCATTTCTTTCTACTTGGGTGAATCTCTGTGCCTGAGTTCAAGAAACGCGGTGCAACTCTTCCTCTTCCCTTCTTCATGAAGATAATTGTGTTTCCTGACAGAGGGAACGGTGGCAACTGCCACATACCTGAATCTTTGCAAGGCATTGCTTAAGCAAGAGAGCAGCTGCTGTTACTATAGACAGCTGTGGTATTGTCCGCAGAGATCATCTTCCACTTTGGGAAGGTGGGTCCCAGGACTGTGTGGAGCTGCAGGCTGCAATGACGTGCAACATTTGGAAATAACATAGCTGTTAGTGTTATCTGTGAAAGAAACAAACCCAAAGAGGAAAGAGTAAGGAAGCATTTTTTTGCTCATCAGGATGAGTCTCAAATCGCCATTTGCCCTCCAGCTAAGAGGATGGTCAGCTGTAATTTGAAATTCCGAAAGGCCTATCTGCTGCCTATTTCAAGCCTATGTTTGCAGTGAATTAGAATTCCTAGGAGATGGAGTCCTGAGCTTTGACTTTTAGTTTTATTTTGGGGTTGCTTTTTCCTATATGGGTACAGGAAGGATCATGGATCCTCCATCTCATTCCCTTCTTTCCTTGTTTGCCTATTTCCATCATGAAAACAGAGGGGGCTTGAGTCAGAAGAATAAAGGACGTGCAGCCTTACCTCTGGGATATGAAGTGATGTGTGTCTGGAAGTTCAGTCCTTCATGTACTCAAAGATGAGAATTGATTTAATGGAACAGTTCATATTCCAGGACAGTACAGGACAGTAACCCAAGAAGACTGAAAGTATGCTCATACCCAGTCTCTTCTGGACCCAATCATGCACTTTCCAGGCCCCCAGCCCTTCAGCATCGGACTATGATTTGGAAATGTCATGGAAGAAACCACCAACTTTTGTTGTGCCAGGAAGTAAAGACCATGTGAAATGAGGATTTCCAGAAGTTGGATCAAAGTAGAAGAAAATGTTTGTTATATGCAGGTGACAGCAATCAATAAATTTAACGAGAGAAAAATTCGGGGGTTCAATAGACTAACTTAGAGTCAAAGGCTTCAAGATCCCAAGCCTTGTGGACACGGAATTAAGCTAACGGAGCTTGCTAATGGGTTCAGAGTCAAAGGCTTTCCTGCCTGGAGCCTGAAACTTAGAGTTGAGCAGAAAGTTACACGTTACAGTGGTCGGAGACTGACAGAATCAAGAGAGACAGACAGAGACCGATGATGTTGGAGAAATGAAATTTGCCATGAAATATCTCAGTGAATGAATCATTTAATACACAGTGATGAAGAACTAAATTCTCTTGCAGAGGAGGAAGGAGAAAAATTAAAATCTTGGGGAAAAAGTGAAATGAAAAGGAAGTGTTTAAGGGAGGATGGTGGAAAAGCCAGCTAAGGGGCTCTTTTTTAAGGCATAGAAAGCCATTAGGTATGCTGAGAGGCAAAAATAAAAAGACTTGCATTTAGGAGCAAGCAACTACCTAGAGATGAGTAGTGACTCCCAGATGAGCTGTTGTAGTGGATGAGGATATGCTCACTGGGGAGGAAGGAAATGGAAGACAAGATTTCTTTCTCAAGAACGCAGCTGAGGAAAGACAGATGGGGAAATTTCAGTCTGTAAGTAATGAGAAAAGTCAAGGGTGGTGTTTTGAGTTGTTGTTTTTCTTAACAACAGGGATGATCAGTTTTAAATGTGGCAAATAGAGTTGATATTCCCTAGGCAAATGGAGTTGGGAGCCGCTCATATTCATCACAGATTAAATGGGACACTGACAGCTTTGGTAGGAGAGTGCTGGCATGAAGCATGAGCAAAAGAGTCAAGTTGTTATTGGGGGAGGACGAATGAGACACAAGGGCTGGGCTGGTGTAATGATGGAATAATTTTTCAGGCACATCCAGCATGCAGAAAGTGATGAAATCTAAGAGAAGTTAGCAAAATAATTAGCAAAAATCTTGCTGAACAAAGTCAACTAAGAGACCTCCTCTGAGAAAAAACAGCTCAATGCTCCTCCAGAAACAGTAAGGCTTCATTCTCAGTGTGTACGCACTCAGCTAATAGCAAGGTCTGTATGATGCACAAGCTCAGCAGATTTTTCTTTTTTCTTTCTAATTAAAATACCGTATTTGCATTAAACAAGTTTAAGTAATACTGTGGTGATGTCTGTGTTGGAAAAGTAAACAGCACCAGGCATGTTGTGCAAACTGAACTACCCATACTGTTACACAAAGGGAGAACCAGGTGGGCACCTTCACCATCTAACCTCGTCCAGCAATATCTGACCTAGTCCACAGAGCCCACACCTTTCTACTCACCACACCGACGTGCCAAGGTGGCTAAGCCATGGTGGTAGGCACTTGGGGACAGGTGGGACAATGGGCTGAAAGTCACAGAGCAGATAAGAGCGTCTAAGATTGCTGAATTCTAAGTTAGCGTTCTCCCTACTGGGCAGCCTAGTCATTTCATTTTTCTTCTTTATCTGTAATAAACTGTGCCCCAGTTCATACAGTGAGAAATACTCTATGACATCCATTTGAAGTAAAACCTCAGCACTTAATAGATGTCCCCATATACCCTGCAATCTAGGAGACCGTAACAGAGGGGGTTTTATTTTTAGAAGATTTCGTGCTGGCTTTGTTTTAATATCTGAGTCTATTCATCCCACTTTAATGCTGATTTATCACTAAAATGAGTGCTTGCTTTATCAGCACCAGAGATGAAAAATAATGCACCCTGGGAGTACATATATCGTTCTTCTCCCCTCTCCTTTTCTGTATTTCAGATCAATAGATACGGGGTATTTTTTTACCTTTCATTCTGAAAACCACAGTAATTGACTGCAATATGAAAACGGCAATCTATTTAAACAGATGATCATAAGTGTTATTGCCAATTAACCTCAGCAACAAAGAAGTTTAATAGTCAGCTAGCGTTATGGCACACAGGACTTTAATTGTTGTGCTATTTTAATGGCATTCTGAAAAGAGCTAAGATATTTGAAAGTGATCAAATAGAGTACAATGTTTGGTTTTATTTTAACAGCTCAGGATTACTCTGAATGGAGAAAAAACAGATGGATGTAAAATTCAGGATTTTTCCTGAAGTTCATCTTTTACCTCGTATCCTATTAAAAATCTCAGTGATATGCCATTTCTCTAATGTGAACTTTAGTGCAAAATCTTTGCATTTTAAATATTTTTCAAAGGAAAATTCTGATGAAGAAATGCTTTATTGAGAGTGATTTTCATTAAAATTCTTGCTGGCCACTGCTTCCTATAACAGTGCATAAAGGATGGCAGAGATACCACATGTAATAAGGTCAGAGACTGCCTCTGTGGAGCATAGACACAAGAAGGGATGTGACTCATGAAGAAGAGGTTAAAGAGGTGAAGAGTGCAGAGTGGAATGAAATAGGGAAATAGATGGAAATACGAGACAAAGAGTAGATTGGAAAGGAGCTGGAGGAGGGAAATCGCTTATTACAGACACGTGTGAAAAGCAGATTGACAAGAACAAGAATAAAGAACATACTGGGAAAACCCTAAATGCTCTTAACCACTGACATTTGGAGTTATGTTATCACCCAAATGCTGCACATCTACGCCTGAACCACTCTAAATTTCCAGAGTGCTTTTCTGCACAGATTTGGTGCAAGCCTGTCTTCAGTTTTCATGCCTACTGGAGCCAAAACAGGATATTTTTGGTTCTTCACCCAATGAACTTCTCTGTCTGTTATGTTATATACATATTTTATAGCACCAGGCAGACAGAATACAGAAACGTGTATCAAGGAACATGTTCGCTTTAAACATCCAACCCGAGAGAGAGTCATGGTGGTGCGAAGATGATAAAAGCAGAGCGTTTCTTTAATTATGATAGGTCTCCTGGGGTGGCAGAATTTTATCCAAAATCGAAGATTTAACAGTGGCTGAACCTGCTGAAATTCTGACACTGAGATTTTGGTCAGGCCATCAAACTATGGAAGAAACAATACCTTTTACTCAATAACTTGAGCGAAGTGCCAAGCACTGCATCTCCAAGAGTTACGCTTGAATTTCAGTTGATACCTTATTTGCTCAGCACTCCGTGTCCCAGTACGGATTTACCTAAGGATAGGTCCCAGCTTCAGAAAATGGTTCGCAAAAGCAGGCCTTGGAAGTTTTGCAGAAGAACTAGAATTCTGGGAGGAAGAAGTCTAAGGGGATTTTATTTAGCAGTTTGAGCATGAAGAGGCACCCAGGCCTTGTTTTCTCTTACTGGACAAATGCCCTGTAAAAGAGCTTAAACAAATTCAATATTTTGAATGTTGCCTTTGAAAACAAATCTATGGATTTGTGCTTATACCTTCCTGATGATGGGGGGATTTTCAGTAACTGAAGGAATAAGGGGTTCGTCTCATCTAACTTTAGGTGGCCACAACCTGGGAGTCTACACAAGAGGTATGTGTCTAAGCTGCCGTGACAGACAACAGAGATCAAATTAATAGAGTCAGAAGAGTGGAGTGGGTGTTTCATCTGAGAAAGTGGGGTCTACTTTATTCCAAGATTAATTACTTTCTAGGCTCCATTGGCTGAACTTTCACTGACTATAATGAAAACTGAGAAACCTAACTCAAACACTGATCTTATGCTGTTGACACCCAGATTTGGGTGAGAGGATCCATCATTCCCCACAAAGCTCTTTGGCCAAATCACAATCTCTCCAGTTTTAATTCCTCCTACTCAAATGGAGAGGCTCAAATGGAGATAGTGCATCCCTGGGCCAGGAGTGTAAGCTCTGTACAGGCACCTGGGTGTATCTGAAATGCCTTGAAGTATTTGAAACATCCAAGGGAGGCTGGCAGATATGATAAAGGGCTTCAGACAAGACCTCTGCCCTTCTGCAAGAGCAGCTGGAGGCCAGGCAGGATATCCTAGGCATCTCAAATGACAGTTGACAACTATGTGTGGGCAAATGAATCGAGCCCTGAGCCTTCATTTTTGCTTGTCCCAAAGACTCTTGTTGGTAGGGAAATACCTCATCATTGTAAATATCCCCTTGTCACCAATGAAGGAGCAGCACAAGCATGTCCGGTCAACTCTTCCCTGAATGGAAAGCAAAATGGCCGCGATGTGTGTGCAGTAAATTTAAAACGGTGGAAATTTCCCATGATCCTTTAGGATGGATTTTTTACCCAGGACGAAAATTAGGAATATTTTTTTATGTCCCCTGACAACGGTCTTTTTCTTGACATTATAAGGAAATGAGCACATGAGTACTTTTTTTCTTTCTCCTAGTAAACAGAGCACTAAAAATAATAATAATAATAAACTCCTAAGCAACCCAACAATTTGAAATTGCAAGTGAGATAAAAACACAGGAACTTACAAGACACAGATCTGTAATTGCTAGTATATACAGAAGGAATCAATGAAATAAATACAGCCTATCCAATACACACAAGAACAAGCCACCCAAAGTGCATAATTCTCTTATCTGTGTTTGAAGCTAACTCAATGCAAAGAGTGCGACATGTCTCAGAATGATTAGACGACTAACTAAGCTTAACATTTCCTCTCCCATCTTGTTTATCCATTCTTCATTGTTCATTTAGTGATGGGAAAAGGCTGTGGAAGTAAACCTATCATGATGACTTAGACATATATATCACTTAAATCCAGCTCAGCCTCTCAAAAAAAGCCTCTAAAGGCAGCCTAAGTTATGGCTAGATCTTAAGCTGGGTTTCTCCACAGGAATTTCTCTCCTCTCCACAAACATAAGTGGTGTTTCATCTAGGGATATGAATCCTCAGAGATGGGAAAAAGCTCCCACAAAGTGCCAAAGATGCATCAGTAAAATATCCTCATTGATGAAGATTAACTGTTTCAATGAAGAAAAAAAATGTTTAGCAACTGCAGGGCATTTTCAGGGCTTGCTGTGCTATTTCTGTAGAGCTCTGCAGCTGTTTCTCATTCCAGGAGTTAAAGGGAAAAAAAAAAAAAAAAGTCTTCTGTTTTTTTAAATGATCTGGAACCACTTGGCATGCGACTTCTGAAGTGTTTAGCACAGTCTTACAAAAACGTCATGAAAATTTATCAGCTAGGCCCCAAATCTACTTGCCTGCCTTGTATCATCAGTCATCATGCTAATGAAAATACTAATGACATTTTGACCGCGTTTTAAGAGAAATGAGCTGCTTCAACTGAACGGGAATTAGAAAAAAAAATTAATTCTTGCACAAAGAGTGTATCACTCTCTCTTTTTATTGTTATTAATTAGATGAAGCATTTGGCTTCAATGGAACCTGGGGTCCCACTGCACAAGTCACAGTTGACACGAAAAGGGACAAACTGGCCACATCACTAAACAGAGAAAGGAAACAAAAGAGGCAGGAACAAGAAATGGAATGGGAAACACCAACACTCAAAATGTTTTCAAGTCACTTAATGAAATCTAATCTATTTTAGGACTTCAGATGATCAACAAAGAGAAGGTGATAGGTCAGCTTACTCCAATTGGCCTAGATGCCTATGTTTGGGTATGTATAACTGCCCCCGGAGGTGCCCCGATTGGCTAACTCTGACACAGACATCAAACTTTCAGGAGTCAAGGCGTGGTCATATGAATCGCAGACAAAATATCTCCCCGTGACCATGCAGCAGGTCAGCGAGGAATGCAGCTTCACTCCCCAGGTTCCCACCCAATCCCCTGTTGCTGTCTTGGAGTTATTGTTAGGATGGGTGCAAGCAGTGCACCTCAAGCTCGAGGGCTGGAGAAACAGGTGGTTGAGCTCCCCAGAAGACACCACTAATCCTGGGCTTGTATTGCCAGGAAGAAGTTGGACAAGAGGCCCCCAGCAGATGAAGTTATCAGCAGGTGGTGCTGATGACCAAGGGGTGCAAGCCTTGGTTTCACCTTGATCACGAGCAGTACTGGTTCCCTTCTGTAGCTCACATTTTCTGTGGAGATCACCACATCGTTGTCACAGACTGGCAATATCTAGTACAAGTTTTGCCTGTTGTATTTCTCAATTGCTGCCTTTCCCTTAACCCACAAGTGTTTTCACCTTATTTTCTCCCCCTGTGCTGTTGAAGAGCAGAAATGAGAGAGCTTCTGGGTGGGTGTCTGGAAGCTGGCCAAAGTCAACCCACCACAGTAGAGGACAAGGAGGGGGTGCCCTTAGGAAGTCTTGCGATGGATGCATGTGGGTGCCATGGTCTTACAAAGGAGAAGCTGTGGCAAGAAGCTAGGACTGGTGTGGGATAGGAAGGAGGGGTACTTGCTTCAAGCCACGGTCCCTGCTGTGCGGCTTGGGAAAGCACCAGCACTAAAGGAGCTGTGCCGGTGGGTGAGCAGACTTGCAGACTTGACAACCTAGGGAATGTTTGCTAAGTTCAATCCTAAACCAAGAACCTTACATTTTGGAAATTTTGGAAACTTGAGCAAAAAGATAAAGGAGGGGATGCAACGTCTTTCCTAAAGAAAAAAAAAAAAAAAAAAAAGAAGAGAAAAAAGAAAAAAAATGTGACCCTGGAAAGCCACAACAGTTCCCATGTTCCAATCTGCTCTGCCTTGAAACCAGAACAAATAGGCTGCGGCATGGTTTTAAGAGTCGATTATAAAACACCCCATCAGAACATAAACATCCTGCATCGACAAAGTAATCTCTGTGGATCTCAGTGGGCCTGACCTGCTGCTGCCCTCTTCCTTGTATAGTCATGAATACAAATGCAAGGTGAATGCCGGCTGCCTTCTGATCTGGTGACATTTTACACCCATGTTACTGATGTCAACAACTGCATGAGGGAGCAGAGAATCAAACTCAGGATAACCACTTTCAAAAAATAGAAGGCTAAGCTGAAGGCACGTTTCCAAGGAGTTTAGGAATTTCAGGACTGGAGCTTACAGGGCTAAGTCGATCTCTTCTGCACCCGCATGTTTACTTAGGGAAAAGCCTTTCACTTCACATTGTACTGTAATTCATCGTTTGAACAGACGCTGCCCTGTCTCAACAGGAGAGCTGTTCTCCATTCCTGCCATCTCACTTTGCGACTACTAAATCAATGCAGAGAAATACCTCCACAACAGAACTATTCAGAAGTCTTTGGAGATCAAAGCCTGCCCGTTTTGTCCCTGGTACGCAACGGGAGAAAAATACGACTTGTGGCTTGTTCTGTTCAAATGGTCCTTTCTCTTTTTAAGAAAACAAACAAATAAACAGCAAATGTCCTATTCCCACCCGGCATTAGAGCAATGTTATGTTTGAGGCTTTAAAAGCATAAAAGTCAAACCGTTCAAAAATGATGGGTCCCGTAGCAAATGTAACGTAGTCCCAAGAGTGCCTACATAGTGTATGGTATTGCTGCACATGGTATTAACTTTTATGCCTTCATCTCTATATGCAATGTGGCTCATTTATTGTTGCTCTGGGAACCACTATGTTTACATAAATTTTAATTTCCTGTCTTTTGTTTGTTCTCTTTATCATCTTTCTAAAACAAAATTTTCCTTGTGAATTTTAGTGCTCAACCCACAGATGGGGAAACAGGAAAATTGACGTCCTCTGATTTTTCCATGTGGCCCTGGCAATACGCCTCCCCTTCGGTTTGAACCCATTAGAAAACCTGGAGCTCTGGCAGTGGCACTGCATTTCTACCAGACCAGGCCTGTTTCTCACAGGTCATGGCAATTTTGGGCTGTTTTCTTCTGTGATCTCACCAAAAACATCCTGATGAGTTCACATGAGACATGTTTATGATATCATAACTCATTTTTCTGTTTCTGTTTTCCTTTTTAACACATGCAGCTTGTGACTTGAGTGAATCTGGTGGTTGACTTCATATAGCCACTCTTGAGTTACATGCCTTCAGACTTTGGTGCAAAAGCCCTTTGCCACCTGCTCTGATAGCTAAAACAAGGTGTTTGCTGGAAATACATCTTTTGTTCAAGCTTGCAAAACTAGTGCCTCGCTCAGCAGAGATCTGGTGGCATCCTGTTATGAAATATTACTATAAAAGACTGACACCTTATAGATGTCAGTTCACAGAAGAAAAATCCATGATGGTCCAGCTACAAATTAATGGAGTGATCTCCACGAACTGTTGATTAAAATTCAGCATTGACAGGACCAAGCTTTGCTACTGGTTTTTAGGGAAACAAAGAATAACAGATAAAGCCAAATTATAATAGGTCAGTGCAGCAAATCCAAGAAAAATATGGCAGTTCTCTGCAGCTGTGATAGGAACCCTTCCTCTTCTTGAATAATAAAAGCTTCTGCTAATTTTAACCAGAGCCGAATCTGAAAAAACCTGTAGTCGCATGTGACTCAGAGAGCCCCAAGGGAGTGGGAGGTACGGGGAGATATGTGTGTGTGTGTGTATGTCTGTGTGTGTAATCTAACAGTGCCCAGAGCTTTTGAGATCCTGGACCACTTCAATCGCACAGGCCAGATTCATTAAAAACCCTGGCTACATTCCAGCAGTTAAAATTGAAGCAGCATATTTATTGCATTTTGCTCAAATAAATCTGAAAACGTGTGAATCATATCCCTTGGAGAGATGGGGAGAAGAAGTAAACAGGCGCCGGCTCACTCTTGGAAGCGGACTATGACAAAGAACAAAGATGCAGGAGGGTCATTGTCGCAGGGTGCTGCAGGATGCTTGTCAAGTCAGAGGGTCTGGGATGCTGAAGGCTCAGACGCCATTTCCTCCACTGCTGCTATTCTGGCCTCAGATCGCCTGTTTAGTTTTCCCTATTTCATTTATACCTGCGCGCGCACACAGGCGCGTTATATTTTAAAGAGCTTCTTAGCTTATGCAACTCCACTCTGCGGCTCTCTGTGGTTTTCCAGATGCCGTTCATGACGCTGGCACCTCACCCCAATTGCAGCTGCATTCAGCTGGGATTCAATTACTATCCGTCTTCAAAAGGCAGATTGGTTTTTCAAAGATAACATATTTTGGGAAGTGATTTTTTTTTTTTTCCCCTCCCAAAAAGCAGTTTTTATTAAGAAAGGAGAAGCACAACTTGTAGCTGGATCTTGCCAGGTACTGAATGCCTCCAGATAGGTCCTTAGCACCCTCAATATTGTTTTACTTCAGCACACTTTAGCAAATGCACAGCACCCTGCAGGGTTAAATTCTGCAAGATTAAAGTGCTGGCAGAGCAGGCTCCAAGCCTGCTGCTCCCACAGGGAAACTATCAGAAATGGTGTGTTGATAACCAGTTTTCTCACGACTGATTTCACAAACAGTAATCAGCTCAAAATTAGCAAGCCTTACCATCGAATTTTTTTGAGAGATTTTTTGGTGAAAGGAGGGTAGGTAGGTTTTGCAAAATCAGGAGGTGATTGAATAGTCCTCCAAGGCTTTCTCAGCACCCTGGATATTCTTCTTCCTCTGGCAATGTGTAGCTTTCCCCCGCGGTGATGCTGTGCGGAGAGGAGTTCCATGGCTTGGCTGGGTGGGATACAGGCAGCATGGGAGGTGAAGGGGGAGATTGATGCTCATGCCCAGCAGCTTGACGAGGCTGCTCTGTGGGCAGGGTGGGAGGGAAAGGACAAGTTTGCAAGGGTGCAGTAGACTCTGAGACACGGATGTGGGAATTAAAAGCACACTCCATCAGCACAAGGGTGGGAGGGGTGGAGGGATGTCAGGTTTTAAGCTTCTGATTCTTGTTTTCACTTACCACATTTTCCTATTCAATTACTGGTTGCACTAATGAATGCAAATTAACAATGTTATTGATTCCTCCCGGCTTTGGATGGTGCTCGAAGGGGCTGAACACAGTGCTAGGGCTTGGGACACAGACACTGCTGCTTCTAAAGCATCTTGAGAACTCAAACAGAAGTTGTACACTACCTATTCCTGATATTAGGCGACAAAATAAGCGGCCTGATTTGGGGGGATTCTAATTGCCCATGGTGTCCAGTGAAGAGCCAATAGCAGGGACTTTGGCAACCCAGGTGATAAAACGTGGAGTTTTGGTGACTAATTTTGCACAGCCACTTTGGAAAGTGCTGGTCTACACCCTTCTGCCTCAGTTTCCCTTATCTGTAATCGGAGCAGAACAGTTCTTATTTCAGCTATGGGGCTGGCAAAAATAGTATGTTGTGTGAAGATGAAAAGAAATTGCTTGTTCTAAAGAAGAAAAGGAGCTTATTAAAAGAAAGGATGCTGTTTGTTCTTTTTTGGATCAAACTAGGATACAAAAACAGCCTTATTTGTCACTTGTGTACAGCTCTAGCTTTCCTCAGACCCTCACTATATGATTTATTGGTGTGCCACTAAATACAGCCGCCCTTTTCAAAGACTTACTGAAGTCCGTTAGTTGCAGGGGAAGCAGCTTTAGCACAAAGGAAGAGAACAGACCTAGCAAATGCAACCGCATGTTTTTGATGAAGGAATTTCTTCCAATTAATAAAGACCAAATAGGTAAGGCAGGCAGAGCAGCAAAGAGGGCAGTGCAGGCATGGTGCAGCAGCAGCGACCCTCAGTATGTGTCCTCCGTGTGCCACTGAAGGGCTGATGGAGCACTGAGCTTTTACAGGTCTCTTCCTGCCTGTTTGATGTATTTTGCTGCAGCGAGAAATCTTGCAGGGGCCATGAAGAAACCATGCTGCATTAAAGACATGCAAGAGTGACTCGCAGCTGAGACCAGCTCAGCACAGCTTCTCCAGCCCCACCCAGGGTGTTGCTTCTGCTCATGGGTCCCATGGCCCCAGGCACAGGTAGCAAAGTAAGAGGTAGGGCTGGGATTAGCTTTGCAAATCTTCACTGCTCTGGGTCCGGATTTGGAAAACAGTATCCAGTGGTGGTTCAGATTGAGCTCCTGTTTAATCTGAATCCTAGAGTTTAATAATAGCTTTGCATGTGTCTCATCGTGCCTTTTGCTTGAACAGTGCAAAATATTTTTGTATATATATATATATATATTAACAAATGTGGCTACCCAGAATCACCAGAGGTGAGAAACATGACTCCTGTTTCTAGTGAGTGAAAATAAACAATCCCATTGATTTTGTATCATGATTTCTCTTGAGTTTTAGTGGAGAGGCATACACTCTATCTAAAGGTAGACTTTCTATATTATACCAATAGTATCTTAGAGATAAAGACAGGATGTTTAATTCCCCAAATAATCTTCCCTTTTCTAACTAGTGAACCTGAAGGCACAAAGAGTAATTGAAGGTCCACTCAATTAGTCTTAGGGGAGCACTGCCATCATAGCAGGGGGACGCTGGTGTGAGATGGTAACACAGGGACTGGGGAATAAATCAAGGATTTTATCCACAGAGGAGAACAACACTGCAGTCTTCCGCATCCCTGACATTCATTCTATGTAGTGCGAGGAACAGCCATTAATATTTATTTTAATGACTTGCTCTTCAAGTACACTAAATAAAATGTAGCATGAAGCAGGAAAGGGAAGATATTTACCCTTCCTGTACCAGGCACCTAGAGCCTATACCTCTCCATTGCCTGTATCTGTGTATTTCTACCTATGTATTACTGATTACTTAGAAAACTTCTAAAAGTGTCTTGGTTACATCATTTTCAACATCACAATGTCTACCTCATCAGTTTTACTTAGTAAAAATATTGTTAATAAATAAAAAAAAACCCCAATCCGGTCCAAAACTTAGAGCATAAGTACCTACTTGTATTGACAGGGAGGAATTTAGGGTAGGTGAGGAAACGTTTTCTAAATATTGGCCCATCTTGACTTTCTGGAATGTTTAATGAAGACATTTTTCATGATGGCATGGTCCAGTGTCCACTAAAGCCTTGACTGAATTTCTATTGACTGTAGTGTGCTTTGGATTGAGCCTCAAATGAATACCCTAAAATAAAAAAAATCTACTTTGTCAGCTTGATGCATGTATATATTTAGTTGAAAGGTTTCCACTAAATAGAGGGGGAGTTGTGAATAAATCTCCAGGCATGACATTAAAGATTTGGCTAGAGAAATGTATTTATTAAGGCTAAGCAGGACTTTAGTGAAGACAGTTTTAAAATAGAAGCATGGGTCTCGAAACGGAGTGCCAGCTCTCTGCTAATTCCCTTCTCCCCCATCACATATATTTTCCTTTAAGGAAAAACAAAAGCTTGCAGACCGCTTGTGTGGCACGTTATTTGCTATCTGCAAATAGGAACAGGCATGTTACAGGACTCCGAAAAATGTAGTTTGTAACTGTAAGACCAACTGACCCTCAACTGCGGTGGCACTTCGTGGTCGCCACATGCAAACAATCATCTATTGATTCCCAAGGCCTCCAGTTTCAAACCCACTCTTGTTTGCAGGAGGTTTCCAGTTGCAGGCAAGACACTGTCCCTGCTAATTCTCCCTGCCTGGAGGCTGCTTAGCATTTCTGCTGCTCGCTTGAAGTGTTATCAAAATACGACGGCTTGCAAAGATGAATTATTGAATGTTAGTTTTTCACTGTTTTGGAATAGAGGCAATGAACTCATAGTCGTACAAACGGGCTTTTATTACTGCCCTCTTTGCACATCTGCCAGAGATAATCTTGAGGAATATGATGTGGGAAACATACAGCACCAGGAGGAGGGATGGAGTAGATCAGCCACTACTGCAATGTTTCCCAGGTCAAATTTAGGGAATCAGAGGCCATCGAGGAAAGCTGCTTAAACCTCTGTGTTCCCTACAAGCACTTTACAAACAAACAAATCCACTTTATGGACTACAGGGAAGACAGAGAGGGATCCCGCAGAACGAGACTCGAAAAGGAAATGCTCTCGAACCATCTCTCAGATATTCGTCACACCATCGAAAATTTGAATTTCCATTGCCTCCTTCATTTCAAAGTTTCAAATACTCAGATCATTCTGGTATACCACCAAAGTGTTGGTGTGAGGTACACAACAGTTATGCAGCATGCACAACATCACCACACCAGCAGCTTGGGATGGGCTGCAGTCGTAATATATTGGATTGGAGAAGGTGGTTTAGGCTGTGATGGGCAGGGATGAAGCTGGTGACTACACTCCATCCAGACCAAGGCAGCAACTCAGTAAGAATTTGTACTTTTGCTGGTATGTTTAGGTAGATTAATATCAACTAACTGAAAGTGCCTGAACGTTAGATGTGTGTTCGGAGTTAGGGTGTTCAATGCTAGGTTGTGTTCAGAGCTTGTAACTCAGTGTTTGGAGACGTGTATCTCAGGATGGAGATTCCATTGACTCCTCTCCACAGACTGTAATTGACCTATCCACTTGTCATGAGCCTCTCTCATCCCAAAGGAAGTCCTAATCTCTACTACTGAATGAGACCTTGAGGGAAAATTCATTACTCCTAGCATGAGTCATTGCGGCAACCAGGAGCATTGACTTGGCACGGACTCTGGGGAAGATGAAGGGTCTACAGAATCTCTAACAATTCAAGTCAAAACCCTCACTCCCTCATTGCACTTTTTTCCAGGTCATTATGAGGCTTAAGCATGTGATAAATTAAGCATACAGAAAAAACCAAAGAATATGGGTTTGAAGAGTTAATAGGTAAGCACTGAAGGAGAGGGCCTCACTGGTGCTAAGAAATATTTATTACTGTCTAGGGACACGAACTTCCTAACTGCTAAATATCTCCTAATAAGTCCAATGAATGTTTTTGTTAGAAAATGGCAGCTTTTACTTTCTCCTTCTCTTTCACGCAACAAACTCACAGGAACAGCAAATAACACAGTCTAAGGAAGAGGAACTGTAGCTACATAGAAAGAAAGAGCCACAAGAGAATTTGCTTGTTTTACTGCATTAAAAACAACTGGACAAAGATTCTAAGAGAAGTCCTGGTGGTAATCTGAGTATCCTATTCCGACTGGCGTGCAGATAGACCAAGGAAAGAGAGAAGCCACACAAATGAATACTGACAGCTACTGCGGCCTTAACATCTTGTAATTTTATTGCACTACATTTTTCCTAAAAGTGGAAACCTCTTGAAATGAGTGATGAGTGCATGTCAGATGTTTTTAAAAAAAACCCAACCAAACAAATCTAGTTACTTGTGATGGAGATGAGGAAAAACACTCACTGCACTCTGGGAATATGTGAAATAACAAGTTGAATACAATGGAAACCGGCTTTTTCGTATTTGTAAATATTGAAAAAAAATTGAGTCATTCCCCAAACTGCTGATGTCTGAGAGGGCTTTGGGGTTTTATGGCATTTTTAGAGCATTGAGATCAACGTCTTCAGATGATAATTCAAGAGGAGGAAGCCTCAGTGGAGTGCTTTATTGGGAGGTTGTGGAAGAAATCAGCTCTCCATGCGGTAACCCTGAAGGTTTCTGTTTATGGGCCTCCAGCAGCTCTTATAGCCTCCTGTAAGAAGGAAGTGGCGTGACTGAAACTGCAGTATAGACCTTCTCCCCTACATGCCCAGAGTACTCTGTGTATCATCATGTTGGCAAAGGCTGGGAAGTGAAGTCCTACACTTCTGCACTCAGAAAGTGACAGAGGTGTTGGGGAGGTACCTGTGTAAATGTTGGTGGTGTAAGGAGATCGTTGATTGTGCTCATGAATAAGCACAATAAATTCTCTCAGAAAATCAATTTACGAGGGTCAGAAAGTTAAAAAACTGCCCATGAGGGATCAGATCCTAGGTAAAACAAAATGGAGGTTGTGCAAGTTAAGCTATATGGGCTTACAGATAAAGTACGTAAGACCTGATTTTTGAGCCCAGCATATTTCACAGATTTTGAGTGATGCATAGCCTAGTCTTCTCCAGGGTGACAGATACCCCACCCCTGAACTAAAATGTAGATAAAAAACTCTTAGAAGAACAATTTAATACTTTCCCCCAAGGACTTTCCAGGGACTATCCTTATCCTCCAGCCTGGATTTTGTTCCTTACACTAAAATCGCACTCCAGGACTGACCTGGTCTGTGTTCATCTCCAAAGGGAGCAATTACTGAGGCTTTCAGTTCATTTCCCACATTTCACATCCCCTTGCTCTTTTGGCTTATAGGAAATGAGGTAGAGAAAGGTGCCTGCAACCTGGGTTTCACAGCGCTAAGGATAAACCAGCTTTCAGTCTACAGAGAAGTTGCTTTACCCTTAGAATATCTCTCTCACTGTGTATCATTCCTACAATCGTTGACTGACTTGTGTTGAAGGGATATCGTGCCAAATCTCTGACACCGGATCTCTGCTCAAGATGCAGCTTTTGATGGGGGAGTGTCAGTGTAATTGGATGCTGCAGTAATCCCACAGCATTTCTTTTTTCCTGGAAGGATCCCATCTCATCCCTGAAGCTAACCTGACACAATTTGTGCAGTTTGTTTATTCTCCAAGCCCAGGTTTCAGAGGGGAAGAATGATGAAACTATTGCAACAGAGATTCCCAAAAGAATTTGGGTTACAGAAACTCAATTTCAAAAGAAAATAAATATATATATATATATCTGTACACACACTTAGGCTTACAATCATTCGTATCCTCAACAATCACTATGAAAATCAAGCAATACTTTATTTACTTAAACTCCTCAGACCATGGCAAGCAGGAGGAAAAAACCAATTTATGTCTGAACGTTACTATCTGTGCTTCCAACTCAAAGTTTATTTTTCCTACTTGGAATGATACTCGTCATTTACTTAAAACCTGCACCATAACAAGGCATATGTTGATCTTCCAGTACTTTATTTCTTCAGTGTTCCTTCCATAGTCTCTTCTTTTCTTTCTTTAACTGTATCCCAAGTTCCCAAACAAGATGACATCGGTTCAGGAGGCCCGAGCCCTTACTACTTTTGGAGAGCGAAGTGTCTTAGCACACAAGTTGGAGAGAGAAGCAGACAAAAAGCCACAACTAAGTGTCCAGGGATCCTGTGGTTATGACTTGTCTGCCTACTAAAAATGCTGTTCCTCATTTTCTAGTGTGTTCCTTGAAAGCGTATCTGCCTGCGTTGGTGGGTCTTGACAGTCCAAGTTTAGGTCAGATGTATTAGAAATGGAAAAGCCATATTAGCTCAGCTAGTCCATCCTTCCAGCCATCCCAGAATAGGTCAATTCATTCTGCCTTAAATGACTGGGCTTCCCCAACTTCCCTGGAGGACGCTATTTCAAAGCCTGATAGGTTTTCCTTGTCTGAGCTTCTCCTGATGTTAGATTAATTTAGTTCTGGTTACTGAAGGGGAGGGCTTAAAAACTATCTTCTGATGTGGGAAGGACAGTGCTGCGGGTGTTTAATTTGAAAGAAGAGATTTTCTCAAGCTGCCAAGCATCTGCAAAACTGGGCTTTTAAAGGGCCCGTAACCGGGCCAGCAAGGCACTAGGCACTTTGGAAGGCTGTTTTCATGTATGTATATATATATATGGACAAACATATCTAAATATAGACACATGTAAATGTGATATAAAAATTATGGGTTATTCAAAGCCTTGTGTTGGGGCAGAACTTATGCCAAAATGCTTGTCTGAAATATTAGTGAGTGTTCACCTCCCTGGTCCTTCTGCCATGGGCTTGTCACTGCTTACAGGGGCACATGAACAAGTCCCGTAAGTAGAAATGAACATGACACTTCACTGTAAGTAAGTTACATAACCTCTATCGCGCTCTTTAACATCATACAATGAGACTTAGCTGTGGAAAGAGCTCTCCACAGCTATGATGAGCACCCTTCCGGGCTGCACATACACGATGTCCTAGGTTATCTAACTATTGGCTGTGTGTGAGAGTAGTAACTTTATTTATAACAGCTCAAAAGTCTCTCCCCAAAGCCATGTGGCACTTGCTGCAATGACGGCAGACGTGCTTCTGTGACTGGGAAGATGCTGGCGGAAGCAGGAGGAATGGGCTGGCTCTAGCATTGTCCCATTCAAAGCAACAGCCTTTTAGGAAGGTTGTGCTGAAAACGGTTTAGCAATATTGCCACTCAGCCCACATTACCAGTGCTGTTTGTCTTCCTCTGCAGGCACTCGCTGCTGTTATTCCCTTGTCCTGGCTCCAACACGTATTACTCACTGACCTCTTTTCAGTCTCTGTGGCTCACTTCGTCAACGCAAGCTCCCCTGGCTTTAAGAAAACTGGCCCCAATTCCACTTATTGGCCTTGACAAAGGAACTGGCAGTAGCTCAGCTCCATTTTTTATCTGACCTTGAGCTGATGTGCTACCTTTGCTCTAGAAATTTGCCCCTTGTTTCTTGCCTAGTAAGAGGCTAATATATGCTGAGGACAAAGCAATACTTAAAAAAAAAAAAAAAGCTACTGTACCCACCCCCCCCCCCCACCATGTTACCTTCCTCTGATAGAGACAGAGATAGATGAAAGAGTCTAGGTATAAATATTATGACACTGAAGTTTTATATAAAGACATCAGTGCTACACGTAGGCTGAGAGAGAAGGGGGATTAGAGAGAAAACATGTGCACAACATCCTGACATATTTCATGGAACCGAGGGCCAGAGCCTGTAATTTATACAGCACAGCATGGCAAAGGGAACTGCCAGCTGACCTGGTCAAGAAACAGTTGCCAAAGGCATGTTGGATGTGGCCACATTGGCACCGGGCCGATGGCACCTGTTCAATAGAAGCCCTGAGCCATGTGGGGTGAGGATGGCTACCACACCTTCCCTCTGACAAAGTGAAGGGCTCTTCTCTGGGAAGTTAATTGGAGGAAAAAAAAAAACATGAAGACATCCCTGAAGACTTTGGTGAGGTTTTCTTCTCAGGCTTCGTTTCATCCTTTTGTCTTCAAATGTTTGTGCAGTTTTGAGAAAGATCAAGGAAATCTGCTTGAACTACTCAGGACAGGCAGGAGGGAAACATTGTCCTTGGCCCCAGTGCAACAGGGAAAAAAAAGAATAGGTTTTAAAGGAGCAGTTTAGGTGCTTTTGTGTCCTCTTTTTATCCATTAGGGATTCACTGAAGGTGGATTGAGAAAAAGCATTCAGTACCCTGCAAAAGGAGGCCAAAGGTAGAGGGCAAACGAGTCTCCCTCCAAACGGGCAGGTTTTCAGATTCTGGAATTGCAGAGCACTGCAGTTTCCTCCCGCCTTGTACTAAACACAGACTGAGCCGACAATAGGGTGACACAGCCTGTGGCTGTGATATTATTGCAATTTAAATACATCAAAAACAGACTGCCATGACTGCCGCAAACAGACAATGTGATAGATGTGGATGTGAGAACAGGAGGGTGGATAAATGGTCAGGGAGACAGAGCAACAAATAGTATCCTCTAACCCCAAACTAGAAACGAAAAGCCACAAGGGAGGCTTTGCCCTCTCTTTGGGATCTTCTTTCCTCCCAAAGTTCATCCTTAGGAAGTCTTTATGTTCCTCATTTTCCACCACCAATGCAGGGGAAATCTGCAATGACGAGTGCTTAGGCAGTGGGCAATATTATTCTCTGGAAACCATAAAATGCAGAAACCCTCTTCTCTCAGCCATACAATTTCTGCTGACAAGGCTTACAAAGAAGCAGGCCAGCTCCAGGAGAAAGCCTGAGGCTGCTACAGATGGCCAGGTCCCTCAGGATCGCCTGTAGACTCAAAACCAGTCCAATAAACAGTCTGCGATGCTCCAAAAACTTCACAACATCTCCATATCCTGAACCACACTGGTCTTAATACCAACCCTAGCTCATCAGAAGTGCCCTCAGCACCCCGGCAACAGCTTAAATTCAACCATATGCAGCTCTCGGTGTGATCTCTCCACAAACAAGTGTTAGTATTATGCTAAGACCCCATGTGTTCAGCAGACTGCCCGATCCTATGGATGAACCAAACTTGAAGCTGTTAATTTTACAGATGCTGCCAAAGCAGAACCCAAGCTATGAGAATCTCTAAACGTTAGCACAGCTGCATGCTTTTGCCCAGTCTTTGCAAATATCCCCTCTCTTTTTAACGGACTGGTAGGGGGTTCAGGGCCCAACCTCCAGTCAGGGGTCTCAGCAGGATTCCAGACAATTTTATGTATAAAGGACTTAAATGATACAATATGGACTTTTTTCCCCCTTTCTTTCTTTCACATTCTCTCTTTCCAACCTACATCCTCCAGCCTGGGTGGCACATAGACTTTCCCAAACACTTCTGCTCTTACTTGAGAACTTACTTGATTATGTCTATAACATACTGATAGCTTATTGAGATACAATACGTAATCAAAACCAACCATAACCTATAGTAGCAAAAATGAAATGTCTTCAGCTTAAAAATTTTCCTCCCCAGAAAATTTGGGAAAAAAGAGTTCTTGAACTTTCAAATCACTGATGGAGAATTGCCATCTACTACAGCACAGGGAAAGAGTCATAATATATCTAATATATTGTTCCCAGTCCAGCATGTTATGGCTAATTAGTTGGAACAAAAAAAGCTGAAGCTAAATGCCAGAGACAGACTTTGATTGTGTAGCTGTGAGTTCAAACCACATTGCCATGTTTCAAAGAGCTTTGAAGCAATAAGAACTGAAGCAACACAAACATTTTGTTACCCTACAGAGGAGGGCAGAGCGAAGAAAATGATCTGACATTACAACCTTCCAGTTGACTTGTTGCCTGAATTTTTAACATATCAGGAAACCTCCTGATTTCAAGAAAGGATTTTCTGCTCAAAGTATCGACAGATACATCAAAAGTGCAAGCCACCAGTTCATTAAACAGAAGATGGGTTCATCCAAACGTTGGTTTCAAAGCTAAGTTTCTCCCTGTCTGCTTAACAGCAAGCAGAGACTCCTTTTTATTGAGGGACTAACACAACTTTATGGTAGCACTAAACAGATACAACTGTCTTCTTATCTTACGGAAAAAAGGATGCCTGCTGAAATAACTACATTACTGGGCAGCTACTGTGTTTCCACAGAGCAGTAATCTCAAAGTTCAGATCAGTGCCGTGCTGATTATGAGTCAATAGTGGTCATATATGAGCACAAATAATCAGGAGAGCAGGTAGACAGATAACCCTAAACTTTTATGGCCCACTTCATTCAAATATAGGAGAAACTGTAATGATTACAGAGAATCACACTAATGGCTGAAGAATGGGATGTTTCTGCCTGCGCTGGAGGTTGCAGCTCCAGTGTTTCCCTGTTCCAGCAGCATGTCGTTTTGTCTCTGTGCCTCAGTTTCTCTCCTGCAGTGAGGTGCTCCAAGGACAACATGCTAGTAAAGCTTGGTTTCTGTAAGACCTTTCTCCAGAATAAACCCTGAGAAAGGGTCAGGAAAGCCATGTTGATACAATGATGATGATGCCATCACTCAGAGATGCTGAGTGGGAGTTAGAGCTCCCAAAGTGGCTGATCTCTCTATGTTACTTGGTTGGGTGCTGAGAAAAGCATTTCTGAAGCATGATCCACCTATCCCAGTTAGCCAGAAGAAATCAGGTAGCAAAAAAGTCCATCTGGACTCCAACTCACCTTCCGGCACCTTCGCCCATTTCAAAGCCTCTTCGATACCGCCATTGGCAGTGCCCACTCCCCCATGAATGCAAGGGAAGCCGACTGTTGGTATTACAGCATTTACCCAGAAAAACGGGAAATGTCATATGGGGACTCTAACCAAGATAGTGCTCAGAGCATCCAATGAGTTTTCTCTGTGCTCCGCAAGCACTCAGAGGCTGTCAGAGGGGGAGCACCTCAGCTCTAAAAGCTGTAGTGCCACAGTAGTCAGCCACTCAGAGCATCCCTCCAAATATGACTCGTTTATCACCCAGGTAGGACAAACCTGCCTTAAAAGCACCTCTTGTTGTCTCCTTCCCAGAGAACAGAGTGGGACTCACCAGACTGAACATGGTTGCCTGCCAGTGGAAACACGGATCTCTGTGCAAGCCTTTTATCGCTAACTGAAATTAGTCATTGTAGCCAACAGAGCTGAAGGGGCAACTCAGCCCAAACCAAAGTAGGTGCTTTTGGATCACTGGTTCTGGATCTGAGACCACTTGCACAGTGCAGTATCTAGGAGTGATGCATTTTAGATGCTGCAGCTGTCCATCCCTCAGGTGTGGAGCACAGCAGAAATATGCAATGCACATGAATTAGCCAGAATCCTATGCCCTTTCACCTGCCACACAGCTTTGTTAAACGATGCAAACATCACCCTCCTTCCTCCCATCCGTGCCAGCTTCAACATTACGGCACTCAGGAGAGGACGATGCTGTTTCCATTATCCCCTTCCCTGTGCCTGTTGCGGTGTGTGGTGTTTGTCTCACATCAGCAGCGCTCAGGATATGCTGCAGCAGCCTACAAAAAATGTCTTTCTGCTTAAAGCACGCTTGGCAGAGAACGAGGGTCTGATTCTCATCTCCACCATGGCAGCATGAACCAGGAGTAACTTCCTTCATCTCATAACCAGGCGAATGAGATGAAAATGAGCCTGTGAGACAGGGGCTGCCTGTTTGATTGATTTATTGCATCAAAATTTAAGCTTTCAAAGCTTTTTTCTTTTCCCTTATTTTTGGTTTTACCTGTTAAAGGGTAGTCGTTCCAGACTAAAATAATCATAATCATCATAAAAGGAGTTAAACTCTTTCTTCCCTAAATGAGTTCATTCTCTTGGATTCCTTTCTTATAGTAGGAGGATTGAAGTAGGGCAGATAAAAGCTGGAGGCTGTGAACAGAGAGGGTAAAGCCACCCACACATTGTAATAACAACCAGTGTTTTAAATCTGGCACTACCTTTGGAAACATTTACAGTCTTAAAACATAATTATAAAGATCGGGGGTGGGGGTGGGGGGGGGGTGGGAAGAAAGACACACACACTGAAAAGAAAAATGAGTGAAACAACTGTTTAATTTCTTGCTGTCATTAATACCAGAGTATTAAATAAAATCTCCCAGATGAATAAAATGAGTCTGTTGAGACAAAAACAAAATTCCACTGGACTGGCCCTGGTTTTTGCAAATAGCAATATGTGTATGCAAAGGAATTCCTTGTCCCTGAAAATGTTTACAACTCAGAAATAATTGAAATCAGAAGCCAAGGTTTCCACAAAAAAGAGGCTTTTATTCTGCATTTGTTTCTTTCCTTCTTTTTCTCCTTCTCTCCCTCTCCATTTCTGAAGGTATGAGTCTCTGTAATTTTAACTCTTTCCAGCTCAGATGAAGGCAAGAAGCAGAATTGCCTTAGAGATGTGCCAGGTTTTCTCCCAACGATTTCAGCAATGATGAACCTCTCTGCCTAGGTCAATTAGAGAAGAAAGGGGTGGCCATTCACTTAATTTCTGTTATTTTGTTAATTTTTGTTATTTTGTGCTTCTCAGACAAAGATCTTAAAATATTATACAGATTTTAGTGAATCAAACTCAGAGGGCCCCTGAAAGGTAGGAAAGTACCAGCACTCCCCATCTGCAATTGTCATTAGAAACAATTAAAAGGTATACGGAAAAGAAATCCCTTTAGAAGAAAAAGTCTTCCTGGTGACTCCTCTTTTACTTTGTTTTCCACAATACAAGGGCTGTACAGTTCAAATTCCCCTCATTTTCCCTTTCCTTTCCTTTATGTGCACCACTGGTTATCTGCAAGGATTAAAAAGTGCTTTTGTTCCCTGACTTGTTTGGTCTTCAGACTCCTATCAGGACACGGCTAGAGGTGCTCATGAGTAACAAAAGTGGTGGTGACTTTCTGCTGCGTCTGCAGTGGATTTGAGACCAAGTCTTCCCAGTTAATACTTACTAGGGTCCACTCTTCTATTTTAAACAAACAGAAGCTGGACAGTCTCACCAGTGCATTTTTCGGATGCTCAGAAATGAGCTATTTATACGCTGAGACAATGCAATAGGTATTTTACTTTTCATTAAGCTTCCTACTTCTTTTACTTCTTTTTAGACATTCACGTTTGCTGTTGCCCACACCAAATTAATTTAAATTTTAATTTTTACATTTCTAATTGTAAGGCATTTTATTTTCAGAGAAAGAAACCTCATGTAAAGAATAGCACTTTCGACCAGCAGCAAGCCCTCGGAGGTTTCCTGCAGGGCCAGCTGCTCCAGTTATTAGACCATTTTGATATGTTCCAAAGAAAAACATTGCCTAATTTCTTTTTCTAGAGGCATGCCACAGAAAATAGAGTATTATATGTGAATTTTTATGTATACTGAAGTTTTCATTATGTACAAGCGGGAGAGGGGGAGCCTGTTGTAACCATTTTCATCTGTAAAACTTCCCCAGGTGCTTTTCACTTTGAAAAGCAAACTTGGGCAGCTGAAGATATTTTATTCTGTTCCTTCCTCAAGAACACCTACCATGACTAAAAGCGTAACATCAGCCAGGCTCTCTCTGCTTCTTGGAAGGTGGGTTAGGAGAAAGCATGTTGCCAAAGTAGTCCTTCGACTCACTGATCAGTTCAGGGAAACACGTCAATGTCCACTCCTTTTCTTGGTTGTCACACATAACAGGGCAATGGGACATCAGCACCACTGGATTCAACTTCATGAAAAGTACTTGAACAATTCAGTGTTCTAGATATTATAATTAATGGACTAAATTGTCCGAGTGAACGACATTTTTCATCACCGGTAAAGGACAACTTCTCTAACAGAGTGGATCCCTGAAGTATCTCCATTTAGTGACCATCAGATTTTAAGAAGAGGTGATGTACATATTTTCAATAATTTTGGATCACATGCTTTTTCGGAGTTTCATAATTTGCATGGGGCCTCTTTTTTCATCTGAGAAGATTACAATGATCCCTCATGGTCTTTTTCTTGGTACTCATTTAAACAATACTTCAAATGATAATAGTCATTCAATTAAGACAATTCGTCTGGCAATGTAGGGGGGAAAAAGGGCTCTGGCACTTCTTCCCTCCTAATTTATATGAGGACATTTCTTGCTTTGTCAAAAATGGGATCCATCTCTCATTTCAAGTTACCACTGGACCCTGAACCTCTGTCTCCCCATCTGCAAGCTGCCCAGAAGCAGTCTTCACAGGCAGAAAGAAAGCAAGGGTAATACCTCCAGAGGGTGACCCTGTATCTGTGAGTGGCTTTGGGTCCAGAATCACAGTTCCAAGAAGAGCAGACTGAGGGCTGCTGGTGGGGTGAGACATGCCTGACAATCTGTGCACACACACAACTTTAGGAAGTCAAAGAGGATCCAACAACCACAAAATATCCAAGATGTTAGTTACTGCACCACTTTTAGAGTTTTTTAATTAATTAGTCAATTAATTAGCAATCTCAAAGCAATACTAGCTGGAAAGGGATAGCATGTAAGCACAAACTCGACCATGATTTGTTCCAATTCAGTCTGGTTTCAGGGCATGTGAGATTTTCCAATAAGATCAGGTCATGCATGTCTTTGTCCATGAAGATTGAGAGTGGCAGTGCAGCAGCAAGGCAGCAGCCTTGTTGTAAGACCATTGTGTGGCTCTGTCTCGTAAGATTGTACAGAAAAATGGTTAAGATGATGTGAATTTGTAGTGAGAAGGCACAAAACTATAGGTGTGTGGATTTCTTTCACTCACTTTGAACTGCGTTCAGCGCTTACTGACTGCCTACATTTAAATTGCTACATACACCTAAACGGAGGCAGCACATACAATCATATATATTTTTAGCATCGTTAAGCTTCATGTAGCAATTTCAGTCTGTTAAATAGGCCTGGAATCTGCAAAGATGCTGGCATCTAGATTGCTGCCCACTTCTGAGAGTGAAATGGTGCTAATGATACCCAAAACAGCAGTGGAAAATGTATGCTCTATTATGACACAGTCACCAACAGACGAAATGACCTTCAGATGTAATGACTGTATATTTAAGTACCTACATTTCCCCAGATGCTTGCTCCAAATTACAATAGACATTAAGACAGGGTCAAAATGAGCTGAATTGCAATAGTATCATGTTTAGCATACAGTCTTTAGGTGGACATGTGACATTTCAGCCATATCTGATAATACCTGGCTCAGGTCTCTGTGTAGCCTGTTAGATCTGCAAAAATCCCTGTCTAAAGTCCCTTTAGGTAGCATTTACTGCTGAACAGCCTCTTACTGCCTCCAAAACATGGTGCTAATTAACGTGAACCAAGTTACAGTATGTGCTAAAGATTCCAGTTTTGTTACTTGTTTAATGAGCTTCGTGGGATTTGAACATGAGGCTCAAAGTAGCAGGGGAAACCTCATAATTAGTTTCAATTAGAAGAAGTTCCTATGCATTACAACTATTTGATAAACTGCAGAGGGAAAAGAAACTACCGCACAGATACAAATCACTAGCTTTATTTCATTTGTTATTATACTTATTTTCTTCTTAATTAGTGCTGATTGGCTTATGATCCTAATTAATACATAGGAATTTGGAACGGTATACAATGGTATGGCTTAGAAGACGCCAGGGTGTACAACTGCTAAATTATTGCTAATTGTTATTTACACGAGGACAGGAAGACTAAGTAATGTGCTGCCTAATTAGCAGTAAAGATATGGTTTCTATTTCCAAACTAAACGAAGGAAAATGGGATAAAATCATTACAATTACCAACACCACCACCACCCCCATCATCCTTCTCTCTGAATGTCAATAGTTGAATTGCCAACATTTTTTTTTCCAAAGAAACAACCAAAACCAGCCAAGAAATAAAAGACTTCAAGAAAAAGTAGACCCTTAATCCAGAACAGACACTGTTAAAACCTTCTCAACTGCCACTTCAAAATGTTTAACGTTATATCCATTATAGGGATATATTACTAACAGCAGTCGCTGTGCCAATCTTAGGGAAGACTAACAATTTCAGCAGTGGGTTCAGGTGTGCGCAGCCTATAGAATTGCCCTGCTTCAGTGGTTACAAAGAGCCGGCATCTTCAGTTACTCCCTTCAGAACCACATGGGAAACTGTCCAACCCTGAGACACTGGAAAACTCGGACAAAATTCCTGACTTTTATCCTGGCTTGGCCACTGATGCGCTGGCTGGCCTTCGTAGTCCCTTCACCTCTGCTGCTGCTCCCTCGCAGACAAAGCAAGGCAAAAGTCTCTGATAAAGCCATGGGCACTGATAAAGCACTTGTCAATATAGCACATTTACATACCTATTTCACAAGGTCTCTACAATAATTACTTAATTCTTTGAATACATAAAATACTGTGTCAGAGTCATGGTAATTATCTCCCTTTTTTATTTTTAATCACTCAGCACTGGAAACAAGATAAAAAGTCTCAACATTAAGCTTTATGGAAAACTTGTTAAGTGAGAAAGGAAAAGTCCAAGGCGTTTAAAGAAAGCTCCAAATTAATTTTCTCTCTGTATATCAGTTTTGACGGGCCTCAAACAACATAATGTGCAGTGGCTGTTGGAGGACTTACACTCTGATTTCTGCAAAAATCAATGTTTTATAGCTTTATATGCTTTTTCTTTGTTTCTTTCTTTTCCTGCTCTCCTTTACCTTAGTGCCAACAGAATGAGCAAGATGATCTAATAGTTTTTTCATCTCTAATATCCGTGTTTTGATGAAAAACTATATTCTACACACTTCTCAGCCCCATATACAAACATTATTCTTGGCCACTAGTGTATGTTTAAAGATGTCATTCACTTCTCAGGGTTTCTGAAGGCTACATTTTCATACATACATAAGTGTGCATGTATTTGGTCTATAGTACCTCCATGTCAATTTCCTTCTTCGAAATAATCTGAAATAATAAAAAAAAATTCAACCCAAAATATCTTAACATCAGGGGCACCATAAATACTGGATACTTTCTGACCAAACACTTGTGTACACATACATATCTACGTTATAAATGTACACACGTGTATAACAGGAGACTGCCTGTGCTTGTCTGAGGTGCCTTGTTTCAGTTTGCTTCAGGGCTCAGAGAGTTTGTGCTTGGCTGCCAGCAAGGGGCCTTTCATTTACCAGATCAATGCAGATAACTCAGCACAGCCTGCAGTATCGCTGAATGAAGATGCAGGCTCGTGCACAAAAAATACACAGTTTTCCTGGAGAAAAACGAGCGTTGAGATCTAAGCAACAGACATGTCTGTGACCAGCCTGCACTTAAGTCTCCAATCCAGCAGCACAGACTGAGTCCACTTGGGCTTCGTTCTCAATTTCGTGAAGTCCCCTTTCAAATCATAGAAGAGGCATTTCCCGTACTAAAGTTTTAGGCTCAATTCAGTCAATTGACCAACATTCAGGAGTAGAGCAGAAAAAATGCTCTATGTTCTTCATTTATTGGCAGGGGGAGTAAAAAAAGCCTTGGGAACAATTGTGGATTAAAGGAGACATTCAAATTTGGAGGACATTTCCTGAGCATTATAAGAAATTTAGATAAGGTCACATTCAAGAACTCCTTGAATGTATATCTCTCAAGTCATTTGTACCTCTCCAATAACACACTGACAACATTAATAAAAATCAAAGACTGTGAACTAAAATCAGAGTCTGTCTCAAACTTATGGATTTTCAGTTCACAGACTGCTGCATGAGGATAGCTCACTGGACTTGATGCCTTAAGCTAAAAATCAACTTCATATTCCCCCTCCCAGGCTGCTGCAGTTATCATAAAGTTGTTCCCATCCAGTGGCTACAAAGCAGCCTCTGGAAAATGAGAATATTGCCATTCCTGACGCTAGTGGAGATGATCCTGTTACAAGAATAGCATGAAACAGGTACTAATTCTTTGAACTATTTTCTCAGACCTTGAAGGAAGGGTTGACACAGGCTGGCTGTAAAGCAGTGTGGATGCTTGCTCTATTACGGATTTACTGTCCTTGCTGAAGAGAAAAAAAGACCTTTTTTTTAAAGGAATATCGTAACCGGTGCTTTTCTTCTCATCATTAAGCTCAATTACCTCTTCACAAAACATACAAGAGAGACCTGGAGGGGGCCACTTGAATTTGTGCTTAGGAATTTATCTTGGATAGACTTGTAAATAGAGTAAACCACTGCTTATGTTTTAACAAACACCGTGATTTTAAAAACAGGCATCATGAAAGTACTCAGTTTCCCCCATTTTTTATCAAGATTTGTTAACCTTGTGCGTAGCAAGGCTCAAGGGCTCACTTCACCACTGTGAAAGTGTGTGACCGTCTCAGCAGTTTATTTTCCTGGTAAATAAAGGGAAGACCTGAATTCAAGACTCCAGACCTGCCTGGCACAGATGCCTTTTTTCCCCTCATTATCAGCTCTGAGCGAGACCAGCCAGTCTTGACAAAGGATAGAGGCAGAAGAGAAGGACCTGTGATAAGAGGCAAATTTCTAACAGTGGAGGTTTACTAGAAGAGTAAATCCTCCACAGCCTGGCACTTTCATACCTTGCCGGATTATCTCCTCCCATTCAATACCAAGCTAACAAGGTTCATTTAAATAGTAACCAAGAGTCACTCTTTCCTGTACTGGAGCATTTGGATGGTGGGTTTGGCTTGGGCTTTGCAGCAGGGCATCACAGATGATCCTAACAACCTCTTCTGTCTGTTAACCTCAGATCCAGGTTCCCTAAGGATATCCTCAGCATCAAATGATCAATGCCTCCTTGTAAGTCTCATGTGTGGATACCGAAATGGAAACCAAACACTGAAACAAACACCAACTTCTTGATCAACAGTAATTATTAAAATATATATTCTCTGATAGAGATTTGGACCAGCTGTGACCAAGTCTGTACATAAAAACTTTAATACCTCTCCATCTCTCAGGAAACACAGTAAAACCCAGAGTGGGAAGGCTCAGGAGCCACTTGGTTGGGAACTACCTGATTGCAAAGCAACCTCTACATACCCATTGTCTAGGCAAAACCCCAACATGTCCCTTAGGAGAAAGTATCTCTGATAGAAGTGTCAGCCACTCCATGAGCAAAAGGAATGTACTGACTTGGTCTGAGTACACAGTTATAAGCAGTAAGTTATCTAGGAGGAAGGCTGCAGCAATGAAATAATACATACAACACACACAGAGGTGATGTATTTAAGCACCTTTTAAAAAAACAGAAAAAAAAGTAGAAATATGCAGAATGAGTGCTACTCTTGACTCATAATGTACAAGGGCCTTGAGATCTACGTAGGAAAAGTACTACAGCAGAACCAAGTCTTGTTTTATTATCACAATTATTGATCCAATGAGTGTTTTTTTTTTTTTTTTAAAGCAGCACATGGCCATTTTCCTCATCTTCTGCTGGTAACCGTATCTCTTTCCTCCCTCTTACCCTCGGTTTTACAGTTATTGGCTTTAAAATAAGTCAGCAAAACGATGACATTTTTTTGCAGCTTAACTGGTTAAATACTGAAGCATAAAATGAATGGTGTCAAATCATATCCTCAAAGATGATTAAAAGTAATCCTGCAGATGCTAAATATGGATTACCACAGCAACTACTGAAAATTCATAACCTTTCTAAGAAGGCATTCTAATGGAGTTCTTCAGCATGCCGCAGTTAGGGGCTGTTTACTTTCTAAAACAATTTGCAGTACAATGTGTAGAAATGTGGTCTTATACAAGCTCTATCTAGTCCTGAACCCAATTTTTTTTTTTTTTTGTGGCTCTTGAGAACACTCTCCTGATATCAGATATCGCCACAAAGAGTGTTTTGTCTATCTCTATCTGCTCTTGGACCAACTCTGACTCACGTTATGTTCTCATTATATCTCTTTTACAGCATAAAAAGGTTTGAAATCTATTTCATTCCTACTTTAAGGCCATTTTATACCATATGTCACTCTAGGGCAAAGACACTTATGGCATTAAAGACCATATGTTAAAGCCTGTCTACAACACAGACTTTATTTACACAGGTACACCTTATCACCAGTGATAATCTAACGAGCAAGAATCTGGCAGTTTTAACACATGGCCTCTAAATAGTGTATGTGAACAGAGTAATTATGGAAAACTTTCCATGTCCCCTCTTTAATATGGATTTAGCATTGTTTTCAAGGGCAGTTAAATCTATGCTGAGTTTCAGTAAATTCTTATATTGACACCTCTGCTACAACTGTCATTCTCACCAAACATCAGTGGTTAAAGTTGTCTTTTCCAGGCTAAGCTCAAATGGAAAGAGACCATCGCCTCCAGCTTCAGAAAGGTAGAAAAAACAGAAGGGGAATGGATAAGTGCTCCTCTGTATTTTGCTGACCTTTCTTGGCAATGCCACACTGTTGACAACAGCAGAGAACTATGAATGTAGTTACAGTAAACTGTTGCTGTCTTCCTGAAGTTCATTTTCCCTGGACTGAAGATTTGTGATTTTTTTTCCTAATAACAAAAAAATAAAAATAATTTGGAGTTCACTGAGTTTTGTTTAAGTGGATACAGTACTCAGAGATCTTTTTCAATACCTGAGGAGATGTTATTATATGTATAATATATATGGGTTTTTTCTTATTTTCTCCACTTAACATGGAATAACAGTAGAAAATGAATAAGAATAATCCATTCATGAAGAAAACAGCGCTTCAGTTCACCTTACAGCATTCCTAAGTATGAGCACTAGAAAATGGCAGCACATCAATAATTTGATGTGAAGTTTAGTTAAGGTTAACACATTCTACCCTTCCTCCTTCTAGTGACTTGAAGGCAAATTGGATGCATTTGCAAGTTTTGAAATCAGATGCCTCGATTACTTTTCCATTCTCTGATAAGGGAAATGTTACTCTACATATGGGGGAAACTGATTATGAAGGTACAAATACTTTGCCCTTATCTAGCATCAGTCCATGGATGTCATATTGAAACGTGATCCCTCTACATAAGTCTGATAATATCAAAGCAAACAAGAAAGAAATATGTTTCAGCTGATAAAACCATCCTTCCTGTAACAACAAATGAATTTCATGAATCATATACTCACAAAAAAAAAAAAAAAAAGAAAAGAAAAAAAAAGAGAGAGAGATGGCCTAAGTATTTCTTTTCATACTTGCTGCACTCTCCTCCTGCCCACTGGTTGCAATTATGTTCTCCCAGTGGTTCAGGTTGGTGGTTGTCCCAGTCTCACCAGCAATCACGATGTCGAATAAACTCTGTTTGTTTCCACCAGCTCAGATTTCCAGAGAGATTGGTCACAGAATCATAGAATAACAGAATGATTTGGGTTGGAAGGTTAAAGATCATCTAGTTTTAACCCCTATACCATGGGCAGGGACATCTTCTACTAGACCTGGTTGCTCAAAGCTCTGACCAATCTGGCCTTGAAAGTTTCCAGGGAGGCGACATCCACAACTTCTCTGGGTAACCTGTTCATGTGTCTCACCACCCACTTAGTGAAGAATTGCTTCCTTACACCTAATCTAAACGTACCCTTTTCCAGTTCAAAGCCATTACCGTTGTCCTATCACTACCTACCCTTGCAAAAAATCTGTCTCCAGCTTTCTTTTGGTACTGGAAAGCTGCTATAAGGTCTCTCCAGAGCCTGCTCTTCTCCAGGTCACTAATGAGAACTCGCAGTATAGGCTCTAGAGAAGGAAGACCCAAAATTGCCCTCCTTAAGCAAGATCTGTGCTTCTCTCTACAGTCTCCCAGAAGCACTAACCAATTTTAGACCTGAGGACTTATTGTTGCCTCCTACTCTTTTCAGTCCGTATTCAGTCTCCAGTAAAGAGAAGATACAAAGCTAATTAAATTAAAAAGTTAACTTAGATTTTTTTTCCAGCCTGCTGATGTACTGCTTCAAAAGAGTTATCTTTTGTGTCTGTGCCTGCTAGGGGACAGGAAAGGCTTTTAATTATATCTGAAAAGTATTATCTTCATCTCTACAGAAGGGCTCTTGACACTTTTTGAAGACTAGGCATCTTCTGTGGAGTGTGTACAGCAGAAACAGAGCATGATGCCTCTCCTGGTTGGTAAAATGACCCACGGTGCTAATGGCAAAGCCCTCAAAGCTTTCTGTTTATCAGGATCCTACACAAATACAGATCAATAGCTTCAATTTGATTCTCGCCAGTCCATCTGTAAAAACAGTATTATTTATATGTCTGCTGTCAACACAATCGCTCTCTCTGAGCCAAACAATTTGTTGTTTGTTCCTATTTGTTCAGAAAAAACCACTCTGAACATTCAGACTAATATGAAAAATCTACTTTTTTCCTAACTACTCTGTGCTTTGTAATACTTTTGCCCTATCTGCTATGCATTAGAAAGCAATTATAACTCAGAAATGCAATTATTCTCTCTTGTCTTTTTCAAAAAAGGGCATGAAGTGACTTTGAATGATTGTTTCACTAATAGTGACTTTAAAATAAATAGTAGATAGATTTTAATATAGAACACAGGTACTTGTTCTGGATGGTAAGGGTGTTCTTTTTCATGCTGCAGATGATGCTGGAACACTATAAGGTGTTTAAGAAGGAAAGAGCATAAAAGGATTGGTGGTAGTTTGATTTGCAGGGAAACATTGCTTGAATTACCTAAGCCCTGGTAAATGATGACTAGAAATAGAGAGGATAACAATCTGCAGGTGTTTGATAGAGACAAACATAGAGAAATAAGTTTTCTTAGGGTCATCCAAAGGATAAAAGTAGGAGAAATACTAGACAGACAAGATAAATTTATAGGTTTTCTCCACCTCTAATGATTATGATTCTATTATCTTAGACAGAGGAAAAGCTACAGAGGAATACCGAACCCATTTCTAATCCAGACCTTTGCTGACAGATTAAATAGTACAGTGGATTGTAATTTCTTCTTTCGTAGTCAAATGTTAATTAGATTTCTCGCAGCAGTCTGTATATCCGTCTGAGTTGGCTGATGAGCACATTAACAATGTAAGCTGATTCAAGAGTAGCACGAAACTTTGTTATGAAGGATAATGACACATTTGAAGCACAGACTAGTCCCACTGAAATAAAAAATCCACTAGTATGCAGCATTTTATACCTTGTGCACCCAGCCTTTCTTCACTGGTAGTCTCCAAATAATATATGAATCTCAGCTCCTCCACCAAGCCAGCTTCTGAGCATTAAAATAACAGAGAAATTGGAAACTAATAGATAATTTTTTCCATCTTTTCCAACTAGTTATAGGAAATAGTCAAGACACTTGACACTTCTAAGCCTTCTTCACACCTCTGTAACAAGAGGAAATATTCCTTCTTATTATTTTAATGTTGGTAAAACCTCAGTCCTTGACTGAATACTACTGAGGTGTAAACTATTATGTCACACTGTCAGTGTCAGTTCCATCCACTCCCGTGCACCTCGTCATTTTCCTGGACTTTTGGCCAACTAATAAACTGGCGATGGCCATGTCTGTCCAATTACCTTGGTCTAGAATTGTCTTGAAAATAGGTATTTCACAGTCAGTTTTGTTTTGAATAAATCAAAGGTAAGAATTAAAGTTCAAATTCAACCTAAAACAATCGAGTTCTTCTCAGAGATGAATAAAATACTAAGAATGGTTTTAAAGCTCGCCTTTGCACTCCTTCTTTTAGATTAAATTATCTGAAATCACTGCTTAGACATGTAATCCACCCACCTAAGTCTTAGGACCAGGTTTTTGACATATAACTTCCAACTTTTAAAAATTCTTCGAAAATTCTGCATTTTATTTTAAAATCTAGTACAGTATTCACACAGCACACTGAAGCAGCTCTACTTGTAACTGTGAATTTAGTATAAATGACGTATATAATAAAAATTTGGAGCGCAACTTTTAGAACGTCTCCTACTATGTGTTTATAATTCGCCAGAAATACAAATTAGGGCAGGTATGAGAGGTGATATCACCCTCAACTCAATGAGATAGATGCTCAGTTGCCATAATTTCCACTTGCAGTTTACTCTGCTAGCAGTTAGTTTCGGGGGTGCATAAAAAAACATTCTTCAAAGAATGAATACTGCAGCAGTCACATTACTTTCCGTAAGTCTGATGTTTTCTCCTTTATGAAATAATGAAATTAGACCTCAGGTCTGAAAAATGAGCCTGCAGTCGAAGGAGAATGGAATATATGAACTAATAAGTCCAACTATTCTTACATACAATCTAATTGCCAGCCAAGTATAAATTCTTCTTTAAAGTAAAATCTGTTTTCTTTTTCATTACATCAAAAAATTGCCTGAAATGTGACTCTTCAAGAGGAAAAAAAAAATGTTTTTACAGTTTGCTGATGCAGCCTGTGCTTCAGCACTGTTCTTGCAATAACCACATAAAGCATTCCTGTTCAAAGGTTCTGTTATTGTCAAGGAGATGAATTATAAAACAACTTTATATTGTGCAATCTGCAGATTTTATTGACAAAGGTGTCAGGAGCAGAAGAACCGGGAGTCTCTCTGCTTGTCATGGGATAAATAAGAGGATCTTCAGAGCTCTTAGCTTTATTCAATTTGTTTAGATACAAGTTGACTGTGAGCATTGATTCGATGTGAGACTGGTTATGGATTTTTAGGTAGCTACATACACAGCGGGGAGTAATAGATGGCTCTGAAGTGAGTACGAGGATGCAATTCACTTGGGAGGCTGCAGAGATGAGGCAAGTGCAGCTGTGTAAGTATTCTGGATCAAGGGCAGATGGGTCTGATCCTCCAGCAGAAATATTTTCTCTTCCCACACAGGCAACAAAATATTGCTTGATCTCTTCTCCCATATGGGAATACCTTGACAGGTCATATTTGTGTGCCAGAGGGTCTCCATTCATAGCTCCTCATTATCTGAAGCTTGGTTTCTCACCCATATCCCCATAGACAGTGAAAGTCTAACCTGCTGAGTAACGGAATCACAAAACACTGGCTAATTTGCTGGCTAAGACATGCCAGAGCATGAGACTAAAAGAATACTTTGCTCTTTAATTGTCTGATCCTTGCTACACATGACGTTTTTTCCTCATTCATAATGCCACCCAGTCAGTCTGACATTTCCCTGGAGACGTGGACTTTGCCTTCATTCTGTCTAAAAGGTATCGGCTTGCTGAAGGCATGCTCAAAGCAGGTGCAGTTAATGTGAAAGTCCAAGTAAAAACCTGATCCTAAGCTCTCATCCCACATGATTAAATCTAGTCCTGAAAACTCTTCCTGCCTTCAGGAAGAAATGCCCCTGGGAGTCTTTTCATTGGAAGTCCAAACCCAGTGTGGCTTTCCCTTGGCAAGGGAAAGTCAACATGAAATTCAGTGGGAATAAATTGCTATGATGGTGGCTGAATATGAAGAAGATCAAATTCTAAAAGATAAATCAACATCTTCTGAGCAGAGGATAACGTTTTAGTAACAGTGGAAGCTTCCCCTGCACTTCTCTGCTCAGTGTATGAAGTATTTCTGCTGGGTACATCTGA
This sequence comes from Bucorvus abyssinicus, assembly GCA_009769605.1. Classification (NCBI taxonomy): domain Eukaryota; kingdom Metazoa; phylum Chordata; class Aves; order Bucerotiformes; family Bucorvidae; genus Bucorvus; species Bucorvus abyssinicus. The sequence continues at coordinate 4,388,043 of CM020063.1, forward strand.
TGGTGCTGTTGCAAAGATGGATGGTACTCGGTGCGGAACATGAGGAAAGGCGTAAGGGAGGGTGGGATTTATCTCATATTCCAACCACCTAGAAGTCATATATCTAATCTTAACCAGTCATCTGGTCTGCCTCCATAAGGACAGGCAACTGTCATGTTGATTCAAATCTTTGGTCATATCTCCAAGAGGATCTTAACAGCAAACCAACTCATTTCAGGCTGAAAATCCATTACATTGCCATTTTCACTGAGTATCAAGCTGGATGGGATTTGGTCTGAAATCTCTGGAATAAAGGATTGTTCCTTTGGGGTTGTGAGCTGCGTATGCACCATGTATTATATTAGTTATCAGCTTTGACATTTCATAACCCATGCAAGATAGTTCAAACTTCCCCTTGGATGCTCTGCATGCTGTTGAAGTAATTAAAAAGGGAAAATATTTTTTGCTGGTAATGGTACTTTAAACATAAAAGCCCTCCTTCATCTTTGTTGAAACTCTTTGGATTTGCACTGGTGTAATTTACTTGTTCAGTGCCAGCATAATTTTTGGCATAATATAACACTGGAGAGAGAACAATGTATTTGGAGGATTTTTTTTCCTTAGAAATTGTTTTCTTTCAGCCAGATCTCTAGCTAATTCTGTTTATTTTTCAATTCCCCGTGATGGTGAGAAACCTGTAATGTTTTGATCTTTCAAACATTCTTCACAAAATGCTCCAAGCTCTTTATCTTACTGATAAGGCTGTTCTTCTGTTTTATTATTTGTTCAGGCAGAGTTATTCCAAACTAAGAATTCAAACATTGTGTTCCTCACCAGAAGCGTAAGTTGAAAGGGAAAAGGCAGCCTACACTTTTTCCTTTCAGGGGTGAACTGTCTCAATAAAAAGCTAAAATAGAAAATGAATTAAAACTTATATGTTCCACTAAATATAACGTCACTGGCTCTTTTCAAGTATTCTGATAATTTTCTAACACCATCCAGTTTCAAAATAACGGATTATTAAAACAAAACCACGAGAATGTTATCAGCTGATTGCTAAAGAATAGTAAATTAGGAGATCTGGCTCCTATTGCTAGGTGTAATCCAGGTTTGGGAAAGAGTCTCTGAACCATGCCAGTGTATTGTAAAAGTGTATTGAAGAACCCCAGGCTGCACCAGCACCCACTTCCCAGCACCAGCGGCACTGAGTTACTGACGCTGGCAACGCTGAAGGTCTCCCCATGAGAGATGGCAATGTGGAGAACCAATAAATCATAATACAGCGATACTCAGATTTCAAGGATAGGGATCACATTCCCCCAAATATCTTTTTACCAAGCCAACTGATCTGTGTGTGAATACACACTAGCAGGCACCCAGTCTTGATCTGTAACCTTTAAGAAATGGAGTATCTACACTATGGTAATCACAATCATACCTTCATTGTCACCTTGGCTTTCCTTTGTGTTCCTCCCAAACTGCTCTTTAATCCCTTTGCCTGTATTCAGGTGTCTGAGTCTGGAGCTGAATCCCAGCCCTTTTCTTCACATTGGAGACCCTTCCACATTCATCAGCAGGTAACATCCCTCATTCTCTATGTAAATGGTGGCTGCTGTCTGTGATTAATCTCTCACACAATTTTCCATTTTACACTATGCTGGGGTTTCTTCTAATCCCCCACAGAGTTATCTCACTGTTTGTCTTCTAACTCTACTGTAGTACATATAAACCCTTTCACATCAGTGTCCTTCCTGTCAAACTGACCAATATAGTCTCGTTGGTCTTACGTCCACCTTTACACTCTATCTTTTGTTTCATAGTTAGATTACAGAAGGTTTCGATTCCTGACCAGCCCTTGTTATTGCGGCCTGAAGATGATAGCAAATACCACAGCATACATGTGCAAGTGTTTGTGCTCACAAGTCTTCCCTGTACCTCTGCAGCGCTCTGCTCACTGTGCTCATAAACCAGACACCAGGCTGTTCTTGCGAAGCAGCTATAAGGGCTGGAGGCCAGGCCAGCACAGCCCTCCTGTTGCAGACATCATTTGCTGGAGTGGGATGCCAGGTGCCTGGGATACCAGGTGAACTGAATCTGCAAGACGTGACCACCGCTTATCATAAATGCAGAGCAGGAATTCAGGGTCGTAGCCCAGCCTCTGGTGCAGAAATTCCAGAAAAAGCATCCTGCAATTGTCCATCACAAAAAACCCGACAATGCATTTGAGTTGCAGTGATAGTAGTAGTGCAGCTCTTGCAAGATACAGCACAGCACTGGGGAGTTTCATTCTCTCTTACTCTATTTTCTTTCTGCAGTTAGGAATTGAAAGTGTATTTGTAAGAGGAAAGAGCTAATTTGATTAAGGGCACAAGATTAATAAACTCCTCCCCTTATGAAAATATTCTGTGATTTTTAATAGCCATTAAAACCCCAAAGGATCTAATTTCTCAGGACTTGACTCAAAGGACTTGTTCTGCCTGTAGTAAATGGCCAAGTGCTCAATAGATCTACATTAGCTTGGTAATGATCCTGCTGGCATTTGAAATTATGGCGAGGCTGATTTGAGGCACATGCCTTAAGCTGCTAAGCCGTTGCCTGTTGTCTCTGTTTTTTATTTGACTTGGTAGCTTCCTGAGGTCCTGAATTCATCCTTGAGGATAATGCAAGCTTTTCCTTGCAGTAAGTGAGCCATCTCAACTTACCGATGTGACATTTGAGTGGAGTAAAGAAGGATTACTCCTAATGCTCGACTTAACCCAAGTACAGTTTGACCCGTCACGTTATATTTCAGTGTCATTTTAGCATATGTGGTTTAGTTATTTACACGTTGCCGTTTGTTTTCTTTGGAAAGTTTCAGACATTGAACAAGAGCCAATCTTCAGCCCAAGGTTAACATAAACAGCAAACAAGGATGTTCCTAGTACCTGCCTAGAAGCAGCTTACTGACATGGCCTGTTCTTGACAATAATTTTATATGATTTTGAAAAAATTACCTTAAGAAAGTGTTGGCATGAGAAATGACAACATTTATACAAAAACAAACTATCGTATGCCACTTTGAAATAATCAGCTGAAATCAGCTGCACTAAGCTGGTGCGAAGGACAGGAAAAGTGGGTCTAGCCTCCGCTAAAATGGCTGACGGCATATATAAAATACACTTGACCTCAGAGGGAAGGAAGTAAAATGTTCACTCTCTTCTCAGCTCTAACAGGAAAGTTTTTCCTCCCAGACAGTGACACTGTATTCTCAGCAAGCAAGTGGCACTTGAGTCACAGGGCTCCAGCCTGCTGCCTATGCTACCTTCCGTTACAGCAACACAGTGAGTTTCATGGGTTGGAGGAGAACACCTTGGACCTTTCATGAGCAGAGATGTTACTGAATTTTTCAGAGGCTATGCAGAACAGCAACAAGGTCTGCTGTCAGTCAGCGGCTGGGGTCTCACACGCATCCTCCCAAACTCCCCTATCTCCCCAGCACACTGTCCCTCACCAGGTCAGCCTCCAAGATAGCTGCTGGGGTGGATTTGTGCCTCCAGAGCATTCATTTTCTGAACTCATCACAGCAGTGATCATTTCAGCAGAGATGCATCATTAATCACATCTGGGACCAGAAGAATCCTAGTGGGAAGAGAGCAATTTCCCCAGAGTCGTTCCTGCAGATGAAGTACTCCTGCCCTCTCCTACCCTTCCCTTCCCTGGGAAAGGCATAGCACGGTTGTCTCTCCCACATGCTGCAAAGCCTCCCTCTGGCAAAACAGCCCTTATCGGTGCTGCTCAGCAAATCACAGCAGTCACTTACGCTAACTTTATGAGTTACACAACTGACACGCTCATGCAGATGTTGTTTGCAGAATATGAGACAATGCCAGCCAGACACTTGGCACCAAGACCCAATCCGGGAGATGAGGAGCTTTCTAGGCTCATTCCTAACATTCATTATTTTCGTATTTAGTAAGCAAATTGACACGACACATCAGGGAGACTGGTCAGTCAGTTAGTATGGAAACTATTAGTGCAGAAAAATGAATAGCCTGACAGTTAAATGTCTGCAACACCCACACACTCCCTGGAAACAACTTAGAAATAGGGTTATTCATCTGAATCTGTCCCATGGTCCCTGGGTCTCATGATGGAGGTTGAAAGTGGCTGAAACACATTGCACTCCTTGTTGCTGGGTCTGGGTTCTCTGTGGTCAACAGTGAGTGTTCTTAAGACAGAGGTGTCCCAAGTCTTAAAATCCAGCTGGCAGAGCTCAAAAACTTTGCAGAAACGGTTGTGTGACACCGGGCATTTTCCCGGGAACAAACCCTTTAGAGAACGATTTCCTGATGATGACTTCATGAAGTAGTCATCCTTATGTGGAGTGGTTGATTTTAGAAAGTTATTTAGGTATAGCGGGTTGTGGAAGTCTTTATTTGCAAATACAGTTTTCCATAGTCACTGTCAGTTGCTATTTAGAACCAGTACGGGGAATTAATGTCTTTAAAATTTGCTTAATTAGAAAAGTCTCACTAACAGCGGCTCTTCTCTCTTGGGTTCCTACTTGTACCTAAGTTTCAGACAATGCAAATGAGTAACGCTCAAGTTCATCTTTCATTCTCTTATATGGCTTTCTTCAATGCTTACACCTCTTTGGCTGTACCTACAGCAGTAAATAAAATGAAGCAGAATCCATTTCCTGACCCTGAAAGCAAGCAGATGGTATGGCTTGTCTTACTAGGGCTGAATATCCTACCCAAAACAGGGCAGCTTTATCTGTGTCTGGCTGCCCGAAAACCTTCGCTGGCTCACAATGTTCACTGAGTCATGTTCAGCTGTTTTTTGGAGAGAACTTACCAGGCACAGGACAAAATGTGCCAGGGAGCAGACTAACAGCAACTCAGGAAAATCATCTACTGTCCCCATTCAATCCATCAGCACAGATGTTTCCTTTGGGTCTGCAGCTCCATTCATCAATTCAACACCATTAAGACCAGTGGATATTGAAGAGATTTGCACTCGTGTTCCTAACAATAAAATTTTCCCCCAACTCTTATCTTAGGATGGGATTAATCACCCTCTCAAAGTTGTTTCCTCCCTCCAGTGACTATAGGAGGAGCTCAGATGACTAGTTTCTACCAGTTGCCTAATCTTTGGGTGGATAAATTTAGATAAAAATCCTATGTTAAAGGATTAAGGACTTCCTCCACTTTTAAATCTGAATGGTACTAAAACCAACCTCAATTTTGCAGGGAATGAAGAAGTCCTACTTAGAACATATGCAATTCAGTTCTTCCCTGTGAAGTTGCCATATGGCAAAGGAGTGATGGGAAGAAGAAAAATATTGACAGTGATGATATATCTTATTACAGAGCATACGGACCAAATTTTTCTCTCAGTTACACTAGTGAAAATCTGGAGTGAACAGCCTTGTCTTGATAGGAACATCAGATCAGTCAGTGGATATACAAAGCCAATTATGAGAGTGAAACAAAAGCAAACTTGAGAAACATTATGGTATAGTAAAGAAGACGTGGTAGGATGCCAAAAGACAGGAAGTTATTGGACCCAGTACGCTTACTCTTCCTTTGAAAAACTCATCCGATCTACGGTAACCACAAGCGATCAGGATCTTGTTTTATGCCTGAACTTGGCAAACTGAATGAAAGCTGCCCAAAAAACATCTGTTCTGGGTTCCAAACATTTATATAGCCCTTTGTTAGAGTACCAAAGATGGCATCACATCAATAGAAAGGAAACATTGCAGAAGAACACAATACAAGAATGCTAGAAGGAGATGTCCAAGATTAACACAAGACTTGGTTTACACACCAATAACTTTCTCTTATTCCTTCCTGAACACCCAGCTGATCAAAACTTTAAACTGTATTTGACAGACAAAAGCAGCAAGTGCTTCAAGGGGACAGACCATGGTGAATTCCTATTTCTACACTAATTAAAAATACATTATAGGCAACTTACCAGCAAAAGTTGCAACGACAACACAGTTTACTATATTACAAAGACATCAAGGAAAACCTATGGCTGAGAAGACATCTGGAAATATAATGAGAAGTATATTTACTCAATAATAGTTGATTGTGATTTATTTGAAACTGAGTCTTGCAATAGCAGAAGAACTATTTTCTGTTCAGGATCCTTCTGAGCCCATGTAAGATAACAGAAATTTATAGGGTTTTTTGGACCTATATGGCGGAATGATGCCGTTCTTTTTAACTAGAAGTAAACAGCAAGAACTCTGCCAGACAAATAAAAAACCCTGGAGACTCCAAACAGATTTACCATCAGCAATTCTGCACACAAAACAGTTAAACTGCAACTTAATTAATAAACTATGTGTATTTTTTCTTGGAGGCCTATAAAGACTGAGTTTCTGCAAATAAGTTCAAAGACAAACTATAGTCAACTCAGTGTCCACAGATTCTTTGGAAGCAGCATGGAACATTTGGCCAGAAGAAACGGTGCCAAGTATCCAGTGCAAAGCCTATACTTTAATTTGCAAAAGGAAAAAGCTGTGATTTATACCTCTGAAAGGAATAAGTAAAAAAAAAAAAAATCTAACAGTACATTCTGTGTAGGTTTATGATTTTGCCAACAGTTTGTGGGTTGGACGATGAGGTGCGTTCCTGAAGATTAGACATCACCATTTTTTTTTAAACAAACAAAACAGGAGGAAAAATCAAAATTCCCCTAAAGCAGAGGCAATCCTTGAGAAAGTTCAGAGCTGTTGTGGCTCTCCCTTGGCTCCTTTATTTAAAAAAAAGAGGAAAATTATCAAGCAACAGCGTTAATCAGCTTTGGCTTACAGACAGCATTTTTGCTTCCATTTCAGGACAATTAGAGGCACAGTGTCAACTGGTCATTTATTAGGTTGTGAAAAGCTCTGTGGATGCATATTGTTTCTGTGACATCAAAAAATTCTCACGAAAAATGATACGGTTACATGTAGACATCCCTTGGTTTCTTCTTTTAACAATTCACTAGTTCAGACAAAATTGAAGTAGAGATTTGGAGAATAAATGCACACTGAATGTGAGCAGTGTAGCACCACTGATGGAGTCAACTGACAAGTGAAAATCCAAATGGTGAGCTACTAATCCATTCATTCAAATCTGGTAGAATCCTTTGTAATATGGTTAAGGGAATGATCTACATTAAGTGATTAAATTTAAGAATATGAAGATTTGGTTCTTTATAACTATTGTGACAATATTGCCATCACATGATTGTCCAGCATGATTTCTTCAGGTCTCTTAAACTGTCAAAAACCCCTTAATGAATGTCTTTGGTAGGTGATCCACAAATATATTCATGATAGAACCTGAAGAAATTGCTCAAAACTTGGCCAGATGTTATGGTTAAAATGGAATATTGTTTCTCAGAGAGGAATACATTTCATTGCCATGATTTCTTCTAGCCACCAAAGGCCTATTCTACTCAAAATGAATATATCATCATTGTGCAATAAAAAAGCCCTCTCCCCAACACTGCCCCTCCTGCCAACCCCCCCCCAAAAAAAAAAAAAAGCACATGAAATCCCAAAGGATAAAACAATGCCTGCAGTCTGAAAAACATCACTTAATGCTGAAAAAAGGCACTTATAGGTTACACAGTTTTAGATGGTTCTTTTGGGTTTCTCGGCAGTCAGTACAGAAAATCCATTTCTTCAAATTTGCCTTCAAAGTATCTTATATAATCCTAGCTAGAACAACAGAAATTTGGGAAGCAAAACAACACATTTGGGGCAGTTCCAGGTACCTGTAGTAATGCTGGTCACAGTCTTCCAGTCCCTGAAATCTGTGTGTGATTTCAGCACACCACTACACAACTATTTCTCTCCTCCTTAGGGGTAGCTGCCCACTAATGAATAAGTGAATTTCCTTTGTAAACTTCACCTCCTTTGGTCACACGCAGGACTGAAGGCATTCAACCAATATAAAGGTATCTTTCTCCAGGTCCTATTTAGTATAAATAAGGATCTGTTCTTACTGAAATCTCAGCCCTGTCCACAGTTTCTCTCCACTGAGCCTCATATTTTAGGAATCATTGCTATTACTCTGGAACTCGTTACCATGAGGGCTCTCATCTTTAATCTTTTTGTTCCTAATAGACCAGTCACATTTTGACTTTTGCTTCCTGTAGCAGGATTTATCAAAAGTATTATGAAGGAAAAAAAAACACATGGATTTCCAAAGTGAAGATTAGATGGTAAGAGCTTTTACTATTATGCTGGGAGAGAAAAGAGGGTATAAAGAGTGATTCACAGTGAAAAACACCAGTCTGTCGATCAGTGGAAGGAGGAAGAGATGCCTTCCACGGATACATCTTACTATTTTCTCCTTCTACATGCTTTCTCTTCCACAGTCTTTGGATGTGATACCAGATGAGGTAGATGTAGTACAGCAATTATTACGTTATTCTGAAATGTGGTAATTGTGGTAATTGAATAAAACACAGCAGCGTAGTACATCAAGTTGTCAAATGCTTATAGAGATACACGTGGTTGATCAGTCTTCATGGCAACTGGATTTTTCCTATCTCTGAATTTCACAAGCTTCATCTTCCTCTCTCTTTTCATTTCTTTTTCCTTTTTTTTTCTTCCTTCCTATTCAATTTTGCATTATTTTCTAGGACCTTTTAAGCCAAGATTATGCCCCACTGGCAAATTTTCCTATAGGAATGTGATAGTCATCATGAGAATAGTGTCATTTGGATGAAATAAGACTCCCTAAGGAACCCTTAAAGAGCTGGAAAATCCATAAAGTTCCTACTGAAAAGTAACCCAACTTGTGATTTTGTCTTTTAAAGTAAAATATTAGAGATGCTTTATAGATTTGGAGTATTTCTCATTATGGGAAAGAGAAGATCACTGCTTTCTTAGGCTATCAATACATATTTGTGAGGGAGCAGTAATTCTCCCAGTGATTTCATGTTCCCATTGAAATGTCTTTACTTGTTTCAAACAGGGCAAAAATTACAAAATGATGCTATGCTGACAAGATCTAAAAATAAAGTCACTTGGCAATTGTGTTAAAATAAGCATTGCTACTAGATTGATGTAAATAGGAGGGAATCCATATCATAAAAGTGTCTTTTATTGCCTCTGCACATAGTCACGTAGGTGGAGAAATGACACCTGCTCTTCTTTATAAGTTCTGAGGGAAAAAAAAATCTCTGTAGAGAAGAGGTCAATACTGTTCTATTTCTGTCTTTGGTATCTCTGCATAACTTTGTGGTTGATGCTGCAATAAGAATTACTCATAGTCATGCACAATGATGCATTTAAGTCTATTGCAATTAGCTGTTTCTCTCTCTGACATCGACCTTCTGCCATTAGACCTTCATGTACCTTGGTTTACCCACCCATGAAATGAGAGTAAAGGTATTGACCTCCCTTGTAAAACCAGTCTGAAATTTACTGCTGAAAAATACCACGTACAAATTAGGTAGAATGTTTAATACCTAATAGCACATGTAAAAACAGCACAAACATCACTGGCTTGTCAACTCTCATCGAGAGACATGCTTTTGTGACATTCACTTCTGACTGAACTTGAATCAAAGCGACCAGTTCACGTCAGACTCCACTGACCACTGGACAGTTCATATTAGTAAAATTTTACTTGGTCTTCAAGGCATCTCTTATCCTCTGAATTAGGAACTGCCTCTGAGGGCAAATGTAAATTCTGTCTTTGATGGGGGCGTAAGACATCAGGAAGATAATAATAGAAGGAATGATGCTTTCTAGTTAAAGCAATGGGTTGAAAAAATGAGTATTCTTCTACGTCAAGGGTAAACACAAAAAGACCATTCGTTTGGTCCAATTTAGTGGACAGAACACTACCAAGATAATACATGATGGCCAGGCAGCAATGCCAGGACCCCTCTTGCTTACTGTCAGGAGCAACAGAAGCCACCAGTACCATGTTATGCACATGAAAAGAGGTGACCTTGTGCAGGGGACCTGCTGACAGGACCACACCAGCCATCTGGATGGCCATCCAGCCAACTCCTCCTGAGGTGAACTCATCCTGGTAGCCAGCTGAATGGCAGCATCCCTTGGGTGTTTAGTGGGATGACCTGAAGTTATAGTGATTAGTGTCAGATGCTCCCACTCTCTTGTCTTCACCCTGCAGCATTTCCCTGTATTTCACATAGCAGTGGCAGTAAAGTGCTTAGCAAGCAAGTTTATAGCATTCTTCATTAAGAATTTATGTATAGAGAAAATTAAACCTGACTAGGAACCTAATGAGCTATTTTGTAATTTGATGAAACACTGTGCCCTACCAAGGGACTTAGTCCAAGGAATTTTGTGTGCTAATGTGATGCTAAGCACAAGAAGGACTTTGGGGATACCAGCTTCTCTTGGGTGTCTTGCCCACCGTTAAAACTGCAAGGCTATAATTAACATCAATCATATTAGAGAAATGGAAGACCAAAAGCCACCAGGGGGACTATAGTGCTCAGGATGAGAACTTGTGCTAGCCAACACTGTCACTGGGGAGTATTTAGGACTTCTGCAAATCCTAGTAGGACTCTCACATCTCCAGCTACCTTCTGGCACATTTTCTTAAACATTGAGCCCTGAGTGACTGAGGACTCCAGTATAGATGGGGTAATACTGAGAGGGAAATAAAAGGGGGCAAGCTGCCAGCACTTTGGCCAGCACTCTTGGAGTGAGAAGTAATGTCTCTTCCTTGTAACACTTAAACCAGTGTAAGTATATCAATACTATCCACATTTTAAGTAGGCTTCTACATGATTCATGATGAATCAGAGGACGCAGCTGCCCTGCTCTGTGCTCAGGTATGGTGTGAAAGTGAAGTCAAAAGTGCCGTCAAGTCATAATAATACACTTTGTTTATAGACCTCATTTGATTTCCAACATTTTAAAGCCTTGCCAGTATTAATTAATTAAAATCTTGCAACAGCTCTTTGAGTTGGGCAAGGACTATTATATCAGTCAGTAAACATGGAGACCCTGAAGGCTAGATTGAGACTGCCTGCTTTAAGAACTCTATTTATTTGTTGCAACATCTGAAAAAAAAATAGATGCTTGGCTCCAGCAGAATGATTCAGATCACTTAAGGCAGGTGCCTACGCAAACTATACAAGCAACGCAAAGACGGATGCCTCTGATGTAGCACCCAAGCAACATTCACACATTTCCCCATCAACTGAATAGTGAGCTGTGGGTCCTTCATGGGATGAGCTAGTGTGGTTGCACGCAGCCACTCAGGCATAAGCCCTAGGAAATATTATTCTCATGAGTGTGGCTGGGTAAGTGCTTAATTCAAGGCTCAACAGTATGCAATCCTACTTATGTGGGAATCAAAATGCAAATTTCCCTCTGAAGGGCAAGTACCTCTGTTGTGGGTAAGTGGGAGGAGGAAGCACAAGATACTACTGGTTTAAGCACTTATCCAGCAAAGTAGAGATCTAGGCTGTCCCGTCCGAGTGAATCTGACTCCAGCATTTTGACTTACCCAGACTATACCAGGCTACAGGTAAGGCTGATGTGGAGGCATTGCCTCTTCCTGCTGAAGGTTGACCACTCAACAATCAGAAGTCTAAGATGCGGAAGCAAGAGAGTTTCAGCCCAGTGGAAGGGGAGGTCTTTTACTTGTTAATCTTCTGTTTTAGATGTCTGTCAGATAAATGGCATGAATCAAGATAGGCCAAAGAACAGACGTTCCCTCATGCCCCAGGTTTTGCTGGCACTTAGGAATGCCTACTTGCTTCCACATTGCCAGACTGACTTGTCCCTCTCCCATACCCTGCTGTCCAGGTCCTCCACACTCTGCGCTTGTTAGCTGGTCATTAGGGAGCCATTTGTTCCATCCAAGAGGAAAGGTGGGCTTGACCAAGGTGTCAGTGTGCTCCAGGCTCTGCTCCAGGCACAGTGTGAACGTGCACCACACATGCTTTTTATCTGGTGCAATATTGCAGTGCTAGCCTGAAGTCCTCCAAACCCAGTATCCCTCCTGTCACTTCCTAGAGGACAGAGGAAGAAGATGGCTGCAGAAAATCTCATAATTTTGGCATCTGTATTAAAAAGAAAAAGCAAAACCTAGAAAAACCTACAAGGAGATGATGCATGGAGATCAGGCTCAAGCACGATGCAGTGCAAACTGGCCTGCCCACTCCAGATGCTCCCAGCTCTCAGCTATGTGAACACAAGCCAGCCTGCAACAACCGGTTCAGAGGCATAGACTCTCTGGTTTGTCCCACAAAATCAGTATAAACTTGCCCCAAATTTCTCTTGCTGGGGTGTTCCATGCTAGATCAATGTCACCTAAAACTGGTGGGTTTGGTCAGACGGTGACTTAATGAAGTGAGCCCTTTTCAACACCTCAGGAGATATTAGCAGCTCCTCACCCACTTGTGAGTCATGATGGACTTCTGGGAGCAGTCTATCCCTGAGCACATGTGAAACCATATGCTTATGTGCTTAAGTTACTCTTAAGTCCAAACCACACTGTCCAGATTTATATAAACACTCAGTTTCTGTGGGATGTAAGTTCTTCAGATGAAATGGATTGAGCCATTCCCTGGGACTTAGGCACATCCAGTTTGTTCTTGCAGGGAGTTGACTCATGGATTCTAAACCACATTCACTGACTTCTTCAAACTATGCAGCATCTCAGAAACAGAGCTGAGAAAAAGACTCAGGAGTCCTGAACCTGGGCTTGAGCAAGATTTATTATCATTTTTACCTGCTAGAGGTTTCTTTGATCTCAGCCAGCCTCTCCCCATTAGCAGTAGAGAAGGAGAATTTGGGTTAATGCATCCTACTCTACCCACTCTTTAACATAAGAGTGGCTCCCATTAGCATTTTAGCAGTTTGTCCTTTTATGCAAGAACTTGCACAGCTGACTTGGCTAAACTTTTAATGGGTACGCTTCCAGTGTGGGAGGAAATGTTAAGCACTGCTTATTGTTGCTTAGAATTACACACCCAAATGCCATAGCTCCATCCAGAGTTCCCAGGCACCTAGCTACTTTACTATCTACCAGGCCGCACTATATCACAAATAAGATCTTCCCTACCGCCTAAAGTAATGTCATGATGCAGTGTAGGAGCCAAAGAATGCTGGCTTTGCAAAATGCATGCATTGCTTCAGATTGCCATGAATCCATTTAAGAGGAGATCAGGCAGCAATCATTAATTTCAGTGCAATAGATTTCTCTGCTCTTCTTATTTACCGAGATGTTGTCTCACTAGATCAAATCAATGAAATTACAAAAGATTGCCCAGCGTTCAAAGAACATCCAATATCTGCCTAGTATCTTGGAGAGGCACCCTTTATCAAATGTCTCCAGTTTCTGTCTGCCGCATCTCTACCGTTCAGTCTGTTCTGTTGGAAATACTAAAGTTAAAGCTTTCCAATGTGCTCCTCTGAGCCAGAAGCTCTTTGGGACACTCATGCCCAGGCGCACGTATTGACTGCCCCGCTAGGAGCAAATTTGGCCCCGCTGTGCCAAAAGAGACGTGCTATTGTCCTTGGGTGCACTTATGGAGGCCACACGTGGGGTGTACACAACTCCACCCTCAGCTGAGGTGAGAAACTTGTTCAAAGTGGTTTTGAGGTTTTGTTAAGAAGCAAAACAGGAAATCTGCATGAATCTGGAGTTTAGCTATTTTTTTAACTTGTTGCTCTCCCAGAGTTGGTGGTTTTGTTTTGGGTTTTTTGGGGGGTTTTTTTGGTTTTTTTTTTTTTTTTTAAATAGAAAATAAATAAATAACAGAATGACAGGCATTCTGCAACTGACCACATCCCAGCTCTGGGATAATCCTAAGGTTTTACCAGTGCAGACTAGACTTCAGGCAGCAAAGAGAATCCGGAGTAGTCCAGGGATTTTTTCTGTTCTTTTTTAAGCAAACCAAACAACTCAAAGGCTGTGTCAACTTACTTAAGTGCTCTTTATGCCAACTAATCATAGCTGGCACAGAAAACAATGCTGACTATTGCTCCCTTCCCTGCCTACCCTGGAGGCGAGGAAGGCCAAAGACACAGAGCTGAAACAGCAGCTCTTTGCCATCTGGAGAGACTCCGTATCCTCAGCCCAGCTGCTTAGGAGCAGAGGAAGGACCATTGAGCTGCTCCTAAAAATCAGTGAAAAGGACAATGAACACAGCAGTGGGGTGAGAAGCATCAACACAAGCCTGCCTGCTCCAACTCACCGACCCCTGCAAGCAGTACCACGACCACTGCTGAGGGCATCTGCTGCCTTGTGCCTTTTTTCATCATCTTTCCTTCTGGTAACCATGAAAACCGTAAGAGCTGATTTTATAGCCTTAGTAATGTGGGCCCTACAGTTTCAGGAGCCTACGAGTGGGAAAGCCATCACAATGTGGGGCTTAACAGCAAAAAACTCCATTACCAGAATTGAAAACTACTGAGATTTGTGGTATATTGCTGATTCACATTCCATGACACTGCTGAGCAAACGCTACCTAGATGTCTCCACAGCTGTTTCTAGTGCTATATAGTGCTTGGTTTGGGTCAGATTCTGTGATGAGATATGCTGTTGTCATTCACAAACTACCACACTAAGGCAAGTGCGTTACTGATAGGTATAATACAAATCGGCTGAGCTATATCTTACAAGCGGGATCCACCAGACAAGTTCCTCACAGCTTGCCCCCAAGTTTATTTAAGCTGCCCGAGTGTGCTGCATAAGGCCACAGCAACACTTTTGCTGCTGCTCCAGCATCGCTCTGACGTCAGCACTTTGATTTGATTTTCTGTCACTGTTCTCACACACTAAATTTCAACCAGTGACCCACGGCTTGATAGCTCATTAGCAAATCCCTCTGAGCCATCTAGTCCTGCCCTTGCTTGACAGTTAAATCTGTGTTGCACATACTTCTGAAGCCTCCCGAAATCAGCACCGCCCCAAGTGAAAGCTCAGTCAGACAGTGCTGCTGGAAAAGCCTATAGGGATCCATGCCCAGCTGCATGTTTTCAATGACAAATCACTAACAATTCCTGTTATGAGTCCTTGGGTCTTTTCAAGTCACTGAGGTTGTGTAAAAACTCTTCCATGGAGAGTCAAAGATTTCATTTCCCACCCCTCCCCTCAGCCCTTGATCTATAGGGGAATTATTTTGACTTCCTTCTCAGTGAAACCTTAAAATGAGACATTATTGCAATCAGGCATACTAAGGCAGTTGGGATAATGTTCTTCTGGCTTTCTTTTGCTATGGTACATGAGTATGCAACTCTTGGTAGGCAATGGAAATGGAGAAGCTGCCTCAGATCATGCTCTGAAAGTCACAGACCCCAAGTCTCACTTTTGCAATTGAGTGGGATGGGACATACGTTGCCCTGAGTACGTTACACTACCTTGAGCTCAGCTTTTCCTAAGCCCAGTTTTGAGCCTCATTGACCAGCAGGTTAATAGTGGAGATACAGCCGTTGCTTTGTTTCATTTCCTTTGTGTACCCGAACAGATCTCTTGCCTTGTATCTAGATTATCAGTGCCTTTGAGCAAGAAATTATATTGTGTAGAGTCCAGAGCTATAGCACGTACTTTTCCTTCTTAAGCTGCCACTTATAGAGGTATCAAAATCTTGACCAACCCTCTTTCTCCAAGTGAAGAAAATCTCTACTAATGCTGAACCAAGGCTGTTTCCAGCACTGGGCAGGTACAGCATAGCTACAAGGACTCCAATGTGCCCCCATGGAAGTGACGGATGGGACTTCCCAGCCCTGCACTCTCTTTTTACCTCAAGAGATACTTCACTCCAGAAGTCAACCTCACCAATTTCAATGGGGAGACACTTGATATACACTAAGCAGAGATGAGAATCCGGCCATGATTCTTTACTGCCTTTTAAAGCCAAGAGCCCAGCAGAAGCTAATTGTGTCTGATGCAAAGCTGCTGCACACCCGATGTGGAATCTGCGCAACTCCATAAACCAGCAGTGGTCTAAATAAAAACTTCAAACAAGGCATTCTGGCACTGGACAGAAAGAGTGAAGATAAATAGCTGGGATCCTCCAAGTTGTGAAGGAAGAACTGCTTGAATGTTGGACAGAGAGCAAAGTAAGAGGCAGAAATTAGGCAGGATGCTGGGAGGCTTGTAACACTCCCAAAAAGCAAAGGGGTCACAGCATTTAATTTGATTAATTCATCACCGGTCGAAAAGACTTTGTACTGGGCCTCGGGCAGGGCAATAAACATACAATCATTAAGAGAGGAAATAAAAGATTGTTTTGGTGATAAATACTCCAGCTCCCTTCTCCCAGTCCAGCTTTCCTCCTGTTTCTTCTCTCCTTGGTCAGTGCAAACATTGGAAGCAAGACAGTAAGTAAGTGGTAGCATTAGAACAACAATAGAAACAACAACAACAAAACTATATTTCAAATGCCTCAGTCAAAACACTTTCAAGGAAAGCTTTGACTTGCTTTCCCCATCATTTTTGTTTTCCCTAAACAGCCCGTTCCTCTGGGAAATGCTGTGGGCAGTGTGGAGCAACAGTCAGGCTAGCTTGACCTCCTCTCCTCAGGACTGGCAGAAGGCTTAATGAGAAACAACAAGAAGGGTGTTTACGCTAAGGGAGCTGGATAATGGTTTTGGAGGTCATTTCAGTAGTTTTGGTTGTACACCTAAGCATACAGGGGCCCAAACAGCTGTTTTGATGAATGTAATTGTATTTACAAATAATGGTATTTTGTAAAGCTCCGATGCTAACTTTTATGGGCCAGATGGTACAAACACTCACGCCGTAACTATACACTGCCTGGCCCTCACCGCAGGACACAGGAGGAGGGGAAAACCTCACCTCTGACACTGGGACTGGAAAACTTTTGCAGCTGCTTGAAGCTGTGTAGGAGCCTGGGGTGGCTGAGGAAACCACAGCAGAGGCAGAGCTGTGGAAAAGGAAGGTGACTAATACTCCATACATCCTCAGCAAGTGAGTTTCATGCCTGGCTCTTCTTCCATCTGCTTCAAGAACTGCCACTGCTCCCATGCTACATTTGCTGGGCATCAATGCCTATCAGACCTCACCATGGCTCTGTACAGCAGGAAACTGCTTTTATCTCCTTTTCCCAGACAGGCCCTGAGGTTTACTGCAACTTTTCCGCAGCCACATGAGAAAACTATGATATGGAAGATGGGTCTCCAAACCCTGATCCATGCATCAGTCTGCCTCTACATCTGTGCACACAATACCATATGATACCTAGGTCCCGTTGAGTCAAATGCCACTACTGAAGAAAGCAAGGTGACTTATATGCGTATCTAATGAACTTCATTCATCACCTGATTGTCACTTCTCCTGCCTAGTTCCAGTATGTACAGGTGCATTCCTGAGTATATATCCATGAGTATATATGCCACTATAGATATTCATTTTATATCTCTAAGTTGATCAGATGAGAAAATGTTCATCAAATATGGTGCTGGATCACTGTTTCCTCCGTTACTAAAACAATGTGTTCGCTGCAGAATAATAAGCTCCGTGATTATGGAGCTATTAAAAAAATATCTGTGGAGAGCATTATTATACAAAAATTAGCAAAGTTTGATTAATAAGGCAGTTGACAAACTCTATTTGTCTTCATTTTCCATATACATTCAGAAGAAAATTATTCTTACTCACTGCTGAAACATAGATCCTTTCTCTGTGTAAAAGTGTGGTTGATTAAGGCCTCATCATAATAGTCCAGAACTACATATGCTGTTTCTTAAAAAAAACCCCAAACACCACCCTCAAACCAAAACAAAACTCATAGTGGCTTTGCCAATATATCACCACGTTTGGTTTTGCTCATAGCAACTCCTGTTTTAAATCACACTAATGCATTTGACTTCCGGGAGAGGACCAAACAGAGATTTATTCAGTGTTGTGTGACAACGACCCATTCCAGCAGGAAACTGAGCCTTGGAGGGGTGTTTTGTCGGGGAAGAAATCTCATCCGGATGAACGACACTCCCCAGCAGAGCGTGGTTACTTATATGTGTGTTTGTACTGACATCGGATGAATGCCCTTCATTCGTTTGATTGTCACTTCTCCTCCCTTCCTCCAGTATTCCTCCTACTCACCCTTAGGAAGGTTTACTCATCCAATGCAAGGCTTTTTAAGAGGAACAAGGGCACTTTTAAGATTAAAACTTTCAAAAATAGCTTTAAACAAATACAGCATACAGTCTTGTGTTTAATAAGTTTGACTTGCACACGTACGCATGCATGACATAGCCCCACTTCTCCCACTCAAGTCAAAGGGCCAAACTCTACTCACTGTGTGATGTCCATCCTCCATCTAAAGCTGATACTGACTCCTTCAGAGTTAAAGCAGCACCATACAGACTAGCTGAGGAGGGAGGAAAGGTCAAATCAGAAGAAATTCAGCTTGTAGCACCACTGAACATTGAGGGGGGAAGCTATGAGGGAGTTAGTGGGTAAGTTAACCATGAATTCATAAAGCATATTTGTCATCTTAACTCTCCAGCATTCGGAGACTGATGATTACTACATTCCTAATAGCTGCATATGATTAACTTTATATTCCTGTAAATTTACTGTGCGTGGTATCTGTGCTATATCTGATGAAACCTGTGTACTTATTAGCTCATCTTTGAGCCATGATGCCCAATATAAAAGCAAGACAATCTTTGCTTGTATAATCATTGTCTAAAAGAAAAAAAAGACGGAAACACTGTGAGCATAAAGTAGCACGGGCCTTGATTATTTTCACTATAAAGAAAAGCATAAATAGAGTCTTGCATAAAGTGACTTTCAATCTCTGCTTCACCCCCAGCTACAGCCTGGCCTGCAATGATTGCAACTAAGACATAATCAGAGAGGTCATTTACATGAATTGCCATCTTATCTACGCACCTTGTAAAGTTAAATGTGCTTTTCGTCATTTGCCCACCTAAGGAATTAGGGAAGAGGTAACCATTCCTGCTTTTTTCCAAGGCACAAACTATGGCATCAAGACTGCTCATCAGCAATGCACATCTCTTCTTCAGTATCACATATGAAAGTGAAGCAGGCAGACACATGACAAGGAGGCGTACAGTTCGCTATGGGGATCTTTCTAAAATACAGCTCTGGTCTCAGCCTCCCCAGCCCAGCTGCAGCACCAATCTGCGGCATCTCCCCGGGTCCCTCACCTGGGGCTTTAGTAAGTACTGAAGAGTAGATGAAAGGACCAGCCATCCAGCTGTGCACAGTGCCCCAGGGCACAGAGTGCTAGAGGGGCCCCAGCGAGGTTTCGAAAATGCATGAGGTGCACCTCTGGATGTGGGGAGAGGAAGGAGGGAGTCAGCTGAGTCAATGCTTGGTGCACACAACTTGCAAGTTCAGTGTAGGATGTGCCCAAGTGACCATATGACCAGCAAGACAGGATCTGAAACACCTTCTGCTTTATCCCTGCCTATAGGCCAGACTAATGCCACAGGACTAGTCTTCTACACCAGCCAAACAGAAAAGCAGGTTTTCATTAGTTTTGATTGATTAGTCTTTCTAAATGTAGGAGGTTTAGGTGAGCACAAGGAATCTTACAAAAACCATGAATTTCAGAAAAATGCAGCAGGAAGCAACAGGTCATGGAGAGCGGATGGGAAGAAAGGTGGGAAGAGTTAGCAATTAATGTTTATGGGAAGGACTCCAGTTTCTCCAGAACAGTGGAGGAGAAGCAGGCAGTGCACTGGGAGAATAGCCATATGCATTAATGTTTAACCGCAAGAGGTCCTAAGAGATGTCAAATGAGCCAAAGCTCACAAGGTCCACGCTAATGAATGGCCAGGAATAGTCCAAGCTGGTGTAGTACAGGGAATGGGTATTTGCTGTGGCCAACCAAGGTGGCTGATGGCACTCCCTTAATGGGACCCTTTGCTCTTGGTTCAGATTTCTTGTGCCAGGATTGCAACCAGCTCCTGCAGAAAGTAAGAGGGACAACTCTTCCCTTGACATCCTGATCTGTCTAGGTTGTAAAATCATACATAGGCTTTAAGGTTATATGACAGGGCTGTTTTCTACCATATTCATGACCACAGCATAGCATCAGGGAACACTGAAATTCTCACAAATGGCTAAGTGCTTTTACAACACAGAAAATAATAATAACAATATTAAAATGGCACATGCACCAAGGCACTACGCTGAAATATGTTGCAATTCCTGAAAGCCAAAGAGCACTAAGTGGTTCTCTCATCACTCTTATCACAGGTATCTCTACTGAAAGTGGGTGGGTTTTGATCCATATTTCATCTCCAGCAGCATACAATGACATGCAAACGGCATTACTGAGAATGCCAGAATGCTCATGCAGTAAAGATAACACTGAAATTGTGATATAAATCTATTTTCAGCTTTCATCTGAATATTCAGGATGTCTCCTCTTATCACTGTTTTATATTATTTTTATATTGTGAAAGATGACAAATACTAAATGACAAGAGCAATCAAGCTATGGAAATCACCTCCTGGGACAGAGCTGTGTGTTCTAATAGTGCTTCTTTTCCTTTTACCTTTTATTTTTATGATTAGTCAATCACTATCTAGCTGCCTCAGGGAAATGCAAGGTGAATTAAGAGAAAGAAGGTCAAGGTTATCATGGAAAATTTTAATCTCTCCTCAGTGGGAACCGGTTAATAGTTATAGCTAGACTCAAGTGTGGACCTCTGTTGGGAATCCCAGTGAAGGTCAAAGGCAGGGAGGAAAAAAGCTGCTCTGAGATCTTAGACACTCATAAGCAGACAGATGTTCCTAGGCTTTAATGAGCAGTCTTGGCTCCAGACCTTTCTTGGCAGAGCTGTTTAGTTTTAGTATTTTTCCGTGTAGTGCAAGGTATGGCCCTGGTTAGCTGGCTCTGCTTAGCTAACTGCTGATGATTTTTCCATCTAAATAATAGCTTGACATTGAAGAAACCAGTTCATAATCTGTGGCTTGATGGATTAGGTCATAGGGAACGATGTGCAGTTTTAATCATGAAAAGTAAAAATAAATAAAAATAATCCTTTGAGTTTAAATGAGAACCAGTTCTACAAGTTTAAACAGCAAGTCTGATGGAGCTCCTACTGCAAATTCTACCACTCCATCTTACGTTTTTATCATCGCAGACAATAAACTGAAGGAAAATGATGTGAAATGAACTTTTTCTTTACCAATTCTATTTCCAAGTCAGCCTGGTGGGGATCATGCCCTTAAATTTGGAAACTCATTTGGATTCAGCAGTGCTGAAGATTTTCTTTTAGCAGTTTGCTATGCTTAAGTGAAATATATTAAATTGGAAAGTATAGGTTTAGCAAACATCTTCTGTTCAGAAAGCAAGAATGCTACAAATACAGCTGTTATCAAACTGTGAAATCAATAACTTCCACTAAAAAAATGTTGAAAACGTCTAACCCTTGTCTGCTAGGACACTTTCTTAACACAATAGCAACTGCAACTCTTGAAGGAGAACAATTTTGTTCTTTGACAGACATGTAGCAACTCTGATATAACCAGTGACTGGATTCAGTCACTTTTCCAGTATTTCTGGATGTCAGAATCAGCCTGATATTATATGGTATCATGAATGGGAAAGTTTTTATGGGTTAAGCTCACATTTTAGACTGCATTTCATTGCTATAGTCCAGACCTTGGTCTCAGTGAAGGAAAAGGAAATGTCTAGTGGCTTAAGCACGAGCAGTCTTTGAATCTCAATCAGTTACAAGTCATAAAAAAACTTAAGGGCCTTACATTGGCAAGTGATACAAAATCTTTGCTCCCTCTGTCTTGGCTGATTCTCTTTTCCTTTTGGAGGCTATGAAATCTGTTTCTTTGAAGCTCTGTTTTAGCACATCAGAATCTCGTCCACCTCTGGCTGCTTCAGCAAAGCTCACCCTTTTCCAGAACCAAGTGTGAAATCTGCTTTATGATAAATCTGATGGTGCAGGAGCTATAGGCTTTTTCCCAAGCTAAATTCACTGATATTGCTGCAAAACACCTGCCTCTGTGTCATCATGAAAGCAGCTCCCTATTGTAAAGTTCAGTTCAGTCTATCCCACAAGATTCAGATTCCTTTTTCTTTTTTTTTTGCCCCTCTGCAGGAGAGGAACAGATGTCCTTAGCAGCAGAAAGGAGCTTCCTCCCGCCTCTTCTACCCATCTTATATTTCCAAGTCATGAGTCCTAAAACTCTTCAGAGTCAGTCAGCTAGGGTTTATCATTTCTGTGACACCAGTCCCTTCTCACAGTCACTTAACGCTCAGAGTAATCACACAACATCTGCCAACTGGAATTGACAGATTTACACTAGGGTTGTACTCAGGGTCTCCATATATTCAGCCCAGCTAACGCTGTCGTGGGTTCCTCTAGACCAGCAGTGTGCTGCACCAGCCATGGAACTTCCATGGAACTTCCACCAGCTCTGCAGCTTCCTCTGTGCCTGGGGCATCCCATCAGCAACGGCTTTTGTGCACTTTGTGGGCCAGAGCAGAGACTCTCTGCCCAGCCTCCTGGTTGTTCTCCCAAAATGAGAGCAAAGACCACCACCCCATGACATTATACACCTATAAGAGGGATGCCTACCTTGTCAATATAAGGTATTATAATTGCTCCTGTTGCAGAATGTAATGGTGAGGTTTTTGAAGAAAGTGCAACAAGCTATGAGAGACAGGCAAAGGCAGGACAATATTTACAAAAATGCTGTGTAACAACTCAAAGATTTTTAGAAGTTTTGCTTAAAGTGTGGCCAACTTTCTTGTTGAACTCCCCAAAGTTTGGATGCAGAATGGGAGACAGTTACAAAAAGCCAGAGAAGTTGCTGACTTATATTTGCTGTAACTGGCGAGTTCCAGTTTGTTCAGCATTAAAATTTAAATGCAGTCAGGTAAAACAGAATAAAGCAGAGCTTACCTGCAGAGGCTGGAGCATCATAAGTACCTCTGTCCTTCCTATTCGTCCTGAAGGGCTGAATGTCCTTTTCCCTGTAAGTTCCAAACCCTTCAAAACTTCTTCTTTTATTCCCACTTCCATCATTGTCCCTCTTCTCACTTGAGGAATTCATTTCACCAAACACATCCAGGGACTCTGACCTTCCATTACTCTCAGTATTACCAGAGTATCTCTTTGTGCAAGAGTCAATGGGATCATTGCTTGAGTCACTTTTATCTTTACTCTGTGTCCACTGCTGGGCATCAGAAAGTGATAACGTAGATAGTGTATCCACTTCAAAGTTACTCTTCGAACCTTTGTGTCCGGTTTCACAATGCTGGTGCTTCTGCTTCTCCTTATGCTTGCTTTTCTCGTTGAGCAAGGAGAGGTCTTTATCTGAGCTGCTGAGCCTTTCGCTGATCGTGTGGCTGGAGAAGCCAGTGGACTTGCTAGCAAAGAGACCACTCAGATCTTCATGTGTCCCCAGTATCCGCTCATCCTTATGCTTGTGCTTATGTTTATGTTTCCTTTTGTGAAGTCGGCCACTTGAAAGGCTTGTTCCTCCAACCTTTGGAGGAGCCAAAGAGGACTGCATGTCGCCAAGACCCATTCCCACAGGTGTTTGTAGGTGCACTCCGTGTTTCCCTTTATGCTTGGCAGTGGTGGACATCTTCATATGAGAGCTTGCATGGAATTGGGGAGGGGGCACGGTAGGTCTCATAAATGGGGAAGCCGCTCCGAGCGTGTGAGACAGGTACAAAGGAGCTGGATACTGACCATAGTAACCAAGATTCATCATAGGCATTGATGTGTAAGGCATTCCATAGGGTGCATAGTAACTCCCACTGGGAATAGGGTAACCGAACCCTTGTAAAAAAGGCACCTTTGTCATGGTGTCATTGGTTTTGGCAGGTCTACCACGCTTCTTCTTAGACTTCATGTCAGAGGTCCTGCGAAGATAGAGCAATGGGTCATACTGGATATATGGCACAGGGTAGTAGTGATCAAAATTAATCCTGAAGATGCTGGGATATGGATTTTCATGATAAAACGTGTAACTTCTATGGGAAATCCTGAACACTTGAAACTTATTGATGAGTTCCTCAAGGTCTGCCAGAAACTGGAGGTCATCTCTGTTCTGCAGGCTTTTCCTTTTCCTCTTGTGCTTTGGCTTTTTAATACTTTCATGAGAGAGAAAATTATCCACAATGAGATGTTTCTGCCGGTGACCATGTCTGTTCTTTGTGCTGGTGTCAGATGGGATAGCCTCTGGATTGTCCAGGGAGCAGAAATCAAAGGAGTATCTCCGGCGGGATTCTGAGCTTTTCTCGGCTTGGTCAGAAGTGCTGTTGTTGTCTGTACCTATCCCACTGTCGCTCGGTATGGTTTCCTCACTGTGAGACTCACTCACTGGTGACAGTGTAACTTCTTTCAGAGAACCTATTTCACAGAGGTGGGAAGGTGAGTTAGCCATTAACCTGGGTGGAGACAGCTTCCAAGTTCCACTGTGCATTCCTTTCTGGGTTTTTGTAGGAAGAGCACTGATAGGTTGAAGATTTGGCATAGTTTTTAACTCTGAAAAATTTGTTTCCGTGCTTGCAGGGCTAAGGCTGCCATTAGTCCCCACTAACTGTGTTGAAAGCGGATGAATAGCTGCTGGTGACGATGCCACAAGTGACTGCAGGTTGGAAGGCACTGCTGGGTTTTCTGGCTGGCTGGAAACAGGCCTTGAGTGCTTGATGGCTGTCTTAGGTTCTTCTGGCTGAGGCTGCAGCTCTGCTCTTGGCTTCCTGCCCCGTTTTTTACCAATGTAGATCGTCCCCCTCTTGCTGACATTTATCTGCTTCCCTAGTCTGGCATCAATGGTGGTTGGCCCAGCACTAGATGGTGGCTGGACTTTTGCTTTCAGAGCTATGCTGCTGGAGCAGGAGGACAAGATCTGATTAAGAATATTCTTCCTCTTGAGAGTCTTCATTTTATTAATGGTCTTGATGGTCTTCTTATCCAAGACCCCAAGCCTCCCGACCTTTTTGTGAAACTTGAGTTCACTGATGGACTTTTCCTCTCCTGGGACCATCTGGGCCAACTTGGCCAGATTCCGTCTCCTTTTTCTTTTCTTTGTTCCTGGAAATTCACGATTGATTGGACTCACTGGGCTGGTGGAGGTTCCCTCATGAATGGTTTCAACAGTGAGCAAAGGCTGTTTCTTTGGTCGTCCTCTTTTTTTCTTGACAGGTGTGATCACAGTAAGACTGTCTGTATTGGTATACAGAGGGCTGGACGGTGTGATGGGATAGGCTGAAGGAGGCTCCACCATCAGCTTCTCAGATGTTGTCATGGAGTTTTCCCTAAGGATAGATTTAGGTTTGCTGCAGGTCCAGCGGCGCTTAGCTGCATGCTTGGGATGCTGGACCTCAGATAATTTGCCAGCTGTGGGAAGGTCGGTTGGTAGGAGAGTGGATGTCACAGCTATAGGTTTTCTGAGTCTGGCGGCACTGTTGGAGGAAGCTTTGTCAGTGAGCACACCGCTGTCAATAGCTACTAAGGGGGACTCATTTTCAATCACTTTCCCTGGCTTTGTGGCACGAAGATCTTTTTTACTCCCGTCTGGCTGAGAGCTAGTCCTGTTTACTACTTCACTACTCATAGCAAGTCCAGAAGGCAGGCTTTTCTCATGGATGGTTTTCTCTATGGGAGATTTTGTGGATTGCCTTTTTTTCCTTTTGTGGCCAGATGTATCTATTGTCGGAGACTTTATTGGGATAGTAATTCGTACGTGACTGGTGTCACTTTCACAACTGCTAGCAGAAGTAGGATTCTGCTTCGAGGGTGATGTATCCAACACACTGTCCATGGAGTAAGACTCCTTTTTCCCTTCCATGCTGTCATGGGATTTGCTGTCAAATGCTTTCTGAGCACTCTTCACCCATTCAATGTCTGTGGTTTGGATGGTTTGACCTATCAAGTCCTTTTTGCTGGATTTCTTCTTCATGCTCCCAGCGAGCTGATCGGGGGCCTCCAGCTGCACACCTCCCTCTTGATCACCAAGAGGCAAAAACCCATTGCACTCAGAAATGCTGCTGGGCTGGGTGGCCATGCTGATGTTGTTGGGTGATGGGACCACACTGCCAATGGCAAGCTCTTTACTGCTGGATGACAGTTGCCCCCACGTGCTGCCAGTGCAGGACTTCTTTGCTTGGGATTTGCTGAAAGAAACTCCTGGCTCTGGAGTGGGGACCTTGGTGGCACTAACTGCTTCTCGACTGAGTTCCGTGTTGATGAAGCAAGTTTGAGAAGCGGATCCAGTATCGGAGCTCGCTGACCAGTCAAGATGGTGCTGGTTGCTACTTTTCTGCTGGTGCTTTGATTTTAAGGTGTCACTGGTGAAGTCTTGTTGGAGACCTGGATCATAGTGCAGAGCAGAATGTTTCTGTGGCCTGTCATAAACCTGAAAGGTAGAAGAAAATAAATTTAGTTTATTAGTCCATTCATAGCCCCTGATTGCAGCTGGTTTTTTGTACAGTGAATGACAACTCTTGAGCCAGATTTGCATTTAGATTCATGCTCTGTAAAAAAGTTCTTTTTTTTTTTCCCCTCACTCTAAAAACAATGGAAATATTTTTATAAATGCTAAACTGCTAAGGAATCACATTCTATTGATTTTTAATTTAAAACACAAGCAAAATATTCCCTTTCAATGGATGAATAGTGCAACTCAGCCTCCTGGTGAGAATCCCTTTTTCCTAAAAATTAATCTCTTGCAGAACTTGATGTTCAACCACAGCAATGAAGCTCATTGTTGTAAACAAAAAAAAAAAAAAAAAGGGAAAATTATCTCGGAAATTGTAAGAAACAAGAAGAAAACCCTTGGGTCCACTTCCCTATGAAGCCAGAATCTGTCAAAATTTACTTGCTTGAATTCCCACATAGAAGTCATCCTCACAAACTTAGTGCTTAAAATCATATGCATGGCATCAAGTGTGAGAGGTAGGTTCAAGATTTGCATTACTTCCTTTCCCTTTTAATAATCTGCTATTTGCAATGCTCGTAAGAGGTATTTTCAATATGAATTTTAATCCAACGGCAGCTCTTCAAATCGCAGAGGTTACAGTTAGGGCAGAATTGTGCTGAAGACTGTAACAGAGCAAAAGAAAGTCTACTTTTTCTTCTTGGTGAGCCTCCTTCAGCTAAAGAAATTATGTTTGTTATAGCTGTAAGCTTTTGAAAATTCTCAGAAAACTGAAAAAAACAATCCTTTTTTTTTTTGTTATATTCAGTAACTGACCTCTTCTAGCCATTTGTTTTCTCCTGTTACTTTTAGGAGCTTTTTTTGTAAAGCTCTGGATCAAACTGTGCAATTGATTTCGTACACTTAGTACTGCAAACAACTGTTCTTAGCAAACTGTAATGACACCGTTCCGAATGCCAAATAAATGATGAAAGACTTGAAATAAATGTGTAACCAAGGAAAGAACAATAGAAAACAACTGCTAAGTGTCTCATGTTTCTGCAAACACCTTGTTACAATTAAGTTTCTATCAGTGGCTTTACGTTACATCCTTGTTTGGGGCATTTGCAACAGAAGTTTTGGGGCAAGGAAATTGTCAGCTTAAGAGGGTTTTGAGCTGGGAAGGAGATGTGCCCACCTCCAAGACACCTCCAAGCCCATGGTGCATTATTTAGTGACCGGTAAACATACAGTATTGACAAATTGATGTTGAGACATCATGTGCATATAAAAATGGGCATGTGGCTTTTCTGGAACAGGCAATAATGATGAAGCTGTTCTGGTCCATTGTCTGAGGAGTAATCAGGGACTCTTAAATCCTGTGGATAGTTCAGCTGTTGTGCACATGGACCAGCCATGCTCAGGGAAAGCAGAGATTTCCAGGAATTGTGGAGTGAGAAAATGAAAGCACGCAGCTGTGGTGGAGCTGCACATGTCGCCGGCGAGCGACGCCTGGTTTCTTCAGCCTGAGAAAAGAGCCAGAAGCATAAACAACCCTCGGGGGAATGAATCAGTTCCTCCTCATCATCATTCTCCTTGCAGTGGCCTCCTGTGTGCAAGCCACACAGTGCACAGCAGCCACGACCCACACTGCTGATGTCCTCCTTCAGAAAATAGAGCACACCCACGTCCACATCCTTGGGATGAGTCCAGGGAGGGATCGAAAGGAAAGCAGCAGCACTGGCACTAAAGGTTTATTTAAGTTTGTTTTTATTTAAATTTTTTTAAAGCTGATCACAAAGCTCCTGAGCTTCATTTTACCTCAGCCATTTGGGGCTTCTCCTGCACTCAGGCCACCAGGCTTCATGTGCTGTCAGCTGGGCAAGAGGAGGTACGTAGAGGACACCATCCCCTAGTGAGGTCCCAGTGGGCTGGAAGTGGATACCCTCTACCCAAGCCTCAGATGAAACACAGTCTTACTGAGGTATCAAGACTTGTGACTTGGAAAAACCCTGGAAGTGAAGGGCTGAGGCTTCTCTTGGCCCCCAGAACCTGGACGAAGGCAGGACCAGGCTGTTTCTGCACAGATCATGGCCTTACAGCTGCAATCAAAGCAACTCCTTCCATCCGCTTTATTTCCAAAATGCCGAGCTGTGAAACTAAATGACTTGAAAATTTTTGTTTGGGAGAAAACAAAGAAAGAAAGAAAGAGATTTACAGCAGTGAGTGAAAACATCACATACTGGCAACACCCTGGTCCCTCTGAGTCCGCCACACACACACGGAGATCTCAAGTTTAAAAGTAGTAATAATCTCTGATCTATATTTTAAGGCAGTTAATAAGGGCTCAGAACTGAGAGGCCAGCTATATATCAGCAATGAATGCTGATATATTGCTTGGCTCCTTCAGCCTCATTTCCTTGGCCTGCACATTATAAAATGATGATGCAACTTCCAACATATCCCTAATGACAGCCTTGTCATTACTCCAGCACCGCAAGCCACCACAACATCTATCTTACAATTCATGAGAAAGAGATGCCTGTGTCATCAAAGGTGCCAACTCTGGAGGCATT
Source organism: Bucorvus abyssinicus (assembly GCA_009769605.1). NCBI lineage: Eukaryota > Metazoa > Chordata > Aves > Bucerotiformes > Bucorvidae > Bucorvus > Bucorvus abyssinicus. Next base: position 4,416,922 of record CM020063.1, read on the forward strand.
TAATCACATGGATTAGCACTCCTATTTCAACAGGCCTTCAAAAAATGACCAGTCTGCAGGATCAGGGGAGTCCATTTCCTAAGCAGGATGTTAAAACTATGGATCTGCTCAAACACGTAACAGTCCAGTGGGTTTCCTCATGCAACTACTCCAGCATAATACACACTATTCACTCCATCTTACCAGACGCATCCCTATCACCCCAAAATAATTCTTCCGCGGCACAGGAACCAGAGATCATTTGGCTGCAGCAGGTTTGGTTTCACTGGCTGCGATGGATATGTGGGGACTGTTTACCTAAAAGATCTACGAAATCTGCTGAAAGTAATGCAGCCTAGATTTTTTATTCCCTATGTACCCATCTGGTTTTCTGTCTGATCCCGTTGGTCCTAACAGTTAGGCTTCAATTTTCCCTGCTGGGTGAGTACTGCTCTAAGAAGCCAACAAGCCCCAGCTTGGATAACGTAAGCCTCTGCTGAGATAGTGGAGGACACTAGAGCTTTCAGTAAGCTGAGAGAAGAACTCTTCAGAAACCTGCGTCTTGATGCCTTTCACACAAATTCATTGTTTGTCAGTAAGCGAGCAATTCAGTAACAGCTCCATGGCTTTGGGAAGGGGCTGTTGGCTTGAACAGAGTTCTTATGGCAGCGCAGCAGAGACTGACATCAAGAATAGCGGGCTTTTTCATGAAAACAGAAAGATTTAACCTTATTTACTTTGTGGTTTGTGAGACCCTAAAAATACTTCAGACTTCAATGCCTGCCTCTGTTTGCAGTTTACCCTTTCATTAAAGAGGATTTTCTTCAGAAACCAGCTATTCTGCATTGGGACTCTGCTCCTTCTTCATTTGTGAATGTAGAAGTGTAACTTAACCCATGCAATTTTATCACCTCTCACCAGACTTGATCAATATTTTACTCGATATTTAGTTTTCTGGGTGTGCTTAGTGGATAAAAATCCCATCTTTCTTTTAAAGAAAATAAAATACCTACAAAGAAGCTAATGTTTTTCATAACTGCAAATAAGTTTGAACAATGCAATCCAGCACGTGCTAAAACTTAGGCTAAACCAATAAAATTTGAATCCTCTTAGTAGCAGTATATGACTTGAATGCCAAACCCATGAGTTTCAGTCCTCAACTTTGGCAATGGTGGCTAGACCTATGAGCAGGGTATACGCCATATACTGGTACCTGAAGAGCGCTGTCCAAAGAGCAGAGAAGGTGGGACTGTGTGTTTTCACCTGCCAGACCTGTGCAACCTTGCACCTGTAGAGGTTACTGCTCTTCTTAACAGTTTTATCCTGACACACAGCCCTTGCAACTGAGGGAATGAGACTGTATCAGTCCCATGATGAGCAGCACCTTACTCTGAAGCAGTACCCAGCAGCAGAATCCATACCTCTGGGACTCTTTTCGTTTAACTACTGCATGTCTCACTGTGCCTCCCTGGTCCCTTGCCTGAGCTTCTCTCTAAATCCACATGCTGCTTCCAGTCCCAAAGCAAAAAGTGGGAGGAGATGCCAGCAACGAAATCAGGAGCTTAGTAAAAGCGCAATAATAAGAAAAAAAATACAAATAGAAAATGAATATAACTATATAATAATGATAAAATATGCAATTATTGACACATATCAGCTGAAAAAAAATCTGATTGATTGCCCCCCTGCTCCAAACGCACCTTTTTGAGGAGGTGACACACATACAGCTTGTCAAGAATCTGGCTTGCAAATCAAAGTTAATACTACAACGCCCCCTCTTTAAATCATTTGCAGATCCATCTGTGTAATGGCTCCTCAAGTGTAATTCCCTATTAAGAGGCTTTATCTGGAGAGATAAGCAGCTGGTTCCCATGTCACTAATTGCTGTCTGCTGTGATTTTAAAACATCTGCACCATTGTGCTCTTCATTTTCATATTCTAATCACCCTGAAACTTGAAAAAGGTACATCATTGATTGTTTCTGCGGGTTAATTAGTACACAGTCTCCTTGTAGAGACAATTTAAAGGCAGTCAGAACCTCAATCAGCAAGTTTGTTTTAAAAATTAATAACATCGGGAGTGTCTGTGGGGATTGGCATCCACAGTGACACATCAGAGTGTGCTCTGGGGACATGCTATCCTTTGTTATCTTCTTCATAGGCTGGAAATAAAATTTAAAAAAAAATTGAAAAGAATAAAAGAGGAAAGGCTTTCCTAAATGAAGAGTGTCACTTAGAATCAGAGTCTTGGGAAGTGCTTGCTTTAATCTCTGGGCCACTCCTGCCTCTCCAGCGAGAGCAAAACCTATCAAAACACTGTGTAACACCTCTGTGTGGTCTAGGAACTTGTAAGCCACTTTTGGCAGTTTTGGTAACCAGGAGCTGGCATCTCATTGGAAACGCATGGGGTGAAGCTGTGACTGCTTGGATGTATGTAGGCATTTGCTCTGCTTGCCACCAGGGTTGGCTAGATGCTGGGTCCCCAGGTATAGCCTCCAAGTCATGCAGAGAAGGATATTAGCTCAGGCACAGCAGTCTGCTATGACAGTGATACTGCATGCAAACTGGACCTTTCTGAGCCAGTTCAGAGCAAAGGCAAGCCTGATTCCGTACCTGCTTTAACTTCAGCTTATACTTGAAAGTACTGCAGACAATGCTGATAAGAGACCTTTGGTGCCTAGTAGAAGATCAGCCTGAGATTTCCGAGACTGAATGAATAAATCTGGCAGCACTGACGTTAAGTAGAAAACGCAATGGGCACCTGCTTTCTGAAAAATCATTCTCTTTCAGAAGGGGACTCCTAAAAACTGGAGAAGCTCCAGGTGATTAGTTCCTCTTGAAAAAGATTTCTCTTCAGTTTCTGCTCCATAGACATGCATGAAAACATGTTAATGGAAAAAAAAAGCCCTTGAGAGGAAGAAAAAACTGAGATTTCCAGCTCTGACACAAAAAGAAGTAATCCTGGCTCGGCTCATACTTTTGCTCAAAACTGGGTATTTCCTATTGTGTCACAACAGGACAGTTGCAAACTGCTCACTCGAAGGCTTTAATCAGAAATGCTGTTTGGTGATATTTCATGTACTTTGGTGAGTACATTGAGCCTTCTTGGAGTAGCATTGTTCTCTAAATAAAAGATGCCAAGAAGAGGAGACACGGGGTTCATGGTAACTTAACTCTGGCCTGATGACTTACAGGTTGAGCAGTCATTGATATTGAAATGTGATCACTTTATAAGAGGGGCCTGTGATCAAGTCAGGTTAGTTCATAATAGCAAGTGTCTGAAATGGTTTCAGGATGTCCTTTAGGTTCTTGGTGGCTCTAACCAGAGAGGAGGGATTGCTAACCGGCATATGACACTTGCTGGAAGCAAAACAGCAGTAGTGTGTTCTGAGAAACCATACTGAATCTGGTTTAGAACTTATGTAGGGGCTTTAATTCCAATTAAAATAGTAATGGAAAAGTGTCAGCAGGTGGGAAAGGGTTAATTTGAAGCTAAACATCACCTGTTTGTGTCCATTCACCAAACACAAACACCATGAACTGTGGTCCAAGTCTCCTGCAAATCAGGAGGCTCTTCACTGAAGCTGCCAGAGGTCCTTCCAGATTTGTATCCACATTGCTATGTAGCTCTGTCTTTCTGGATATATTTGTGTAATCATGACAGTACAGAGAAACTGAAGTTCAGGCTTTTGCATTATAATTGTTTTGTGAATGCCTAGCTAAAGAACTTACCCTTATGGAAAAGACAAAGAAATGCACAGACATTACTGAAAGGTCCAAAGATGCTCATGTGGTTGCAAATCGTAATTTTTCATGCATTCCTGGTAAAGCATCATGATTTGCTAAATAATTCAGAAATTCCAAAGCTATTCCAAACTGATTTTCTACCAGCTTTAAACTGGATGATTCGCACACTCTTTCTATCTTCTGCTGGATTTCAGACTCTTCCTTTTTCCACATACAGGGATCTAGGATTTTATTTGGGCAAATTACAACAATATGTTGAATTCATAAAGGTAGGATTTGGTGCTGCAGGCTGATCTGCTCCTTACTGGTGGGACAGACCCATCTCTGCACATACTTTCTTTATCAAATGTTTAAACAACTCTGCTCTTTTTAAGGCTTTGTACCAAGCGGAGAGTCTGGGAAAACTCTAAACAATGGGATTTTTCTGTCATCTCCAGCAAAGAGACCATCAGCACTGATATAACAATACAGTTTAAATATCGTACTTAAACATAACACAGTTTGCTGCCTCAGTTTAGGCAGCTGGGAGACAACAATTGGGCACCAGCTAAGGTGGACTACAATGAGACTCACACAATTTTGCCCTTTCATTTGGTGAGATAAATCTGGTTCGCTCCTTGTTTGGTCTCAAGGCAGTGTAAAAATTTTTAAGCAAACGTTTCAGACATTACGTCTGAGAAGCCAAGGCTTGCAGAGCAAGACACCTTTGCTAAGCTGCCAGCTTTCGTTTGTCCAAAGGCCTTGTAAATGAACTTAACAGCAGCAGTGATATTGAGGCTTTATTGTTCATCTGTAAAACATATTTCCATCTCTTCAGAAGTGGTATAGTTCTGTGGAGCTCAACCTACTCTTCCAGGTGTCTATCTACAATGTTACGTGTTCAGGTTTCTATTTCATCCTGCCCTTCCACTTTGCTCAGTAATTTCAAGTTGTAGAGGTAAATATATATCTATACCGTGACTCAGACAAAACCCCACAGCAGAAGAATCCCAGGATGGACTGGGACCCGCACAAGTGAGAGCAGTAAGGGGTATCAATCTCTGAAAGGTCTGTGGTGTTGCCCGGGACATTAATGCTTCAGCACTTCTCAGAGTACTAAATTGAAAATAAGGATGTGAGAAGCTGTGCACTGTAAGTTTCTGCTATAATTTTTAGAAGGCTGCAGTGCTTAATTTGCATTGAAAGATATCTTTTATCCTTCATTTAGTATAGGAATTGCTGTGTTACCCTGAACACTTTATTTTTCTGAGAAGTGGGGAAATATAAATGGCTTTTCCATTGAGGCCGGTGATTTTTTCCACTAGAGTTAAATAATTTGATTATAAATTGAGTCCTTAAATGTCAAGGAGATGCTGAATTCACCTGAAAACAGGCATTTAGAGAAGCTCATAAAAGCTGTGAGCTCCAGTCAGTTAGCTCATCATTCTTTTAGCATGCACTTCATTTAGCAGTTACTGGCCACCAGATTAATTCTTTCGAAGCATCCCAATTACAGCTAAGGTCTAGCATGAAGTATTCCATGTACAAAAAGTCCAGAAATCTGCCAGAACCTCTACCCGGCGCAGCTGGGTTAAAACTCATGAAAATCTGTGGGATAAGTCAAATACCCAGTGTCTTCCCTCAACCCTGCATTAAGATCTGAGTCCTGTACCACGAATTCAGTGAGAGCATCACCTGCGCCTTCAGAAAGTACACACTGAAAAGATGCACTTTAGTGATCTACAGCAAAATGTGGGAGATTCGCTCCCTTTGGAAAATCCACCTAAAAAGTTCACGCATGATGAACTTCTGGCTTTACTGGTTGTGTACGGAAAATGCACTGCACTCTGCAAAGCCAGCAAATGGAGTGGAGTGCACCATCCAGTGATGGGACATGTTCTGGACTCTCTCAAACAGCTGATCTCAGATCAGACTTGCTAGTGGGATTCTCCTTTCACTGCAGGCATGTAGTGAAACCTGCCCCGTTTGCAAGAGGCTACGGGATGAGTGGAGTTTCAGAAGCTTTACCCTCCTTGTTTGCTTGTAACTTGTGCTTACTGTTGGCAAATAAAGAGTAATCCCTTTCTCCTTTTCCCTAGAACCGTCAGGAACCACACGAAGTGATAACTCTCTGCACACCTCCGTTTCTGAACTAGAAGTGATGCCCCTGTGACATTGTGAGGATCTTAGTCCTCAATCAGGTGATTTTACTATACAGCCCTAAGGAAGGCAGGTTTGAAGAAAGGCACCCGGCACTGCGTGGTGATGCCTAAGGCATGGACATGTGATATGAGGATGCTAATTCCCTTTCACACGTCCTCTTTCAAGACCACAACAGTGGTGACTTTGGGCAGCAGCAAAATCACAAGCTGCCCTGGCTAAACCTGAATGCTTTCCTGTAAGAACCGTTTTCACACCACCTGGATTAGGCTCCCTGCAGATGTCACCTCTACCCAGGCTCCCCACCCTATCCGTAGCAAAGGGTTTCCTCATGGGGGAAATTCAACCTGCTTAGCAATAATGTTTCGAAGCAACAATAACAAGAAAATAATGACATAAAATATTTCTGTGGCAATGCTAGGTGAGGTGACACCACATTTCTGGAGTATTGCTGTGCTTTTTCTAAATGACACGTATCTCAGTGCTGATGTTCATCCCTCATGTCTCCTTCTTCCCCTCCCTCCCCAGCTATGGCAAAATCACCTTTACTAATAAAACTCCATCTCAAATAGCAGGTTTTATTTAGTGCGCTATAAAAACAGTCATTTCTCAGATCATAAAAGGGGCTCAACTGGACTGCATCGTTTTGCTGAAGTGAGTTTTCTGGTGGAGCGATTCTCTTTTTTAAATGCCACAGTCCCCCACTCCCAGTATTTATGTACCAAAATAAAATGCAATTTTCTGTATTTTATTAAGTGTAAATCTCCAGCGGAAATCCATTTGGGAGCTGAATCCAGTATTTAATTGTCCCTTGATTTTATACTTTCAAGGCTTCCTCAACCGTTTTCACAACAACAACATCAGGCTAACCACAGTTTTATTAAGGTATAGCAGCATTATTTAAAGGCCTGACCAACTTTAGGCTTGGCTTCTACATGCAGAAATCAACAGCAGCATAGACCAGAAAAAGAGAGGATGGAGAACAGCGGTCTAGAAAAGAGGATTGCAAAGCACCCCAAGCACAGCTTTGCGCTTAAATAACCTCCCAAACTTCTCCAGCTTCTCATTTAGGAAACCAGGGACAAAATTCAGCTTATTGAGTCCCCAATCTTTCACCCTTGAGGTTGAATAGGCAGGTGGAGAGTCTTTAAATAGAAATTCAGGCCCAGGATTAGCAACCAGAACAGCAAAGCTTGTTGTTCTTCCAGGTCAGAATTTGGTTTATCCTGTGCTGCAGATGTGGTCTGAAGAAACCCTCAAAGTCTTGAACCTCTGCAGAAATTCAGTGATTTCTATGTGCACGCTCCCCTTAGGAGTGGAGACATCTAGACCAGACAAAGAGATGGCGCAGTACGGCCAGCACTTCAGGGCATTGCCATTTCAATTGCCCCTGTTCTAGGAACTCACAGAAGTACATTTCTTTGCTCTATAGATGTTGATGAAGCAAAACCATTCCCAGCCCTCTTATTGCTTCCTCTCTAAGTGCTGACTGTGTGCTCGAGTTGAGTAACTATAAAAATACTGACACTGAAGATGCAGTCCCCTATCCAAGCAGCTTGGCACACAGGGTAAATCAAAAGCAGGCAGTACACACAAAGTGCATTTGTCCCTTGCTAAGGGAGTAAAGTTATGTCTCTTCCTTTTCAAAATGTAACTTATTCTAAAGGATTGGCATTGGAAAGTTTGGCAGCAAGATAAGTGTTTCCAAGAGCTACTTGAGGAAAGAGAGGGAGATCAGCTAAAACACAGGTGAATCTTGTGGTATAAGCTCCTGAGATATACATTAAAGGGATTAAAAATCCATGGGAACAAGAGTGCCACAGAAGGTCCTTCAGTTTAGTAGATACACAGGGTTCGAAGTCGAAGCTAGAAAAACCGAGACGAGAAACATGGCTCACGTTTTTAATTGGGGGTATAAATAATCATGCGAACTGCTTATGATAGCAGTGGATTCTCTATTACCAGAAGTTTCTTTTAAATGGGGGCTGGGTGTTTCTCTAGCCCATCTGCATCAGTGCGCGACAGCTATTGGACTCGTAACGGGAATACATTTAGGCAAATCCCCTGGTGTGAGTCATGCAGGAGTTTTGACTAAATGATCACAATGGCTCTTTCTAGCTTTAAAAATCTGTGACTGTATATCCTCTGTCTATCCTCCAGTCCCTTGTCCAACCTGGTGTTAAGCAATCACAAAAATGTGTTTTCAACCCCTTCCTCTGGGAGACTATATCCCTCTAACTACCTCTCACTGCTCAGAGTCTCTTCTCTCTTCCCCTGGAAGCATTTCCATCCCTAGACATACCTCAGTGCTGGATTCATCCCAGCAATTCCCCCTCATCCTTAGCAGCAGAAAGAATATTTCACATTTTTTAACAATTCTTTCCACTTGCCATAGTCCCTGCTGCTGTAAAGCAGCATGTCCCACAGGTACAACAGAGCTGATTTACTAGGAAGGACCTTTCTATCTGGACAAGCCTGGTGAGATGTGGCTCCCCCTGGAACAAGGGTGGGCAGCATTGTGCCACACATGGTTCTGCAAGCGAGAGCGATTCCAAATGCCACCAGCTCAATGCACACAGGCTACCAATATGGCACAGGGGTAGTTACTGTGATTCCTGTTGCCATTCCTTTGTGCTTAGCATGGACTTTCGAGAAGCAAATGTATGTGAAATACTCCTCCAGACCAACTCTGTCCTCACAAAATAGCTGAGATTTGGCCCTGAAATTTAAGAGAAGGTGCCAAGTCTGATACCTAATCTGAATCTAAGTCTCACAGACTTTGTAAAACAGTGTGAGATCAAAACAGCCTAGATCTGAAGACGTGAAGAACCCTGGAGTCAGTTTTAGGCATTGGATGGTATTTTTTTTTCCTTTGGTATTTTTCTGTTTTAAATATGGAAAAACATACTGATTTGGTCTTCTCCAGTTTAAATTTCTCTGCTGTTCAGTATGCTTCATCACAGTCTCAAGACTTGAGCCCAAATGCAAACCTCTGTTGGAGGTCTCTGTCTAATCCAAATGTCACACTCAGTGTTCCGGAGGGTGTTTGTGTGGTGTTGGTTTTTTTTTTTTTTTGGGTGCAGGGGGAGATAAATGAGCAAACGCTAAATCTCAAACCACTGTGCAAACAGATTGCATATGTTGAAGTCACTGGTGCAAGCACTATTCAATGACTGTTTTAAACATACTTTGAATTAAAAAAAAAAAATCTATTGCGCTCTAGGTATTTACTTATTACTCAAAGTTATCATTTCTTTTTTGTGTTTTTCCTCCTTTGTTCTGTTTTCCACTAGACAATGCTCACACTTCTGCATAGTCCCCCCTTTAGCAATTTCTCTCAAGGATACATGCGTATCTATTTTCTGCAACCAGACAGAAAAACCTGAAATCAGTACAGATTCATCACCCACCCTGCACACGACCTTATCAGCAGTAGCGATGGGTGGCCCCTGTGGAATACTGTGGAAAGGGCAAAGCTGGAAAATGTGCACTTTAAAGTGCCAGACTTCAGTTCAGTGTGCTGCACTTGTAATTTCTGCTGCTGCACAATGCTCAGCTTCTTATGAATAACTGAGAATTTTGGTTTTCCCTAACTAGAGGTCATGAGATTTATTACAGTAAATTTTTTTTGCCCCTTTATTTTTCCTCCTGGATTAGGTAAGGCATAATCGAGGGTGCCAAATACCTACATGCATAATATCTCCGGAGATAAAGAGAAATAAAATTTCCCTTCCTCACATGTAACATATTTTGCATTTAGTCTTAATGACAAAGGGATTATTTAAAGAGAAGCCGGTGCTGTGCACAAAGACTAAGATTTGGTACAAGAGGTATGATAAAAACATTGGCCTAAATTATTCCAGCCCCATCCAGGGATACATTTAGGTTTGTCAGACTGACGAGGACGCAGGTGGAGGGACTGCAGCAGTAGGCATTAAAAATTAAGTTTTCAGTCTCATCAACACACATATTCCCATCTGGTGACATCTCCTTGTAAATATATCCAGAACAGACAACCTTTTCTACCAGCTTACATCCACTTCTCCACCAGGAGTATACATTTTGTAAAAATACTACTTCAGTGAGTAATAACAGAGTGTTTGTGCAGTTTTGTTTAGCAGGGGGGTATAAACCAATGAATAAACAAGTAACAAAAGTTTCTTACACGTGTTTTCTATTATGGCCTTCAGAATGACATTCACCACATTATTCGCATGAAGCAGAAGGACCTCTTTGGTATCTAGAGCCTTTCTTCAACGAATCTCAAAGCACTTAATGAAAGAAGTAGAAGTCATTATTCTGCACACTACAGATGGAAATACTAAGGCTCAGTGATTTGCCCAAGGTCTTTCCATATTCCTTCACCATTGTCAGTAGAAGATTTTAGGTTTCCTTACCCTCACTTTTGCCAGTGCCCGTGAAAGTTCCTATGGCCAAGGCCCCAAGTCCATGCTCCCCAGGTATTTTACAATGAACATGACTTCAAATGAATGAATGTCTGGCTGAAGTGAAAACAAACTGATCCTTTGCTATGTGAACATGTGTGTGCCTTCAGAACTGGCCATAGGTATCTTGAACGCGACTGGAATACATGTTTGTCAGAGGAGGACAAACACGGGTCCGCATTTCAGTGCAGCAGGCACCATTTCACAGCCAGCCAGCTGAGATTAAAGGGAATTCTCAGACATACAGGACTATGATTTCTGCACTGCAAGCCCATGAGTGTGGGGATTTTAAGACCTTTACCTTTGTCATGATATTAAAATGGATTATCCATATATCTATGGCTGCAGCACACCTGCAATGTTCTACCTGCCCCTCTGTGTTCATGTGTCTATGTGTGAGTGTGTTGGTGGGCTTTTAGTTTTAAAGAAGGGGTTTTTTCTCACAGAAAGACACTCCGTACTGTAGCAAGATCCCCAGTCACCCACCCTTGAGGTAATTACACCAGGAATAGCTATTGGGTCTATCCACTTCTCATCAGGCAAAGGACGCGGTCGCAGGCAAGAAGTGACTTCGTGTTTCTGCTGCTCAAAATTCCGGCAACCCACAGCAACTTAAATTAGAACATGTGTAATATAATTAGATTTCCTTCCCTTGCGGAATTGTCATGCTTCTCCTGTCTGAAAAGGAGGGGACGCTTCAGACAGAGGCTACAGCTCAGCAGGGCTCTCTGCTGCTCACCAGGGTTTTGCTTTGAGCAAGATAGGAAAAAGGCTGTGACTAAAGCAAAATCTTTTTGCTTTCAGCTCTTGCACTCCAGAAACAGTTTTTTTAGTTAGGAACCACAGAAAGTAATTTCTAGAGTCAGAGGTAAAATAAGAAATTCAGGTCAGGATTCAAATAAAAGTATCCTGCACGTGACTGAGCTCTTTGTTACCAAGACTAGCTCAGAGTGACCAGTTCAGGTATGAGATCAGGTTTGGAATGACACCTATTAAAATATTAAAATTTTCGGAGAATCTTGGTGCAGCTCACCGGTCAGAGTAGGGTATTCGCAAAATGTGGCTCTGGCCGCTAAAGTCTGACCAGCACCTGGTTTAGGAGCCTGCATTCTCTATGCAGTCCATGAGGCCTCCAGAGAGGACATTAGAGCAGGCTAACTCACGCTGCTGACTATATAGACATCAGAGCCACTATGTTGGATGTTTGGAAATGTTTAGAAACATTTCCTGACCAATAAAATGTAGAGTCACAACCTGTTCCTGACAAAGCTTTCAAGATTTCCATCGTCTTTTGTTTTTGTTTTTTTTTTAGTAGAGATCCTTGAAGTTCTTTGAAAATGCAATTTGAATACAGTAAATTGTGATTTATTTAGGGGTTGCCTAATGTTATCCCTCTTGCCTGAAGCAGAGAATTTTTGATTCCTCACCGTCAAGCTATAACATCACAAAGTCTTGATTTGAATTGTTCTTGAATGATAGACTTCTCTTTTTTTTTGAGGTAAGCCATGGAAGAGCAAAGAGATAATCTGGGGTACACCACAGTCTCTCTACCTTTTCTTCACTGTTCCTAGACAAATTAAAGTATTTTAAAAAGAAACAAACAAAAAAAAAGCTCTAACTTAAACATACAATTCAAATTTAAACCCAGTCCTTTTTTTGTAAGTTAACAGAAGTTAAGATTTCCTTGTACTCTCCCTAAAAATTCCACATTATACAAATGGGCATTTGAAAACAGAAAAAAATCTGTTACCAGAATTCAAGCTGGTCGTGCTCTTCAGATGACCACACTTCTAGTTTCTGTTCGAACTTTTATGTGGTCTTTCGAGGTTTTCTCACCAGTAAAATCTCGAGTTACAGATATTCTGTTAACCACAGGGTACGGCACCTGACCACAGGAGGAATGCAATTGAGCCATCTGCCTGCTGCCCATGGAGCACCACTACCTCTGGGTATCCTTTGCTCCTACGTCTTCTATGGGTTCATTCCAACAAGAGCACCTCTGCTCCACTTGTGGGCCTCATCCTATCACCACACCTTTAACGAGCAGCACATTACTCAGCCCTCTCAGCCAAGTGTGGACAATGGCTGTGAGAACGGAAAGGCTTTCCTCTGCTGCGGTCTAATGTGGTTTGGATTAGACATACTCTGCTTTAGCTGGGTTTTTGACTCTTGGTCACTGTTCCCCAGGCTTATGGGCTGAGCAGAGGGGAAAAAAGAACATATAATTATGTAAAGTGCTAGGGAGAGAGCACTGTCTGATGTTAGACATCTAACCTGAGTATGGGGAGTAGGAGGAAAACATGCAGGACTATGAAAGTAAGCGTCATCTGACTGATCTAGGTGTTTGGAGATCACTGCTGTGTTCTTGTACCTGCCACTGAATTCAGCATTCCCTAATCTTTGATACATTCAGGGGGAGTTTTTTGTAGTGTGATTATTGGGCAAAACTGAACCATAAATTTGGCAGAGTCTCCTAACTACTAGTATTATATAAATAATCATTTTAGTAAAGAACATGCTTCAGAGTTTTTTTCCAGTTCCAGGGGAGTCCCTGCTGAAGGATGTGTCTGCACTACTATTTCCTTAAAGGAACACAGGCTGTAAAGCATTAATTTAAAAGAAAAAAACAGCGGATGAAACTCATTAAATTTTGACCATCACCTTCTCACCTCATCTTCTCTGAAGGCCCTGTCCCATCACAAACCACGTAACTTAATGAGAACCCCCTTCCAAGAAAGTAAGTTTAAGCTCCAGTGGTCTGATTTCTACTCCCACCAGGGCAGCAACCCCAGGACCCAGATGAAGTGTCTTTCTCACATTGGCAGGTAGGTTTGTCTGTCACCAACATCTCTGACCAGGAGATAAGCATCAAAATTTAGCTGAAGCCTGTGCAATGCCTACTTGTTTGTTGGGAAAGCAGCAAGAGCTAATGTAACCGTGGGGGTTTTTTTTATTAGCAAACTGAAGAAAAGAGCTGAAATTTCTCCTTTCAAACCTGATATATCCTGATAGGAAAGAAAAGAAGTAAGGTTTGGCCCTTCCATGTGAGAGCAATCCTTAATGAAGGAGGAGTTAGTGAGGGAGACTAAGAGGCATCGGAGCAGCACAAAATCCCTTCTGAAGTACACAAGAGGGGTCATAGGTGCCTGTTTAAATTTTCTACCCACGCTACACTTACATGGGCGGCAAACAAAGCCGTGCCGCCGTCTAACAATCTTGTCTCAGAACCAGCAATGGTTTGGGGAAAATAACTGCAAAGCTATGGTGTAACTCAAATGAAAACATGAAGGTTACTAGGGATACAAGGAGACTCACGGAGTAATTAAATAACCAACAACGGACACCCACACCCACACACACAGCCCTCATTTACTCAAAACCCTGACAGTTGTTTATTGAGAAGTAGGTGTTGACGGTTCACTTGTCTTGGATGGATTTCTCGCAGAATAAACACCAGTGCTTTCAAAATGCCTGATCCTGTTTTCTTGTAAAAGAAAAAAAACTCAGAAATTTTTAAAAAGCCCCACAGATACTATACACAGAGTGCGTGTCATTACTGCTGTGTGCTGTGGAGAGGGGACTCCATGTATGGGAAAGACTGAGCTACAAGAATGTTTTGGAAAATGAAGAGTTATTTCGCAATAGGCCATGACATCTCCCTTGGATAAAACTTGCCCAGATTCTGCAGATTACTTCGCAGATGGAAGAGGGACAGTGTTTGATTGCAATATGCTCTCAGATAAAGTCAAATTTGACTTGATCCAGTAACTTTCCCTCCCCGGGGTGCCATCACTGAACATCAAAGGCATCGATCCTTCTTTAAATTAATCTTTATTTTCAAGTGCAGGTGTAATCAATAATGCTGGTGTAATCTCCCTTGTAAAACAGAGTCCACTGAATGCCAAAAGACACAGCAAAACTCCCTTTCCCCATCTCTGCACTGTGCTATCAACATCTGAAGAGACGACTGGCTTTTCACAACACAGGTAGGAAGAAAACGATGAAATGAAAGGAAATTCAGGTTAATATTAGAATCTGATGACAGCGAGATGTATTGAATTATAGTATAGCCTGCAAATGCAACAAGAAATCCATTTTGTGAACAAGTACGACTAGGGAAAAAAAAAAACCAAACTCGGGAATGGAGAAAATGCTACAGGGAACAATTGTGCAATGGTAGGAAGAGAGACATCAAGGTGATATAGCTACATCTTCCTTTCCATGTTTCTGCAGTAATCCTACAGCTTCTGTTATTTGCAGAATTTTATTGCACATAATCAATAACTCTGTTACACGTCTGAGGAATCTTTGGTGGTCATAAGGGGCAAAACCAAGGATATATAAGTACACTGAACTGCTGAACCAGCACTTTGATGTGTGTATGAGCCCACATTTACAGGACTCTAACTGAGGTAAACGCCTTATAAGGATTCCACTCCTGGCTTTCCTCGCATGAGAAATGTAGGCGTATTTATCCAGGGCACAGTCTACATTTGCTTCAAATCCTGTAGCAAGAATCAAACCTAGATAGCATGAGACTTGTTAGCAATGCTCCAGACTCCCATGATTCTTCTCTCCTTATTCTTTTACTTGGATTTAAGTGCTTTTAAAACCACTGCTATCTATCCATCATCTTCAGGAGACATGCATTAGCAAGCCCGTCTAAAGATACTTCTTTTGGAGGTATAATTAAAACCTTACACATAGTAAAACTGAATTTTTTAAATTGGTCTGAATCCATTTCAACAAGGATGCTGCTAGGTTTGCCACGCTCCCTGACTTACCAGCCAAAGCAATCAAGCAAATAACCCATCTTACACACAAGTTCAAACAGGCCTTACACACTTGCTGCGTGCATTCTCCAGGGGGCCTTTAGACGCTGTTTTGTGCACAGTGCAGCGTGGGCTTTCCGTGGTGTGCAATAAAAAGGTTAGTGCCATGGCAAAAGTTCCGAATGCAGAAAATACTGCGCAAGATGCATAAATAATGAAACAGTGTGCATTTAAAACATGAGCCATTAAAAACAGCCTTTGTGGGAGGGGAAAAGAAAAAAAAAAGAACAAGAAACTGTAGGATGCAAGTTAATCTTTCATAAACCAAACCTTCAGACGGTTGCTCCTTCACGGACACTTCACAGTGCTCTGTTTCCTTTTGAACCAAGCTTTCATACAAAAAAAGCGTTTTTACAATCCCACTAGGATGCTCATCCTCTGTGTTCAGAGAGAGATTTATGAAGATCACAAGGCAGGATTGTGAATGTAATGATCCCAGGGATTAGCCTTTTCTTCCAGCTATGGTAGGGCAGTCTTTTGGATCTCTCTGAAATCAGAGAGGGGGCTCTTGACTGCGAGCCAGCGTGCAGCTTTCTTCTCACTACCACTGTCCCTGCCCCACCTTCCCTCATGTGCTTGCAATACTTTAAATACTTAAATGTTTAAAGCGGACGTATGCTAGCTATCACCCTCCCTGTCAAGGGAAAATGAAGGAATCTCCATTAAGAGTCAGTGAACTGTTGCTCCCAGTCAGAGTGGATCTACTACTGGGAAGGGCTGTTAAAGTATTGATAAAAGAGCATATTTAACCGACTGGAAAATCAAGCCCAAAGGATAAGAATAAGCTTATTCAGAGGAAAGAAAGTTTTGAGATAAAGACAGTGGATAGGTGTTTAGACCTCTTATTTCCTCCTATACCCTCTTTGACTTCGAGCAATGAACTTGATCATTACCAGCCAAAACACCAGAAGAGGTCAGCTCTTATTTAGGCATTTAAAAGTGGATTTAAGAGGAGCTAGCTCACTCCCTATTCAAGATGCTTGATTTAAGAACATAGTCGGCGGTCATCCAGAGGAATTTCTGTGGTCAGTAAGAGAGGAAAAGAGGCACTTCCATAAAGTGATTAGGACAATGAAGTCCCCAGCTTATGTTCTAGAAGTCCATGGTCTATAGCCGTAGTCTGAGGATAAAAACAAAGTTCTGAGAAGATGATGAGACTTCGCAAAATGTTGTCCCAATGCTGTGGCTTTCTGTCCAAAAAAAGAAAGAAATAATAATCCTTCCCTTCTCTTGCTGCATACCCCTGCTTTGGCTTTAACCAAAGCAAAATTTCCAAGGTGCAAGACCCATCTCTCACAGTACCTACCACAACAGAGGTCTAGTTTACTTCAGGTCTTCTCAGACTATCTGAATACACTGGTGACCCACACATTTAACTGAATTAACTGCTTTAACTCATTGCACTCGAGGACTAAAGAACAGGCAGCAACATCATAAAAGTAGCTGAAATATTATCACTCATACAAGAAGATCAAACTAGCATGCATGAGGAACTGTATATTACCGGTCAGTTCCCCAAATTTGGTCTATATAAGTTACATAGTAAATATATATAATAAATGACACAAAAACTCGTCAGAAAAACAGTGCACTGGTAAAGACAAGAACTTGAAAGATCTCATGTCGTGATGAGTTTGTGAGCGTGACCTCAATTCAGTCCATTTCTGCGAACAGATTAATGGTACAAACTTTAATTACATACTGCTCTTTTCTGCAGGCCCCTGCTTCACCGAGCGCCTGTGAGAGGTTTTCATTCTTGTAACTTTATAGCACATTAATCATGGGTGATGAGGCCATGAATCAGTTATGCAAGTCATCCCAAATACATACTGATGAAATCTGTAAACCACCACCCAGCACCCATATTCTGGTTATCCACCTATGTTACAGATGAACTATTTTTGGATGGTTTTAAATGGCTCTGAGGACATTTAATGCTTTTTCAGTAGCACAGGGATATCTGACCCACCATACCCATAATACCAGATGCCTCAGTTACCCTGTGGTCACTTACGAAGGGCTCAGTAAGGAAAAATGTGACAGCCCAGTAGTACTGCCTTCAGTAGTGACCTAGGGCAGCCTTCTGTATGGAAAAATCCTGCCATAGTACCTTTAGACACAAGCTGTATCAAACTACGCAATGTGGGTAACCCTATGCTGGTGGTGGCATACGCCTCCGGTAGGGTCTCCCAAGCCAGACAGGTCTCAACTGAAGGGTCAGACAAAGTGTGTCCACGGGCAGGATGGGCTCACTAGCCTTCGGGCAACCATCCTAGGAGAAGGACAACTCTAACTCCAAACCCGGGCAGATGGAGCTCGTTTAGCCCTGTAAGGCCATCCATCTAAGAGAAGGATACTCTAACCAAACCTACGACCTGAGGACTTCGCTGTCACCGTCCAAGCTCGCTCGGCCCTGGCAGATGAACCTCAGGTGTAAAGGGTGGGGCCAGTCTCGCGCACGCTGCGCCTCACCTAAAAAATCCACCGCGCAGGCTTGAAGGGTGTACTCACGTTTGCAAAGCCCTGTAGCGACAGGCAAGGGACGAAACGGCAATACCACCCAAGGAGACCCTCCGGTGTGCTCTTTGCAACCGGTCTTGCCTATCCCGCATTGGCCTTTTCAGCCATCAGCACGCTTGCAATAAGCGTGGGCAAAGCCCTTCCCAAATCTTCGTCCACGAAGCCAAGCCATGATGATGATGATGATGATGATGATGACACGGTGTTACAAAGCCCGTAACTTTGAGATCCGTTTAAAAAACATAAGCTTTGTGACAGTTAAGTATGTTTTTAAAATCTCATTTGTACAATGTTGCTCATTGCAATTTTACATCTACGGGCGTACAACCAAGATGGTTGGGATTTGGAGGACAGCCCTGTCCCAGAACAGCAGATGAAGTACTAAAAAGGCAAATATAAGTAGATATACTGTATTCCATTCCTATTTGTCATACAGAGACATGTTGCAACTGTCTGTGTTACACTTTCTTGTTAGTGACTTCAAATCCCCCATTCACTGGGTCATAAATAGTACATTTGGAAGGACCTTTCAGGCCATTCAGCCATCCTCTTCCAATAGATACAATGGTTCCTACTGAATATCCACAAGCATAATTCAATTTTGCCATCAGAATGGTCATTTGCCTTCTAATTACCATGGAAACCATGCGGTGGACCACTAGTTCTTCAACGTAACACACACATTACTTTCGAGCATACTCCAATATACACACACATACATTGTGCTTGCCTACTTAGCTCACTGCTAAGTCTCCATCCACGAGTACACTGTCCAGTAAACCCCACTGCCAACCTAATGTCTCAAACAAGAAACCTCTTCCCCTAATTTGAAAATGCATGGAGAGCTAACAGCAGCTTTTCTTCAAAGTGTAGTGATAGTTAAAATAATTTGATTTTGAAAATTCTGTTACAATAGGATTTTAAAGGGGGAGGAAATAAGAAACAATGGCTTTGAAGTAATTAATCTCAGAGAAAGACGTTAGATCAGGGTTCATATCTTACAGTGATTTACATCTTGTGCAACCCTATTACATTTAATAGGACTACTGAAGGTCTGTGTCAACGTGGAACGTGACTCTTCAGGCCTAAGTGATTCACGGACTGGGTTACAGCGGTCACTGGTTTTAGGATAAGACTTTATCTCCTGGGACTACTGATCGAGCCTTTAATTTTATTTCTTAAGGGGTTTATTTTTTCCTTTGTTTTCTTCTTCAGGGAGTATTCAAGGGGATTATCCAGTCTGCCAGTTGCCCATATTTCATGTTATTTGCTCTCACAATTATTCTAAAGGGAGTACCTGGACTCCTGGCATGTATATTGTCATGGTTTTTGATGCCATATTGTTTTATTATTGATCATATAGAGCACGTAGCACTCAGAAGGGAGCTGTACTGCCTGCAAGTGAAAACTAAAGGCCAAGGCCAAGAAAGATGGTATTTTATAAGTACCTATGGTGATATTCCCCCTCTTAACTTCTATTTGCTTTTTTGCATTTTCTTTCTTTTTTTCTTTTTTTTTTTTTAATCCTACAAGGACCTGAAACGAGCTTATGTGGGCTTATATATATTTCTTTCCTGTAAAGATTTATAATATTATATTACTACAGTGGATGAACCAGAGTTTTTACCCAGTTTTTGACGTTGTTGAAACAACAGACTGTATGCATATATTTGAGGTTCTATTGAATGAAATGTTCTGGTGCCTTTTGCCATCTCTCAGGAGAGTTGTAAGAGCATAATGAATATTTAACATTCCTTTTTTATTTTTATTAGATTTTGTAGTATGTTATAAACTACAAGAAGCACTTACTGCTTTATCCCATATACACTTTTTCTGGATGGGACTGTAATCTGCTAGACAGCATTTAGAAACCATTCTGAAAAGGGAAAAATATTCTTGCAGGTTACTGAACTACCTCAAAATACATGAATAATTCTGTGGCATATTTCATAACCAGTTTCTAAGAAGGATTGCAAGCACATTTCTCACCTGAAATGCAATATACAAGGCCTACTCCTACCCAAGAGTTTACATTCAACAGGAAAAAGAAAAAAAATCTATGAAGTCACTCATTTCTTGTGCAGAAACTACTGCATGCACGAAACAGATATTTAACTCTCCCACCAGTTCATTCTGTAAGGAGTGGTGAATTTACAATGGAATATTCCAAAGGAAACTACGCTCAAGTCACGCTGGTGCAGAAATATTTTCTATTTGATACTATCCTGGCAGCTGTTGGAAGCACCGTGTTCTTTCTCTAGGTGCAGTGACTACGTGGGAGTGGATGAAATCTAATTTGGGAAACTCTAAATTTAGGCATGCCTACACTTTGTGCTTAGCCTAGGCTCTTAAATTTGTTTTTGCTCACCTATAACTGCTGTTATGCAAATCTTATTTCATAAAACCTTATTTGTACTTTGAGCTCAGAGCTCCTTGCCCATAAGAGGATGTATATACAAATATTATAATTTTTTTTTTTTTTTTTTTTGGTGTACTACTGCAGAAAACTGCGGGTGTTCCCTCTCAAGCAGTACTTGAGTGCTCACTGTCTTTCTCAACAGAAGTAAGATACTACAGGCATTATGGAAATGTTTTTCTCCACCAAAATGTACACCAGCTCATTAAAATCAGGGCAAAATGACTCCCAAGCCAAACACAGGGACTTGAAGCATTACTGTGTCCCTTGCCGTTTCAAATGGCAAGTGGGTGCTTTTGGTTGTGTTGGAGCATTTATCCACTGCCTTCCTAAACACATATAAAAAGGTCTTTAAGGCTCAGTTTGAATCCTCTGCTCTCTGTCAGGGTGTAGGACCAGAGCCTGCTACTCTGTAGTTTGCTTCACTCATCCTTTATTAATGCTTTACCTTTCTCCCTCCTGATACCTCCCAGCATGAGCACAGAAAACCCAGCAGC
Source organism: Bucorvus abyssinicus (assembly GCA_009769605.1). Lineage (NCBI taxonomy): Eukaryota > Metazoa > Chordata > Aves > Bucerotiformes > Bucorvidae > Bucorvus > Bucorvus abyssinicus. The sequence continues at coordinate 4,437,496 of CM020063.1, forward strand.
TATGTGACCTTTGCAGATGAAAGGAGGGGGAATACAGAAGAAGAGTGTTTAGAGGTGGGTTTGATCTACTCCGCAAACACTGTCCACGCTGCGAAACAAACAGCTGCAAGAAAAGACAAAGAAGGTCTGAGAATGGAAACCAATATATTCTGAGTGCTGGGAGTGGTTAAACGTGATGAAGAGCCACAGCAGCTGACAGGGAGGGAGCTGGGAGCGGGAGGAGAGAACACTCTGTCACATGCATTCGGCATATTACCATTTTTCAATACTCACATTGAGAACAACCAAACCACAAAGTTTCATAACTCGAGGGGAAGAAGAAGAAGAAGAGAAAAAGAAGGTTAAAAGAGGAATAATAAAACCATGTCTGAACCACAGAGAACTGCAAGGTGACCTTCAAACAAAATCAGGGGTGAGCAACCCATTTCTCATCTTCAGATGTCATTCGTTTCCTAGCTTACTCTTTGTAAAGGGAGGACGAAAGAGGGTTGCTTGAGTCGGCTGCAGGAAGATGAGCAGAACAAGGACTTTCTGTTTGTACGTCTACGTTCTTCCTTTCAAAATAATAACAGAGAGTAGTATGATCAGAAGTGACTGCCTAGGGGATTTTTACTTTCCGTTTTTAGTGCACTTCTCTCCCTGCTGAGTGAAGGATCCATGCAAATAAGTGGAGGGTTTGCACTGAAAAGACTGCACGGGGGAAACAGCCAAATTGATTGCACACCCATCAGTTTGGAGAAAAACATTGCCAAGTGACTGAAGCACACAATCCAAAAAAGAGAACAGCACATTATGTTCTCTTGAACTGGCTTAACTTCTGACTATCTTAGGCACTCCTAATAATTGCTTATTTTTAAGATACAAGTCTGATTTTTCACTTAACCTTCTGTTGCTCTTCTATTGCAGTTTTAGTTCATAGATCTCACAAGCCTCACAAGTGTCAAGACCTTTGATGTCATTTAGGTAGGGAAATGGAGGTGCAGAAAGATCATGTTATTTGGGCTATGCGACCTGCCCCATCAGGGGATAATGCTGCAATCACATTCAGACCTCCCAAATTTCAGTCACCTCTTTTACAAATCGCTATCACTTTAAAATATGCATGAGTAATAAGATATAAACTATCATCTCTCAGGATATGAGCCAAACTGAGCGTGGGTAGTAGATAAGAAGCTATTTTTCTTTTGAGCAAATTATAACTACTATTATTGTCTACTACATGGTTTCTTGCACACTGCCTTGAAGCATCTGGTGCTGGCTACAGTTCGTCATTGGAAGCTTGTAATAAGACTTTGACTAGTGTAACAGTTCCTGCGTTCCAGTGTTTAATGCATCTCAAGAGTTAAAAAACAACAACTCATTTACTCTGTATTAGTGTCTAGGATGATTTCCTGAGTGAATGAGGGCTGGCTTTTGTTGAATTCAAGCTTCCATTAGCAATAACATAAAAGGGTTTAGATCCTTATATCCTCATTATAATTAACTTTCTGAATATGAACCCATTCAGATAGTGATGAAATAAGATCTTTCTTTTTTCTCTGCCACTGATCCCAGCTCAGTCCTCTAGGAGCGGCAGAGGCTTTGAGAATTATGAGACAGTGTGAAGCACCTCCTGGACTATGGAAAATGTTCCACAACTCCCAAGATGGGGTTAGCACCTCACAGGACTTATGCACCATCATTCAATAAAAGTTTAGAAAATGTTTCCCACGGTATGGTAGCAACGATGCATCTGAGTCAGAAGAACAGTTAGCAATGAGAAGGCATCTCAATTCATAAAGAAATCTGAATGGTGGTGCACATCTTCATGAGAATGTTGGTGTCTCCCAGACATTCAGATCTGGCACTTAGGGGTGACGTGGTATTGCTGAGTTTATGATTCAACTCAATGATCTTAAGGGTCTTTTTCTATCTAAATGATCCTATGATTCTAAGACATCCACTTCCTGAACTACTCCTTGAAGAGGGGCAGTGGTGCTTTCTCACACATTTTCATATCCTCAAGTCAGCTAATGAATCTCACTAACCTTTTCCAATTTTCCCCTCTGTGCACAAAGGGTACAATCTCAGTGACTGAAAGTGTGAATGATGCCAGCTTGAAACCAAACAAAATTAAAAGTCTTTTCAGGAGGGGAAAAAAAAAAAAAAAAAAAAAAAAAAAACCTTTAGGTTTATATATATAACATAAAGAGAATTCTGCACTTGTCACAATCATAGTGAGCTCTGGTAACGTGAGAAAAACAAATGTTGCTTCAGAGCCAAGGTTTCACAGGTCACCCTAATAGGTTTAGTGGTTTATTTCCCACTGAAGAGACTCCTTAGGCATTTTCTATACCTGTGCTGCAAGTGAAGCTCCTACTGACATCGGTAGGAGTGTGCCACACAGGAGAGAAAACTGCAGTGAAAGACCTCTGCTTAATGGGATGGTGAATTTTGACAAGAGGAAAGCATGTGTAAGTCTCCCCTGTATCCACAGTTCGGCTCAGTGTACAGCGATTTTCCTCCAGGCAACATTTGCACAGAAAACTCTGTCACAATGAGATCTGTGCCTCCAAGGGAAGCAGCAGGTTAACACTCACCTCAACCATAGAATTACCATGGGCACCCTGGGAGGCGCTGCTACAGACAGAAAATGCACCACTCGCTGAGGCAATGCACATACCATCATGTCAGCAACAGCTGGATGTGGCAAGAGTATCATGTCCCTCATAATTGGAGACGATCAGATTTCTCTGCAACTGCGAGTGGGAACCAAAGAACGGCTAAACAGTCTGTGGCACAGTATCACGGGAGCCTGCAATCTGCATAGGCGAAAAATCAAAAAGAGCCGTGTGGTAATGACAATCCCATTCCTTCCCATGATATCTGGTTGCACCATTACTGGTCCACACATCAGGCTGCGCAAACATGGTGATAGAGGCAACATATTGCTATCTTCAGGATCGGTGGTACAGAGACACAGTCTGGGCACTGTGTCTGCAACAACATGTGTTTACACAGCCCCTCTACTTCATGGAGCTGCTGAAATTCAGATTTATCCAAACCAGTGAGATACGCCAGGATTACTCTGCTCTTGCATGGGTGGATGGCAGCAGTGTTGGACACTCCAGCGTAACTACCCAGGAAGATTAAGGACCAGCAGAAGGTAATCTGATAACAGACAGCTGGCAAGGACTGAGCCTTGTTGTATGGCTATACTTGACTTCTCTGCAATTATACAAAAAGTGGTAAACTCACTCTGCCTTGGGAATCCTCTACCTGTTCACTGATGAACTACAAAGATTCCTAGCTAGAATGTGGTCTGAGGTCAACCAACACCACCAATCCAAGCCATCTTGCATTAAGGACATGACTGGGGCAGCTGGGACACATCTTCCTCCCTGCGGTCCACAGAAAAACAACCTACTTTCCTGTGCTGAGGAACCTGCCAGAGGTACCCATCCCCTTCCATGATGAGGGAGGGCATTTAAGGTGAGTAAGCCTCTATGTCGAACACCACAGTTGCTCAGCTCAGATGTGGGTAGAACATTTCTGCAAGCAGCTCAGAGCACACCTCTAGCATGATGACAGGCTTGTCATCTTGAGTGACAGGGTTAGACTCGAGGAATTTGGATACACTACACAGGAGTTCACTATTAACAGGATATGTAAGAGGCACAGGTCTAAACCAAGTAATGCCAAGTGATGAAGTGAATTTGGAGCAGCGCCAGAAAGACTACAGGACAGGAAGAAATGAAAGATGAAAATGTTTTTAGCACTGTCTCCACATGCTCAAGAAGGATTTTCTCAAGAGTGTTTGCTTTATAAATGCTCTGTGATGTATAGCAGTTTTTCTAGATCTGCCTTTCATCTGATCATTGCTTACACAGGCAGAATAAAATTGCTAAGGCAGTTGGATTAATCCTTTCAAAATGGCTGATTTCTGCTTTTATTCTTAAGATGTAAGGCATGGTAATTCCACCAAAACCTGTGAGATTGCTGGGACTGTATTCCAGAGTAACTCAGAACAGTATTTGTCCCACTTTACACACATGCATTCCACTAAGAAAATCAGAATGATCTTCTGAGGTCCTTTCAAAACACAGAATGCTTCACCAACAAGGGAATATGGCTCAAGTATTAACTGACACAGAAACGATGCAAAACAAGGTCTCTGCCCTATAATTTAAGGGCTACTGTTCCACAGCTCCTAGGTGCCTCAGAGAGGGATGCATCTTTCCTCGGGCATCTAAAAATGAGTTGCCTGAATGTGAATGATTCAGTGTAGGCTTCCTTGATGGTCAATGGAGAGGAACAGGTACCCCCAGAGGACAATTTGCGTCACACTAAACCAGCCTTCTAAGGTACGTCAAACAAATTGCTCCCTGGAGATACCCATTTCATACTGTTGACTAAGAAGTGAGGTTGGGATGACGGGTTCAACCTTAGGCATCTAACTTTAGAAATCTAAAGTTGTGTGAAATGAATCACACACGTAGAGGGACCAGTAGATCATCTATCTTTTATATGTTATAGAGCTTTAATTTTTACTGAGTTAATCTTTTGTTAAGCCCAGTAACTTTCGTCTAAACATTTCCTCCAGAGAAGCCTTCAATCTTGAAGACATCAAATTATTAAGAATTCATCACTTCCCCTGGCCCCTTGTTTAATGATTAACCACTATCACTGTGAAAAACACTGCTGAATCCAGTTTGCTCTTGGTTAATACTGCATTTCCCTCTGCCATTTCGAAGAGATTGCTCTATTTCCTCTCTGGAAGTGCTGATGCAGTTTCAGATCACCAGGTCTGAAGGCCAAGTGGTCCATCCTTTTTTGCCTTTCATGAATAAAGTTCTTTGTACAAACTTCTACCCACCTAGCAGAAAAAAGATGGCATTTTTTTGTTGAACTAGGACATTCTTTAATAAGACCCATGTGTTTTCATACCCCAGCTTCCCAGGGATCTGAAAGAATGCTGCGAACTTTAATAAATTATGCCTCAGCATCTCTTGAAATAAATATTACTGTGCACCCATCAGGAGCAGAGTAAATAAAGGGCAGAGAGGACAAGTAACAGACTGAGCTTTAGAGCAGAGATGGGAGCAGATCTCCTCTTTCCTGATATGTAACAATGTCTTTTAAGCACTGGATTTCAGTTAGTGCTCTGACACATTTAGTCACACCTTGCTTCTTTTCTCTGCAATGAGACATACATGGGTTGGAGAGGAGAAATTTTATCTTCAGTGCTTGGTTTCCAATAACCAAGGAGCACTTTTTTGTTCTCTCTGTACTACCTTCAAAAGAAAAAGTTTCCATTCTCTGACTTGGGCTCCATGGCATTACAACATCGGTGTGTTGCAATAGTCAACAATCATCGTCTGAGATAAATTTTGATGGGCATCACTTATTTTTACCTCCACATCAGTAACCACACCAAATCTCAAATAAATCTCTGCATATGATGAAAAGGGCATTTGCAGATAGAAACTGGTCAGGGAGGAGGGCAGTTATCCAAATCATTAGCAAAAATGCGAAGGGCTGTGTGGACACTGCATGTGTTAGAAACAGCCCATTGACACAAGTGCCCGTGTTCTCTGTATTTGATTGCCGTTATTTGTCTATCATAGAGGAGGAGCCCATTGCACCTTGCACTGCTCAATCAAATAAGAGAAATGATAATCCAGGTTTCTATTTTCATAAGGCTCCATCTACCACAGCCAAAGTGAAAGAATATCCTTGAAAGTATCTCCACACACCCCCCCCCCCCCCCCCCCCCGGCTATATATAGATGCTAGATGAAGTTAATCATATCATGCAGATAACGTTTCTATGATCAGCTTCCAGATACACCTAGTAACCACAGGATTCCTGCCAGTTTTACGCCTTTCAAGCTATTTCATAATGCATATGAGCAGGAGACATCCTTAAGTGTAAACTTATCTCGTGGTCTTTGGTTCCATTATCTTTATCTTACAGTAGTCTCTTCACCTCATATGTATTGCAACTGTGTGCTTTCTTTATCATACTTCAAACTGAGTACTCCTCCTGAAGGAAGAACTCAGCAACTTTAATGCATCTTGTTCTCATTATGCATGTCTAGAGCAGGATATACTGTTATAAATCGTCCCCACCCATAGTTCGGAGGATATGGAGACCTAAGAACTCAGTCAGCGTAAGAAGATACTCATATGTGTGTGTGTACACTCTTCCAAGTACTACTACTTCTATTATTACTAATTACTATTATTTTTATTATTATTATTACATATTTCCATATATATTCCTTAGTACATTTATTTTTTCAGGAAGTGGCTTAAATGGATGGCAAAATTGTTAAGCATTTGCGTGACAGAGCTGGAACTCCACTAAGTTTGCTTTGACATCAACCACGCCAGAGCCTGCCCATCAAACCATATGCAAATTACTTTTTCTAAACTGCCCAACCAAAACATAGATTTAGAAATGTCTACGTACCTTCCCAGAGTGTTTAGTGTGCTTTAGATGAAGGTCATAATAAAAGCACTAGTTTTATTATTACAGTTTCAGCAGATGGTCTGAACTATTAAGAATCAATTTGAGCCTATTAAGAATGTCATCTATTCTATTTCCAGACAATATCGCAGCAGTTCAACCTCATTACTTACCTGTCACTGTGAAAAGTTGCTAAACCTTCATCCATCACATCCAGCTTCTTTTTTTTCCGCCCAGAATTCTTGATCTATTTTTCCTAGATTTTTTTTTTTCTGATAAATTATTCCTCTCCTTTAAGTTCTACAGCAATGTGGTCATGCATCCCCTATTCCCACACACGAAAAAAATATGTACGTTATTTTCCAAAGAATTTGAGAGTACATCACAAAGGACAGATATATCATCACACTCATTACTCAGATGAGGCATCTGAGGTATGTGGTCACTTGTCTACATAATGTAACAAATTTTGTGATCTCCAAAGGTAAATAAAGAAATCAATGCTGACACAGCAGAAGCTTCATTTTTTAAATCATACAGGCTCCCAAAATTTCAAAGACTACTGTCAGCTCTTTTTTTCCAGTTTCTGCTCTAGCTTCTTAAGCCAATTATTTTTAAAAATAATTTCCAAATAATTATTTCCAAATTTTGCCTTGGCTCAAAGCTATTTTTCCTTGGAAAATACTCCTTGGAAACTATTAGAAGTATTCCTGCAAATTCTGTTCATTGACTTTTAAAATCAACATGAGTAAATCTTTAGAGCATACATTTTATTTTATTCAAGGAATGAGTGGTGCTTCACAAGGTATCTTAATTAAGAAAGTCATTAGTCACTTATTCCTAAGTTTTGAAAAACCCAGTCTGATCTTTGGAGGCTCTGTTTTGGAGGATCAATATTCAGACCCATAATACATAAAATTAGCCACTAAGTAACTGCCATTTGACTATTAACAGGATTTAAACCTTCAAAAGCTATCCAGATACATGTATTTTATCCTTATGGCTCTCTACAACTACCTGACAGGAGGTTTTAGAGAGCTGGGGGTCGGTCTCTTCTCCCGTGTTACGAATGACAGGATGAGAGGAAATGGCCTTAAGCTGCATCAGGGGAGATTTAGGCTGGATGTCAGGAAAAATTTCTTTACAGAGAGGGTCATTAAACATTGGCACAGGCTGCCCAGGGAGGTGATGCAGTCCCCATCCCTGGAGGTGTTTAACAGCCGTGTGGATGTGGTGCTGAGGGACATGGTTTAGGGACCCTGGCAGTGCAGGGGGAACGGTTGGACTCGATGATCTTAAAGGTCTCTTTCAACCAAAACAATTCTGTGATTCTGTGATATAATGCTTAATCATATCTAATCTATTGAAACAAGACTATCATCAACATCCATGACTACCGTATTTATTTATGCTTATGAACAGATGAGAAGTAATCACTAAAAGTACAGACGTCCAACATGGTCTCATGTGACCGAGAATATTGCATGAATTCAGAGGGGGAAAGGAAAATCTCAATTGTTATAACTCAATTACATTAGGACAAAAGAAATGTGTTACATATAGTCTACGTACTTTTGTATGACAACACAGAAAGAGGCACCTTAAAAAAATGTGCTTTGAATTCACTCAAGAGCTATATTTACTGATATCTAACATAACTGCCACTTTAGAGTAATATGGTTTTTACCCCATCACAGAGAATATCAGGAAACATGAGAAGCATCAATCAATACCTTCACTTGCTTGAGAGGCAGTATTAAACAAGAGAAAAAACTGCTTCCTTTTCTGCTATGTTCTGCTATGAGTGTCTACACAGAAGGCCCATGTTCCAGCCAAGGCAATTAATGATTAATGCAAAGTAGACATAGTTTGTTCAGAGAAAGTGAGGAGCCCGCGGAACTGACCAGTGCATGATGACTTGATTAAAAAGGCTGAGCATCATCTTGAGGGATGGCGTGGTGGTGCGCAGAAATATATCTGAAGCCTTTTTCTGCACTGTTTGAACTCCCATCAAGCATGTTACTGAGCCATTTTCCTATGGTGTTTCATGGACCACATGGGAGAAAAGACCTTCACCAAGTAGAGACCTGTTCTGAAATAGCCCATCTCTGGTGTTCCATGGTTCTTCTCATCTCTGAGCCCCTTGGGTGGGAAATGACTTTGGACTTCAATCACTGAATCCACTCCCAGAGGCTGTGATTACAGCCAGTCTCACCATTAACATCTTTGACACACAGTGGCTGGACTATGTCATGCACTGGAGGAGGTATCTCCCAACTTGACAGCTGCTTCTATTGCTTCTAAGATCTTAAGCGCTGTAAATGTTTAACTAATATTTACTCTACTTCAGCTTATGGGCTGGATTTTGTCTCTTGCAGCCAGCTGGAGGGGCAGAGCAGCAGTGGAAAGCACAGGAGAAATTTGGTGTGGCTTGGCCAGAATCCTGTCTGGGATCCCCTGAGAGGAAGACGTTACCATGGCAGCTTTGCTGTTCCTTCAACTAGTGCAATAGCTTCTGTTGCTACATTAAGCCAGCTCTGCTGGTCTGTGAAGGTGAGCAGCCTTCTCTGGGTAATTAGAAAACTACCTGCTTCCCTGCACGCTTCTGTTACTCAGCCCTCCATCTGCCTAAGATATACAAAGATTTTGTTATCTTTTCTGCAGGAGGTGACCTGACACAGCCGCCATGCTGTTCATCTCTCAAGATTGTAACAGCCAGCTCCGCCATCTGATGGGCTGCAGCTTTTACCGAGGGACTCAAGCTGGCCCTGTGAGGTACCTCCTAGAAATGAGAGAGTGATGTACTTTCATTTTAGATCTGAGCTCCACAGAAGCATTCATCCTCTCCTTCTAGGTTTTTTGTGCTTTGTCTAGTGCCTATGGCATCCATAGCTACTACAAAAAAATACGTGTTGAAGGGCTGAACTGCTCAGGATTGACGCAGTTGAGATCTACAGCCTAGAATATTCAACTGGTAAGATCTCAATTTTTTATTTGAAGAACACAGCAAGGTTGTCCCCTCTGCAAACACAGCCGAAGTGCTAACATCCCGTCAACCCTTACACAAGGCCTGCTGGCTGGATCATACAGATGAGCTAGAGTTGAAGCTCTTTGTCTCTCAAATCCACATCTCACACCTCGCTGGAGAAAGCCCTAAGGCCACTGATGACTCTGAGCAGCAGACATTCACCCGTCTAGCCTGCTGAAACTGTGCCAGATAAAATCAATGGGATACTAAGCATTTAAACAGGAATTACTACTGCTCAACCAGCTAAAAACACCCTTTGTCAGACACAGCCTCAGTCACACCCTTTCGCTTGAGCTATAAACAAAGCAAATCAAATTGCAGGTTGCATAGATCCGTGTGCAGGTAGCAGCCTCTGCTCCTTGTCTTCTCAAGGTAACAGCCATTAGAGAAGAAGAAAGGAAGAGGTACGGTTTATTGCACATGGATATCACAGTTCTGGAAATTATGCAACTGCCATACCCATCTCACAGGGCAGGTCTGAGAAACGAATACATGATTAAGAGCTTTGAGATCTCTACTTTAAACAGAGACTCAGCCATGTTGCCTTGATTTAATTTATGCATGCGTGTACTTCAACCCAGACTAAATCCCTGGGGTTAAAATGCAATAGAGTTTAAATCCAACAAGGGTAGAAGCTTGTAACCAGTTCCTAGGCTTCTCAAAGAGAATATAAAATGACGTGAAATCCTTAATGGCCCTGAATGAGACACAGACATCTGAAATGGAGTTACTTGTCTCCTATCAAAAAAAAAAAAAAAAAAAGAAATTAACTTAATTCTTTACCATCTTTCTACCATCCCTAGAAAATAAAATTAGACTGAGATTTACTAAAACTGAGTGCAGATTTTAAGCACCTACTTTAAAAGGACAAGTTATTTGCACGACTGATGCGATATTATGAAACTTTAGACATTTCTTTCACAACTGACAAGGAACTGAATGTATTAGTCAGGCCTGTTTCACATCAGAAGCCACAAAGGCTCCCAAGTTCATATTCCTCAGGATTTTTCTCTGAACTCCATTGTTTGTGGTTAAAAAACCAAAAGGGTCTGACCCATTTTAAAAGAAGGAAATAATATTTCTCAGGCTGCAAATGATACTCGCTGCTAGCAGAAAAACAACTGGGTCTTAATCCTCCCGAAGAAAGGAAATGTCCCAGGTCAAAATCACAACCCATAATCCCCCACAGAAAGTAGGGGGAAAAAAAAAAGACACCAGGACCAGGATCGTGGTGCAGAACCACATAACACTGGCAAAGGCTGCAAATGGCTCTGTCAACCACAGCTGATTTCCATCTAACAATTAAAGCAGCAAAATTTTCTTTGGTGGAAGGTTAAGATTACTTTTTTGGCAAGGCACAATTGTACCTTTATTCTTAAACATCGCTTCATGGTGGGAAGTTTTGCACACAGTAATGAAAAACAATAATCTATCTTCAAAGTCTTTTTGAAAGGTCTAGCTCTTTCCAGTTCCTCAGGGCAAAGCAAGACAAAGCTAAGTGGAATTGTTTCCATTTCATAGATGGGAAAGATGAGGCAACAAAGCAAAGAATTAAATTGGAGGGGGGTGCTGGTGTGATTCTGGTTTTGTATGTTCAGATTGCAGTCTCAGGCAACCCATCTTCTTGCATTTGCATTCGACTTCAGGGTAAACATTTCCGCGCTTCTTACCACTGCAGTGCATGAGCTCACTACATCTGCAAGTCATTGTGCAGCATGAGTGCACCAACCGGCCTGAACATCAGGCAAGTAAGCCCACAAGTTTGGATGAATCTCTGGCCTTTTGCCAAGCATGCAGAGATCTTGTTACTTAGAACAATTACTGAGTTAACCTCTTTGTAGGGAGAAGAGGAAACTACAGGAGCCAAACTTTTTGCCAAGCCTTAGCACGAGAACTCAGGACATCCTGGATCCCTCTCCTGCTCACATCTCTGGGTTTCCTCTGTGTTCCAGCAATTCCCAATGCAAACAGATTTAGCAAGAAGTAAGACACATATCCAAGCAGGGAGCTTGCTCCTGCTGCTGAAGGAAAGAGACAAAGACTCTTAGCATGACTACCGACAACCTAATACTGAACTTGTGGACTGCTCATTTTCCCCTGGAAACTCAAGTTAATCACTTTCCCTTTTCTTGGCACTCCACAATGAGTTGCTCTCTAAGGCACTGACCCTGTTACTACTGACTACCAAGTCTAACACTTATTATTGTGATAAATCTCATTGGTTAAAACAGTCTTCTCCTAATGGTTTTCACACACACTTTACAGCCTGGCATAATTCACCACTGCCTCATCCCAATGCGAAAGAACAGTGAAAAACTGACGTTTTATTTGCACGCTGCGTGTATTTTCTGCAGCGCCAATACTTCCAAGATGTAGGGTAATGTCCATGAGGACCTTGGTGTGCATTGGCCAAACTGAATTTGGGAGATTACTGACACATGTCTCTGCTGATCATGGATAATAGATAGATTTCATCTCCCCTTGCCATCTGTACATAGAGACCACACAATTACCTTGATTACTTTTTGCTTCGAGTCTAGTACAGTCTAAATAAATCACATATTCTGCAAAAACCTCCTCTCACACCCCAAGGCAGCAAATCTCCAGGATCTAACTTGGTTTAATCTATTAAACATTTGCCCCTTTATTGTAACTTCTACTTGTCTAGTTTTAACTTCTGGTCATAGGTTTTGTTCTGTTTTTCTCATTGTGGTGGGTACTTTCCATGGGTAATTTCTTTGTATACAGAACCTCATAACACGTGTTTTATTGTATCACACTCTAAGCCCTGGCAAGTCAGTCTGTTTCAGTGCCTGTCGTCATGAAAAATCAATCTGTCCAGGAGGAGAAATTACAAAAAAGATGTGAAATCATGACAGTCCAGGTATTTTCCTTTCCAGCTAGATCTCTGTTGACATTAACTACAACATTAGCAGCTATGAATTACGTTTGTCATGTACACTCCACGTGAAGAAGAAAACAAATGGAAAAGTTAAATATTTACTCTATGACAGTTTATTTTTTTGCAAGTGTATTTTTTAACTAAAGATCTTCAAAACCATCTGAAACCATCTTGCCAAAGCAACTGCTGTTTGTAGGATCAGGAGATTGTTTGCTTAAGCATGTTTCTGGAGTTAAAAGAAAACAAAAAGTAAATAAATAAAAAAGAAAAAAAAAGCACACAACCAAATCAAAACTTCTTTCGCCCATTCCTCATCCATTATTTTATTAACCACTATTGTAAGGTTAGAAGAATACCTACTCCATTAACGTCCAACGCATCAGACACAGGACTCCAAAACTCATTTTCTACTTAGTTCTGCTAACTCTCAGCACCTACTAATACTGTGAGGCACCACACAAAGCAGACTGGACTGAGATTTTTTTAAAATGGCAACTTGGTTGAATCATGCTTTCTGTTATTTGTAAGTGCCATACCCCAGGGTCAATTCAACCTTTCCACTACATGCTTGAGGTGACTGAATGATAAACAAACCATCAGTGGGAAATTTTGATGCTGGTATATGCCATCTGGTTAGCTTTTAGAAGGAGGAAGTGAGAAGACGTATGGTTGATTTGCTGAAGTAATTCAAAAGAAGAGAAAAATATTAAAAAATGAAAAAAAGTACAATACTTCCATCTTCACTTTCTTATGGGGATACCTATAATCTGTACAACTTTTATGTGTACAGAGAGGTGCCAAAATAAACAAGGCTTGCTCTCAGAGCATCCATTAACTTCAATTTGGATACTCAGTGTGCTAAGGCTATCTGTAAGAAAGTTTACTTTTAAGTGCCTAAAAAGGATTGAAGTGACTGGCTAGGGAACAGTCATCCTGATTTGGACATTTCTGGCAAGGCAAAAGCACAAGGATAATGGGATGTCTGAAATTGATTCATTTCCTGGCTAGATGAAATTCCAGACTGATTTAATATAAGTGGCCAAAGCACAGAAAAAGGAACTAATGTGGTACTGATCACTGCGGGTAGCGTAACAAATAACGTAATTAAACTGGGGTGAAGGAAATATAGATGAGACATTAAAAGAAATGAGTAAATGGTAAGGATAGCTGCATGTCAGTGCAGGTTGCCTGGAGGACTCACCATCGCTGGATGTGCATAGGAGCAAATTAGATGAACATTTGAAGCAAAGCTGGCCTTGTCTTAAGAAGGGTAGAGACAGTGACCTCTTGGTCTTGGTCTGATGAGACATCTGTCATACATAGCTCTAGAGGGAAAGTATCCTCTAAAGGTGACAACGCCAGTACTAGACTCATGCTTCAGTCCCCGGGTGGCCATACCTTTAGTACTACTGTGGCCCTATATTCTTAATAAGTGAGGATGTGATTTGTTGCACCTAATTTAGAAGACTACAGGCCTACCCGCACCATGAGAGGAGAGATAATCTTTACCCTCAACTTTCTGGAGAACTTCTTTATAAAAGGCCAATAAAAGAAAAAATAAATATAATCTTTCTCTGGGCAGATACATGGCATCTATCATAAGAAGATCTCAAAGAACCTTTCAGCCATTAATTAAACCCAGGAATTGATGGAGATGTCATTAATCTGCTCATTTGTAAAATGCAAAGGGAGCTAACAAGGTGAGGTGTCTTGCCTGCAGGCTGCATGGCAGAGCGAAAGCAAAGATGGAGGTGCAACCTTGGGTTTTGCCTAAACTCAGGAGCTTTCCTTCTCCACGACCACTGAAAACAGGACATTGGTAATGCAGGGAAATCTGATTCCCAGCAGGTTGACGCAAAATGGCAAACAGCATTGCCTCATGGTCTTCAAACACTCTTTGGATCTCTTTCTCCTCTAGATAACTCTGCTTGCGACCACTGTCAGCACTGAAACACCCAAAGGAAAAGCCAGAATAAAGTGAAGACCTCTGGATAGAGCAACCTTCCTGTCTCATGCATGGGCAAACGGTCACAGAACACTGAGGTAATCATGGTGGCATGTTACAAACTGCAGGGCACGTCAGCTATTTTAGACAGCATGTGTCTAGAACATAATGACCTCTTAATCAATGGCTAAATAATGACCACTTAGAATTAAGCTGTCAGAAGACAGAGGAAAGAAAAATGGTAGGTACAATTCCTTGTGTACAGTAGAAGACCCTCCCATTTCTTACGTCCTGGGCTCAGCTGTTGAACACCTCTCTTGCCCATAGGTTTTTAACTTCCTGTTTCCCTTGCATGAAAGAGAAACACAATTTTAGTTCCAAAGAAGCCTTCCTTGGGAATTTAAGAGCATCTTTCTGCATTTAGGTTAAGAGGCAGAAAGGGAAGAAAAACCTCCCTGCAGTTTTGACAACTGGTGTGGAAATACCCATATATGAACTCTAGACCCTTGGTTTTTCAGCTATAGCAAAGTTTCACTGCTGGGAAAACCTTGGGCCTGTCCATCTGCCATACAGTACGGTGAATACTACTACAATGGCACTTTAACAATAACTGTGCTCTTTTGAACTACCCCATTCAAGTCATTCCATTGATTACTCAGAAGAATGCAGACTCTTGTGTTATTTGATCGGCACATATACTCTGAGCATTTAATCCCCTCAAATATTTTTCAATAACTTCCTTTAATTACAAGGAAAACACATCGACTGGTGCATGCATTGAAGAGCTTCCCCTCGTGTCTCTTTCTCCTTCTTTTTTTTTTTTTTTTTTCCCCCCTGTTTAATGAAGTATTTGAATCACTTCTCAGCTTCTTAATCCTATAATCCTGGAAGGAATTTGCTGTCTTCCAAACCCTGGGGGTGGTAGGCTTATGCTTAGTACAGTACACCCTGGAGATCTTTCAGCAGGGTCTTTCCAGAGGAGTCCCAAATACCTGCATTCCTTAGCTGTGTGGCCAGCGTGTAACACAGCGTGTAACAGCCTCACCAAAACCACCTTGCTTAAGAGACTCAGGGATTGACTTCTCCATGGGAGGTGCAGGGGTGACGCAACACGGTAGCCACAATATGTTCAAAAAACCAAGCTTTGCCAGGAGGAAGGGGAGCAGAGCACCAAAGAGGATGGTTTTACCAACATATTTAATACATTCAAAGACTCCATTCTTCTGGAGGAAAGAAAAAAGCAAGGGAAGGGCCACCTTGGTAATGCTGCATCTTTGCACCTTCCTGCCTCCCATTCCCTGGGGAGACTGAGGAATGATGGACAAGTCTGTACAACTGCTCTTGTTGGAAAGGTTGGCCTGAACCTGTTGGCTATATGGTCTTTGCCCTGAAGGGAGCTGGGTGCATTTGCAGCACGCGACGCACTCCTCTGTGAACGCAGTGTGCTCACTGCGCAACAACTTCAGACTTGTCTAGTTTTGTTTGAAGACAGATCTTTGTTGTTGCAATAAGACAGTTCTTTGTGCAATGCAACCAAAGGCCACGATTTTCCTCCTCCTGGTTTTCCAGTAGTATCAAGGAACTCTAATGATACATGAAGTACAAATTTTCCACCTTGTCTTTACAGGCTGTTGTTTCTCAAGGGGAGGCCTGTGGATCTTTAGGGATCCATAAAATGTCAGAAAATGGTGCATGGAGCAACAGTAAATGAGTAAAACCACAGTAACAACTCAAACCCTTCCCTTGTAATTTCATACATGCCAGCAAGCAGACAGGGGAAAAGAAAGCAGTAAATACACTTTCAAAGTTTTGCAGCATTTTTAGCTGGTTGTAAATCAAACAACTTGGGGCTCCCTTGACCAGAGCAGGTCTTGGTTTACTCTCCAAGTATCTCAGTGTTCTTTCATTACAAGCAGCAGAGAAATGCTGCTGCAAAGACATCTGCTATTCAGTCCTCTCCCTTTCTAGGTCATGCTCCTCAGCTCACTTTCTTTTTCTCATGCTTGTTAGTTCAAGTAACCATTGTTTTATTAGTAGTTAGTTATCTAAGCCTGTTACACAGAACCCTTGTCACCACATTATGTGTTAAAGTAACGACACTAAGAAACAACTAGGAAACCTGAACAACCCTACACTGAGATAAGATGCTGTCACAGGGCTCAGCTGAAACATGGGTGGATAAAGAGGAGCACGCAGGACCAGTTGATGTTAATGTGGGCACAGCGTGGATACAGTGCACACAGTAAAGACGTGTTGGGCACGAGGGTGTTGCTTGCACGTCATCTCCCTCCAGCTGAGGAAACTGAAACTTGAAGGCCAATATTTCAGTGCTGGATCAGCCTGAAAGCCTGGTCTGTTTTCAAAGGTTTGTACATTTTAGTGCAACTCTGATGATCAGTTTTACGATCTGGCAATTGACAAACTTGCTAACACCTTAATCACAGCTCAGCTGGCAGAAGATGATGAAAAATTATGTCATACTGTGATGCATGACTGCTGATTTCCATTGCCGTGATAGACTCCAGTACTTATTTCATACCTGAATAGCCCACCTCATGTTGCTTATTCTACAGGGGGAATGACTTTGTTGCTTGCCTGGCTGAAGCACTCTGTAATAAGCAGCAGCATAAATTAGAGGTCCATCACTGACGTGAACTAATTGCCTTATATTTTCCAAAATTCTTCCCCTATTTTACCATAAACTTGCATTAAGTCAACACAGTTTTGCTATCATCACAAGAGAGCTGACATAAAAATTGATGGAAGGAATGCACCTCTAGGAGTGTTTTGCAGCATATATGGCAAGCTGCATATATCATGACAGTAGTGGATGGGGCACATGCTGATGTCCTCTCTAGGAGAAAAGTCTCATTAGAGCGTACAGGAGTGACAGTTTCTATCCAGACTTTGCATGTACGTGGTGTCACCTTCACCTTGAGCTTGGAAAGTGGCTGGGTAAGTTTAATGAATGAAGCCCATTAAAACCCTCGGGTTTGCAGAAGGGTGAACCAAGTCACACACAGGTTGTCACTTGCTGCAGGTCACACGTCAATTCAGGACTGAATCTAGGAAGAAAGCTGAAGGAACAATATATTTTTTGGGGAAAAATCTACATAAAATAGCTCAAGAGGTGTATTTTCTCATATTCTGAGTGGGAAAAAAAAAAAATATATCCAGTTCTTTTTACTGTCTCATTTACGTTTCCTTTCTTTTATCCTCCCTCCCCTCTCCATCTTTCTCAATACAAGGTATGCCTTTCAATAAGAAAATTTAGAAATTTTCCTTGGAAAATAGCAGCACTTCATGTTTTTTCTAGGAATTCTGGCTTCATTTTTGAAGATAAAATTATTGTATGAATTTAGTCCCAGCATATGAACAGTTTATTTGGGCAATGCTTTACTTCTTTTTATCACAAATTTTCTGGTAAAAATACAGAAAACTAGATAATGATCACCAGTCCTCACTAGGAAACCACATAACCATGCCTTTCTTGTGCTCTCTCTGCCTTTGTCCCTGTAATAGCTGTGTTATCAGCTGTGACCCCAACACTTACATGGCACTTCAAAGCCCAGTAAGGACTATTATCCCCTCTCAAAAAGTAGAAGAAAGTGAAATTCACTGCACAGGGGAGTTGGTGAGCTTGTAGTGGGACAAAATAAACACTCTGGAAAGGGAGCCCTGGGGAGATGGCTCACCTCCAGCAGCACAGACTGAAAGAGGGGGCTTTTTTGCTCAAAAAGCCTCACCCAGCAAAGACAACCTGGGAAGGTAACGTCGCAGCCACTGTAATCCTGCCAGGATGAACCAGAGCCTTCAGCTCATGTATTTGTTACCTCTGGAGGGTGTTTGACGAGGGTACATCAGAGGGAGCACAGACGTGTCACCCTGGCACGAGTGTATTCAGAGCCAGTACCATGTGTGAGAGCGCAGGGGTGAAGAAGAGGGGGATGACCCTCACCATGTCTCTGCTCTCTGTAGTGCACAGATGGGCAAATTAATACGAAGAAAGGAGTCTTACCACTGAAATTGCCCTTTGTGCATGATTGCCATTGTTTTCATTATTAAAAAATTCCTTATTTATAAGATCCCAGGTGTGCTAAATAATAATAATAATTAAAAAATCTTAACCATTCTCATAAACACAATTTTTTTTTTTTTTTTTTTTTTTTAATCTAAAACAAAATGCAGGGACACCCCTGCCCACAGCAATCCCTCTTCTCAGTCCCAGTCTCCTCCCTCCACAGACATCGGGGCCACTACAAGCTAAGGAGAAGCAAAGCCCAAGGGCGCTGGCAGGGCACCACAGTCAGTGTGTCACTGTGATAATCTCCTTAAAGGAGGAGGCCAGGCCATAATTAAATATCCTGGCCTGAAGTCCTAATAGAGCAGCTGGAGGAGCTGATGCTCTCCGCATAATAAAGTGTAGCTCATTTATTACTGCTTTGCATATGTACCTAGGAATGAGTTCAGCCTCAAGCCCTGACTCTCCCCATTCTCCATCACTGGAGAAGCTGACCTCCTGTTCTCAGGTTATTATTGTGACAATGACACCTACTTTTACCTACATCTGGAAAGCCACAAAACTAAGCAAGTAGATTTTGTCACTCATTTTCTGGTGGCAGACATAAAAATGTGTGTGCAAAATCTTCTTACAAAATCATAGTAAATTCACAAAAAGAAGAGCTGGCCTTTCAGAACACACTTTTCTATGATCTTGTTTTCACTTTATCAGGGAGGATGCTTTGAATTCCCAGACATACTTTAGCAATTCAGCAGGCTGAGGAGCAATCAGCTGCAAGTCACACAGCAGCTAGCCACAGGGCTCCTCAAAAGAGAGAACCTCTCTCATGTGAGAACAACCAGGCAGGGGCAGTTTCTGTCTCCTGTTATATCAGACATTTAATAACAAGGAGGTGAGAAAGCTGCTTAGGCTCATTTGCACACTGAGAACATGAGAGAAAAGGGTATGAATAAATTTAGGGTATAGACTGGAAGAAGCAGTGGGAACAACCAACCGAACGAAGGTTAAGATGGAACTTAATAGATTTGTTTTGAGGGGATTACAGGACACAGGGGATGCACTCACCATGAACTGGATATGACAGCCCAAGAGATCCTGTCCAGCTTTACATTGACCTTATTCAACCTTTGCGCAAACACCATTCAGATAGTACAGACATGGCAGTGATAATGATTGTTAGGATGCACAGCTCTCCCGTGCTCAGAGCTCTGTTTCAGCTGCACAGGGAGCCTGAATGTCCACCTGGTACTAGATGTCCACCTTCTTAAGACAGGTAATGGTAGGGTGATTAATTGCACCCTTTGTCATCCCTTTTTCCTCTATACACTTCCTCATAGTCCTAAATTTGAATGGCTTTACTCATCCTTTTAATAAATAAATAAAATTTCCCACTGATATAAAGCATGATAGCTCCAATTTGGCCATGCTGTTATGCGAATGTAAAACTGGCAGACCTTCAGATATGGCAGACATTAACAGCTGACGTCCATTCAAATAGTGTAGCTTCCTCTTGGATTATCTCACCTTTTTGTCAGGTTAATCAAAATGTGCCTGGCTGCCTTATCCCTGATGCTCAAAGAACTCGCCGCATACTGTGACCTTTTGCAACATGCAAGAGGTCTATAATTCATATGCCAGCTATTCATCAGTAAGAACGGGTAAACCTAATGGCTTCCTGAAAGAATGCTCTTTTTATAAAGAGAAAAACAATCTAATAAAAGTACTGTCTTAGAGAGCAGCCATCATTTTCTTCCAACAAAAAATAATTATTTTCTGGTAAGACAAATTAAATCAGGCCCATGGATTTTTTTTTTTTTTTTTTTTTTTCCCAGCTGAACTGAAGTAGCTGCAAGGTAAATAATGTGCTAGTTTTCAGAGGGCTGGAATTCGGGAAGGAGCAGATGTTTTTGAGGACTCATTCTTAAGCAGAGGTAGTGGTATGCACCTTTAACATTCAGATGCCAAGCTGTCAGCAAGTGACTTCAACACCGCCTTTATCTCTCCTCTTTTCTATTTATACATTACACAAAGCTATTTTTTCCTGGGTTTAATTGCACATCAAAGGAGCAACTGAATGGATCGGTTTGGGAGGTTGCCGATAGCAACGCTGGGGAATCCTGCAAATGCAGGTCTAAGATTTCAGCTCTTTCCAGTGGCATATTAGCTAATGTGGGGAAAGCCAGTGAAACACTTCACAAGTAAAAGCACCCTGGCTGCGTTTCTATTACATGGAAGTTCAAGCTGGACATAGAGAAGATTAAATAACTATTTATTATATTAACTCCCTCCCTCTAACGACACATTTCCTACTGAAGGAGAAACAAATGACAATGTTCGTTTCAGTCTCTCAGAAACCTAGGGTCAGATCTTTGAAGACATTCAGGTGTCCAAGAAGACATTTCAGAGTCCATAAACTTGTCCTTAAAAATGGAGTATTGCCTCGTATTGATTCACAGATGTATAAAATGAATCTCCCAGTTACCATTAGGCCAAATATATTTGCTTCAGTAAATATGGATTTTGAAGGACTGTTCCAGAATTACAAGAACACAGAGATCACAACATTAAAATTGATTATATTGGACAGAGTATCAGACTGAGTGTTTCACTGACTTGGTAAGTGAAGAAAAATGCCTACACCTCCATTTTCCCACTGTAACAGAGATGTGACCCCGCAAAATACCTCAGCTGGCTTAAAATCATTTTCCCAGTGCCAAGCCTATCTCTTTTAAGCTTTATGCACAAGAAAAATAAACAAGCACAACTCCAGTCTAAGTTGCACTGCCTTTTTTGACATATTAACTTAAATATTTTTGTCTAGTTTCCCAAGCTTTCCAGCTTCTGTCAGATGAAACCTCCAGCAAAGCTGCTGGTGTTTCAGGATCCTTAAAACTCACTCCTTTGAATGTCTCAATGTCAATTATTGCTTATTTATGAAAGGAAAGGAAAAGAAAAACAAACCAAGCCAGACTCACGAAATAATGAATAGACAGAGTTCCACATTCATAAATAAAACAACATAATTCCTATAGCTCTTACATAATCTTGAAGGCTTGTTTTGTTTTAAAACCAGTACCATTTTAGTAGGTCTTTGTGTTCTGCTACTGTTGTGCTACTTTTAAGTGGGAGAGGTGTTTGACAAGTGAGTCTTCAGTAATGACAACTGCAACTTTTATTGACTTTTTTTAAAATATTGAGCTAACTCAGCGTTACTGAGCTCAACGGCACTTGTGAGCGTAAACTAAAACAATGAGTGACTGGTGCACATTGCGTGAGAATTTATTTAATGTTAAACCCAACAGAAGCTGATGGCCAAACCTAAAGACACTTAAATGCCTTTGGAAAAGCTTTTCCCTCCCTGGATTGGACATAATCCACCTCTGGGCTTTATTCCACTGCACACACACAAGTATAATTTACCATAATAATTTATTATGTTGCAAAAAATTGTAATAGGGCCAGTTTCTTTAAGCTGGTTCTGTTCACTTGCAGAAACATGACTTTCTGAAGAGCACAGCCATAGAAGGAGTTGGGTTCAGGTTTGGGATGAGATAGGAGAGCTGGAAGATGCCTTAACCCTGATTGACAGTGCTTCTTCACATGACCCAGCTCTGCACAGGCCAGTCCCATGAGGAATGCCTCCAAATAGCTTGAGAGAACATACCTGCTTGCAGATACAGCAAACAAATTACATGGAGCCAAATCTCAATGGAAATAACAATAATAAGACGAATTAGAATGTTCCAAACAGTACTCTCCTGGGACCCTCAATTAGCTTCACAAAGAGTAATTAATTTAGCTTCTTAACTCTCTGCAGGATAGAGAATTACTAATCTTCCCATTTTATGGGTGGGGATATACGTATGAAGAAATGTCTACAAGACACTAGCTGGACTTAGACAGCATGTCTTCTCATGGCCTCTTGTCTACCTCGTGCTGTCTTCCATCATATCAGCTGATACTCTTCCTTTCTTTTTAAGCTAAACTACATTCTGCTGTTTTGGACCGAAGAAGAAGTGTCTCCAAAGTCTCATAGGGTTTAACATAACCAAAGTCTGCAGCATGCAGCACAAGATCTATGCTAAACATCATTGCTTGGTGTCCCCTGTGCTGTAATAGGAAACGTGTCCAGAGTAGGAACCCAAAAGTGAAGTTTCCCTAGTGAGGTTCATGACAAATTTGGCTTTAATTCTTTTGCTGAATACTGCTACTACCCAGCAGCGGACCCTCTGAAAATGTTGGCTTAAACTCCAGGAGAGAGACCTGCCTGCCTTTAACCTTAGATGCAGGGTATGAATTTTGGGGGCTGTGAATCAGCACTCCAACCCGGTGAGATAACGGGTCCTTCCCTAAAATAAACACTAGGTTGGCCATACCAACAGAGCCACCTCTCTCTTTATAATCCCTTTGTCATTTTAAATCTCCACATGAGTTATTATATTGCAACACATACACAATTAGAATGTCACGATCCCTCAATAGTACTCTGTAAGTGTATAGAGGATGGGGAGGAGTAAAGAAAAAAAGCTAGTGACAGTGATACCAATCTTAATTGATCTTGATTTGCCTTCTTCCTGAAAAGGAAAGTCTTTGGGTACCCTTCAAATATTAAAGATGTTTGTTTTAGTTGAGGACTACTTCAATACGAGATGGACTTAGTGACTGCTGAATTACTAGCTGTTCCACAAATGTTCGTGTCTTTGAATGTGAGGCTGTCCTGCAGGTAAGACAGGAGGTAGGAGACGTTCTCATCTATTTTTAATTTGGTCACAACGTAGGTCTGTGACTTGGAAAAATTATTTTTTCATTGTGTCTCGGTTTCCCACAAAGAAAACAAGGCTTGCAGCTGGTGTCCATGGCAGCTGTGCTGCAGTGAATACCAAGTGGATGAAAAGTATTACCACTGGACTGTGTAAGAGGAGATTTCAGACCCACTCACATTTTGAGGACTGCATAAACTGTCAGGCAAGAGGGAATGAGATCCACTGCAGTGACACCGATGAAGAAAGGAACTGCATCCCAGCGTGCTCATCTCCTAAAGCCAGAGTCTGCTTTAATTTTTCCCAGTTCAACGTTACTAAACAGTTCGCCTGCAAATTCCCTTTGCCACATTTCTCTGACATGAGCCAGCAACTTGTCTGCTTTGCGTCTGTGGCCAATATGAACTGTGAGGGCTGGAAACACGTCCAGAGTATCTTTTACAATTCCTGGTGACGAGGAGGGCTGTGAGCAGCGAAGTGTGTCACATGTATTTGCCATCTGCAAAACTGAAAGCAAGAGCAGAGTACAAATAGAATGCTGATAGCCTCACCTCTAGCTGATACTTCATGTGGTAGATTATGCTTCTGGGGGCTCCTTTTCCTGCCCCAAGGATGGCTAGAAACAAGTCCTGCTGCACCCTGGTGAGGACGAGCTCACTTTAGGTGAAGGCCGGGGTAAACCAGGTACACAAGAAAGCCTTGTGAGAACCACTTGTTGTTTGTTAGTGCTTAAATACTCATAGTCCTGTGTTGGCCAGGATGGTGCTATTATGGCTTTGCTATTGCTCCCTGTGCTTTCCAGACACCTGCACCAAGGAGCTGGCTGTGAACACAAGACAGCAGGCAAAGATGAGTGCAGGCCACCAAAGTCATGAGGCAGCTGCGAGCAAGGCTGTTATGCCAAAATGCATCATCACCGGGGCTCTAGAGATGGCAGTCCCTGCTATAGAAGGATGAAAGGGAGAGGAAGACATTATGTACCTCAGAGGTGAAGCCCCTTGACATCTCATATAGGAGGACAGAGGAAATGTCATCCAACCCTCCTCAGCCCTGAGTTTAGTGGCGAGGGAAGGGAATTCAACCAGCTTTTAAAATGTCTGGAAGACACTGCAGTAGTTTACATTCAAGTTGTGAGTCAGGCACATGCATTTCTTAAATGTCCATGATAAGCCTTCTTCCCCAATTAGCAGGAGAGGAATCACAGCTCTTGTGCAAAGTCGACATGGAGACACCCATTAATTTCCATGAACTTGATTGCAAACAGTAATTAAAAACTTTTCAGGGAGGCTCACTTTGTCTGTGCACGCGTTCTTATGTGCCTTTGCCATCTGTGGATATACAAGGTCCCCCTTTCTATCCCTGAGATAAAAGCGATCAGCTTCAGAGCCACCATTCCCAGCAGATCCCAACTGCCAGCTCCTTGAGAAGCTGCTTACTGTCTTGGGAGGTTTATTTTTTGAACTCAGTGGCAGAAGAGGAAGGGAAGGATCATATCTGCATTCACAGAGTATTTGGGAGCAACAGCAGCATCTCTTGCACCCAAGAAATTCATCAACCTTTGGAGATAACCTGCTCTGGCTGGAAACAAGGACAGCAGGAGGAGGGGGCTCTTCTGGGCTCTGAGCTGGGCCCAGGCTGAAGAGAAAACACAAATGAAAAAAAGAGAGAGAAGCTCTGCAAATGAACAGTCAGCATAAACAAAGCACATCAGGCCAGGCAAGAGGCCGAAGCACGATTGCACTAAACAAATCACGGTGGAATCAGCAATTGGCAAAGTAATTGGCGTTATTACAGCTGATGGAAAATTTTTGATGCCGCCCATGTTCACTTTCGAAACACTACTCAGTCATTTAATTGGCTTGGTTCTCATGTAGCTGATTGCTCTTTTTTTTCCTTCTGCAGTGTATCAGGCTTGTGTCTACAGACAGAAACTTCGGAACGCATTTCCCTGGCTCTGTCCACTGGTTGTGAGATGGGAGATGAAGCTTTGCACAAAAAAAGCAATGTAGGGGAATTTTATGGGGAGAAATAGGTCTGAGCTGGGAAGCTGAATCATTTCAACCTCTGGCTTCCCTCAGTTCTTTGCAAGTTCAAATCTAGAACTACTGAAAAGCCCTGTGCCTGTAGCACCTAAAATACTGCGAGTTGAATGCAGGGATGAAAATTGCACTTGGTGATTTCACCAAAGGGTGGTTTCAGTGCTTTAGTCACCACGCAGGTAAAATTGCCAATCTCTCACACATACAAATGCTCATGTGATCACCCTCTGGCATATTTCTCACACTATTTGATAAAAAGTTTGTAATGGCTCAGTGTCAGTGCTCAGGAAACACTTCAACTTTAGCCAAAACATCCTTATCCTCTGATTTGAGCCCTCTTGCAGAAAACCAACTGTCCTCCTTAGATCACACCAGCATGGACAGGGAAATTTCAGCCAGATTTTCAAAGACTTTCTCCAATGTTTTTCAAAAACCTTACAAAATCATTAACCTGTAGGGAGCAGCCAGGTTCTCAAGGTATATGAAATTGAGGAATGGCGCTTTTTTAAGCTTTCATCAGAAAGAGCAGCTTAGTTTGGTGCTGAGACACTGCTTCAGAAGAGGACCGAAACCAAGCTACCTTCAAACCAAATCTGAGACCAGAAGATAACAAACAAGTAAGTTCAACACAAGGGAAGTCAGCTTTTCCCCTCTCCATGCCGAACAGGACATAGAGAAAATCCCACTAGAAAAAGCCAACAGGCTACAGAGGGTGATAAAAATGGAAGGAAAACACAGACAGCCTCAAGCTATTTGTTTTATCTACCAAGCTGAATATTTTCCCTTCCAGTTACCACTTCTGAGTGCTTGACTCTGTCAGAGAAGGGTAATACAGTGCCTCAAGAAGCTGAGGAGATACCCACGGTCTTCATCCCATACTGGTGCAAGGCTTTGATTCGCATGATATATGAGAATCTAGCCCCTCTACAAAGAGCTAGATCTTCCTGCTGGAGTTGCAGTGGACTCTTGGGATGGGATTTAAGAAGATCGAGGTCTGCTCCCAGCACTGTTCTAAGGCCACAACTACATCACCTCACTTAGTGTTTTTTCTATTCCCTGAAATGGGCATAGCATCTTGTCTTGCTTTGTGAGGTGTTGAGATTTATGTGCGAAAAGCATGACTTAAAAACCAAGTATTGTCACATAAAGCCAGACAAAGCTATAAAAAGAGGGCAAGGTAATGTGGGCACCATTAAAATTCTGACACTCAGTGCTAGAATTGGCTTAAATTTGCTGCGGTACTCCTGTTGTTCCCTTTTATTAAGCACAGGAAAATACTGCCTTGCAGATAAACATTGTGATGTGGTAAACATCCAGAATTTAATGAAGTCCATTATAATTGATGAAAATGTAGCTTTCATTAGTTTATGAATGCCTTATTCATACTAAAAAAAAAAAATAAAATCCAGAAGGAATGTTTTCCCTAAGCAAGTGCCCAGTAAGAGAGTAAACAACTTCTGCTAATACACCTTCATCTCTTCCTCCAAAGCTGTCTCTCCTGCAAAGGAAAGGCTCTTGTTACACACCCACCAGCCCTGTCCACAGTCCTCTTGCAAACCTCTCCCAGTGCGATGCACTCAACCCCAGTAACAGCTGGCCACAGCTGGGTGTGTTGATAGGCACCACAAACCCTTTTCCCACTGTTGCCTGCCTTTGTCAACCCTGCCACTCCCATCTTCACCTGTTAATGCCATCAAGTCTTCGGTCCAAGAACAATAATCTATTTGCTTTGTGATGCTCCGACGGCTACAGGATTTTCACGGACAACCACAGTATCATCTTCTTAACTGTGGACATGCTGATGATTAAAAGGGTCACACTGGCAGCGAGGGAACCTATAATATCTTTATTTGTTCACAGGAAGAATACACGGGGAGTTCAAATTTCTCTCTCCAGCTTCACCCTCTTGAGGCTTTGATCCTGACCACCGTTGAGAATAAAAGGGGAATTTAGCTCTTGAATGTGATTCAGTCACTGGTGTTTCAGTTAACACCATCTATAAAATGATCAGTTTCTTTGTTACTTAGGACAAGGCTGATACAACTGAAATAGGGGTAGCACCAAAAAAATGTATCTTCTTAGCTAAAAAGTGCCAATCATTAACCAAGTAAATAAAACAGTGGTGATTGAATTTTAATAACATGCTCGGTTCTGTTGCTCATTGATGAAGAGGGGTGAGGAGAAAATGTTTTGAGGCTTTGAAAAGCTTTTTTTTTTTTTTTTTTAAATTAGAGAATTACACATCGTGGTATTTCAGCGCCAAGAACACCTGCTGATAGTATGATTACAAACACGACATTCTTGAGGCTGGAAGAAAATGGGCACAAAAAAAAGAGAATCCTGTTATCAAGTAAAATATCTGAAGACTGTGGTCAAGTGTGTGTTTTTTTCTTTGACTTTCAAAAGCGTCACATCCTCAAATTCAAACAAGCAGATGGCTTTCAGAAACACTCTGAAACCAGCAAGCTGCTTGCATTGAGCACATCAATTTGGTGTCTTGGCTTCTTGACTCTCGCATTGATTTTTATTTAATTTGGTTTTGATCCAAGGCAATTGGAGAGGATTTTAAAGTCACCAATGACCCCTGAACTTCAATGATGGCATTTTGGGGCATTTTATCTAGAAGAGGCGATAAGGGCAGAAATGGCTATTCACTCACCATTCAATGAAAAAAAAAATAATGACATCATTTGTGGTTTCAGTTGAAGCAGCTGAAGTAAGCTGCTGAGGCTGTGCAGAGAAGAGGGGATACTGCTGGAGGAGAAATGTTTTGAAGAGCGTGCAACCATGGCATCACCTCCCTTTGTTGATAGCACACAGCCACAACTGATGACAACTTCAGGGCTATGATCTTGCAAAGTAGCAACCCTGAGAAACCCTAAATCATACTTGCTCCTGGCTGAGTGTCTGGATTTTTCCTTTTTCCCTCTGAAAGACAGTACAAATGTAATCTCTGCTATGAAGTCAAGTCTTAAGAAGTGCCAGTAGGTAAAGAACCTTGCACTGCATACCCCCTGCAAGTCAGCCTGATCTGAGCACAGCAAACCTGACCTTAATTTCTCCCAGTAAGAGATAATAACACATCTCTTGTTCCTCAGATAGACTTCCCAAGACATTGTCTTGAGCTTCATCTCCCAGTTGCTAAAAGGCTTGTCACGCAGAAGATAAGCTGAAGCTCTTAGATGAAGATAATGCTGATGAATTTTCACCTTGGAAGTAAGGAAACCTCTGACAATGTGGGTAAAAGTCACCTGCAAGACAGAACTAAGCTGGTAATATCATTTAAAAAATTCCTGAAGTAGACACCCCGTGGCACACATGTCCCCCACTACGGGGAGGATCCTGGCCACCATTAGCCATGTTCCTCCATATGTTGTGGGAAGTTATCTCAGACCCAGCAGCATGGCTGAATGTGTGACCATGCTAGCAGATTGAGTCACTCAAGGTTCGGATGATTCCACATCAGGAGCCACAAAGGCTGCCGTGCTGCTCCTGCTGTTGTCACATGGCAAGGAAAGCTTCTATGACAGGAGAGGCCTAAAGGAAAAGGAGCTCCCTGGTAGCTTCTAGGTGATTTCAGCGGGTTTTGTGCAAGGGCCTCTTTGTTACTACCAGCCTGGTCCATTCATACCTATTCAAAGGCTAACTGTTACCCTTTTGCCTGATACTGTCTGCAAGCACAGCGGGTCCTGACAACACTAAATCAGAGATGAGGCCACCTTCCCGAGGAGGGGAGTGACGCAATTCAGAGGGTACCATTTCTCCTGATTCCCTCTTCCTAAGACGAGTAAGGAAAGATGTTTCTCTCCCTCACTTTGGCAGAGGCTCTCATGAACTACGTCCAGCCATCTGAGGCTCCTTTTACACTTTCATTATTGTCCTGCACCCTATCCCAGCCATGGTGGTGACATTCTGTTCTCCCAAATGCCTATATTTCCTTGCTTATTCTCACCGAGGTTGTGTTCTGCTCACATCCATGTTATTTCCTCCCCAGGACTCCTATTAACCAAGTAGAGACGCTTATGAAAGAAACAGGAACATCCTATAGTGCAACTGCTGATCAAATACCAGAGATCAGAACTATAGTATTCCTATATGAAGAGTACTGTGCCAACTAATTTTGGTGGCACATAGATAAAATACTGATCTGATTTATCTGGATCTAGTAAAATCTGAAAGGAGCTTATAGGAAAGCATGCCTATGTCTTAGCTAATGAAATTCTGGGCTGCTTCTGGGAAGACTGACAATTGTAAAACCAATCTGTCAAATTTTCATTCACAGCTTCATTGCAATGCCATTACAGATATGGCAAAGACCGCCAAACTCACAGAGGTGTGTGTGAACGCACATGTAGGAATGGGGAGAACCATATTTTCTTCCTCCTAAGGCAACCTGTCAGCTTGGGGATGGGGGTTTGGGGAGGCAGGAGAGCAAAGAGCTCAAGCCATCCATCCACAGCCCATCTCACTCCTCCCATGAAGAAGAGCGCACTGGGACATTGATTAGTTTGGCCAGCCAGGTTGCTGTGTTGCATGGCTAGAAGTGGATACCAGAGCTGATGCAGTTCGATTTTACCAGTGCTCCTTGCAGCTGGTTTGCTGCACCCATAAACCACAGAAGGCTGAAATGAAGCTAATTGCACCATATCTGTATGTTGTGTGTGCCTTGATACCCTTGTGTTTATGTCCGTGCTTATTGTACATGGAAGGAGAATGTGCAGAAAACTTTGGTCCCTGAGGAGTACCACGCTGTAGTGATCTTCAGACTGGTTGCTCTGCAAATAAAAGCCAGAGTGCTAGCAAGTAACGCCTGTAAAGTTTGATGCCTTGATTTCTGCTGTGTGGATCAATATTAACAGTAATATTGTATTTCCAGGGCATACCCAAGTGACAGAGCTATGGATTATTTGGTATGTAGTGGTGCGTTGAAACTTGATAGCAAACTGGAACACTGAAACCATAAATGTACATTGGTTAACAAGCAACACAGGGCATTGAGTTTCAGTGAGACAACTGGGATATTGCTTCCTTTGTCTAAAATGGAACATCTTTAACATGTCAAAAATATAATTTACTTATCTGACTTACTGAAATACCTCGGGAAATCTCCTTCTTTACCGAATCCTTCAGATTAAGGTCATGTTTCCAAATATGTGTCAAATTCAGTCAATAATTTCATCCCCATTGTGACCAAACACCTGAGGTATTCTTGAAGGGAAAATGTTTTGTTTGATATATTTAAACATGTATTATGTCAGATTAACTTGCGCATGAACAGTTTTCAATGAAAGAAAAGATAATGAATCATTACACCTTGGCTGCAGTAGTACAGTCAGTTATTTTTTTCACCTAGGTTTTTAATTCAGTGTGAAAAAAAAATTATATATTTGGATAAGGTGAATTCAAAACAAAACTTCATCAGAGAGTTTACTTACATTTGAAAGACGTAATGCTATATCCTTCCATGAGCTGTTTTATTATATGTAAGTGTTCAATTGTGTCCTATGGACATATTTAACTATCAACCACGAAACCATTACAAGGAAATTATATAGAACACCGATCTTATGGCTGAAATATATTGAAAATAGAACCTCCCTATGGTGAAGGAGAAAAAAGTGCTTTCAGTGAAGAAAAATAACAGGTAGCACTTGCTGTTGCAGAAAAGAACACCTCAATGACTTAATACTCTTTTTATCTGAGCTCAGAGAGGCAGGGGAGGTCACAAGTAAATATTCAGGAAATGCACCTGTATTATACATAGCCTTTTGGGGGGGTATCGTAGCCTTTTGTCTGCTATCAGCATGCTGAACCCCGTAGGGTTAGCTGCCTTAGCAACAGTCTATGATTTGGAAAAGTCAGGACCAAGGGAGATGGAATCAGCCTCTGATGGTGGCTTCCCTCTCCCACTGCTGACAAATGGAGTTTAGGATTATGGAGTCCAGTTTCTCAGTTGAGCCTGAGCCTCTTCAGTGACTAGTAAAGTAAATGTGCCCAGAAATATTCCCAGGCATTGAAGCCAACTGGCACAGAACAGATTGTATCTCTGCTCGCAACCATGTCTTAACTTCCCTAACACAGCAGCTAAATGCAAACAGCTTACTGGGATGAACCCTGATCCATGCTTAGGGATGATTTAGGAGCTTGCTAGTTGTCATGGACCAGGAGTATGCCAAGGACTGGTCTAGTAGCTTGAGTACACCCAGTCACTCCTGTGAACATTCCCAGATGCTGCTTAACTTGTTTGAGACAGATGCAGCCTAAGACATTAGCATGACATATGTCCTTCTCCCTCTTTTCCTGCCCAAGTTTGTCTCTTTCCAGCCAGGAGAAGGGAAGTGTACAACTCTAAATTTGGTTATAACAATAATCTTTTGCTGGTTCATGAAATCACTCCTACTCAGTGAGAAACTGGAGATTACTGTTGTCTGCAATCCAAGAATAATTGCAAGGAACAAGATGTTATGTGTTTAAAACGTCAAAGATAATATACACGGGCAGTTTATCTTCATAAACAAACACTGTCCTCTTCTTCCCATCCCACACCACTGTCATCTGCCTGATACTACATCTTCAATGTTTTCAACTTTAAACTGCAGACCCCCAAAAAAGTATCCCATCTCAAATAGTTGCTATATGTTCTAACCGTGCTACATTGGAGGACCATAAGATGTCCCATAGGAACTTCTGTGCTGAGCTGCCCAAGGCAAACAAAGTCTGTTTCCATGGGTCGCCCTGAGCTATAAGAAGCTCAAGCAAAGCTCTTTACTTGGAGAATAATTGACTCTATCAGGGCGGGGACAGTGTGGCAGAAGGCACAGCAGGTTTAACCCAATTCCACGCCAAGAGGGAATATCTCGCTATGGTGTCGCTCAAGTTTGGACACCCTCCTACATCCCAAAGGTACCCAAGCGCTACAAGGCAGAAGAGAGAGGCAGAGGAAAAAATTCATACCCACACCCTCTTCACCACACATACCACAAAGGTTTCTCAGTGGAAAGGTTTCAAAGCTGCCCTCAGAAGTTCCTACCCTCAGATTGGAGCTGTTCAGAGGAACCCATTACTTTGAATAGTTTCACCCGCGACACTTGCAATGGTTGTCTGTGGTCATCACCCATGCAGCAATTGGCTCATGGTTTGCAGGAGAACCTTGGGAGGGAGTGTCTTATTGTAGTGAGCTGGTTGCATTTTGGCAATGGCACTTTCTTGGTGAACAGGCAGCACCAAGGCTGCCATCCACCCTTTTCAGTGCCTGCTTTTCTTGAAGACAAAATGGTGGAGACTTGTGTCAGGCATCTGTTGCCTCCTTCCAGCTCCCATTTGGACACCTCTGTGGCCCTGGCAGCTGCAGCTAAAAGCACCATGTGGGATTGCAGCCTCACGGTTTCACAGCAGCTCTCTGACTCAGGAAGCTCTAATGCCAGGAGGATGGCGGATGTCTTCATGTCAACAGAATCTAATACCTTCTGATCCTATGATCTAGTGCAAAAGGCAGGAGGAGTGGGAAGCCCAGCAGGCACCTGATTGAAGAGGTTGGGGGAGATGAGAGGAGACAGTATCCTGCTGTGCATTTCCTCCACCTCCATAACCTTATCATTTTCAAACAGTTTCCATAGGGCTGTGGCAGTTCTTGTTCTCCAGAGCTGGTGCCTCAGGATCCCCACTACACTGACAAGAGTTTGGGATTCACACATCGCCAGCTCTTCTCCTTCTCCCCATTGGGAAAACGAGCAGCTCATTTGGCTTCAAGAAGAAGATACTTCCATGCTAACCATGTATGGGTCTATGTCACATAACCCATAATCAACATGAGTTGCCTGGGCATTTGCTCATGCTCAAACAGAGCCAAATGCATTTACATTGGACTTCACAAACACATGTCCTTCCTTCCAAAAGCGGCCTCAGCAGCCAGACCAGACTTTGGCGCAAGCTTTACCAATATGCAGAGTCATCAGTGAAGGAGCATTCCTTTATGCCCAGTTATTGAGAAGGCTCAAGGTTCATATTGGCCATTAAGACAAAAAGGAAGGTAATTTAAACCTACAGGAGTAATCCTGCACAGGCAGGTAGGTACGATCAATGTAAAAGTTGTTCTTGTTTCTGTTTTGCTCTGTAAAAAGGGCTTCCAGGTTGTGCAATTTATAAAACCTGCACTTTTTTCCTAAAAAGGGTTGAAATAGGTTTAAGCATTACTGCTATTATCTCAAAAATGACAGAGACATTTCCATGTGAAATGTTTCCCTTTGCAGTCAAAGATCCATATTCACCATGTGAATACCTGTAATTCCCACCTTGCAGCAACCCTGTGGTCCAAGGACTCAGGGTTTATTTTGTGTAGAACTTTCTGCCAAAACGGAGGTATTAGTGACAGAAAATATTGCAAGGTCACCCAGAGCCTTTATAGAAACAGGGGGGTAGGAGAATATTAGGGAGAAACTGTAAGCTGTAAATATCCAGCTGTAGTTGGCAACGTATTTGGATTGCCTGTACCAGTATTTCACTCCCCTGTTTTCAAATGATTGCACTGGCCCCAGTGATTAACCACCTCAATATACCAACGAAGGATATTCACAGGAAGGATCTCATGATAAAAAGGCTATTCCTGGCCCTCTTTCCATCACATCATAATCTGTCTGCTAATATGGCTTGAGATCTCAGCTGATCAAAAGGTCATAAGATGCTACGGCTAAGTATCACTCTGTTTCTGTTCATCCAATGGCATTTTTCACTCCATGCAGCAGGCAGAGGAACGCAACAGCAAAGCCTTCAAATCTGTTTGTATAATAGATGAAGTCTTTGCTATATGGCATTTGTCTTCCTTCAGGGACTGACACCTGATAAATAAATCTCTAGTTCCCAGCGAATTTAAATAAAACAAAGGCAAATCATATTGCTGCATGATGTAAATACATAACTGTAGAGAAAATAAGAGTTCCCACTCTCCCACCATTTCCTTTGCTACAAGAGCTATAAAGTGCTGACCACCCTCAAATTCTGCCAGAATCAAGGGAGACCAGATCTCTGAGTACATTGTGAAAATCATGGTGATAATACAGCAGAGACTTCATTTAGATTAACGAAAAGGTAAAAAATGCTTCTTTTTTCCCTTTAAGTTAACAAAAAGCAAAAACCAAAGATAGGGGGCTTATTAGCATATCAATAGGAATAACAGAGTGAAAACAGGGGTAAATCTGGTAAATGGGGCAATGTGTTTCCCAGTGCACAACACTAGGCTAGACAATTTTCAAACATCCTGGGATGAATAAAATACCAAACAACACCCTCCCCACAAACATCACACTGGCCAGCTGGCCACCACTGTACCGCAGTGTGCCAGTGGCAGTGAGTCCGTTGGTCCTGCACTGCCTCCATCCCTGCATGACAGCCATTGCCTCCAGCACTGACCACAGCTGCTTCTCTGGCCATCCTGTATCCAAGCAGCTCAACATCGACAAAACCACAGATTGCTGCCTGAAACAGCAGGGAAAGAGGGTACTACTGCCAACAACGACCTGTCACCTGAAGCCCTCGTCTAGCGGGTCTGCAGACCTAGTTTCTGTGAGCGTTATCACTGGAAAAAGCACCGTTTTGTGTCTCCTGCACACCTGAAGTGTTGTCACACCAAATTAAACCCCTCAGCAATTCCCAGACTACCTGCTCTCTCCTTGGCTTTCCAGCTGCACAGCTCTACACCAGGACCCACAGACAGTTTCTTTAACTGCAACTGGCAGTCATTTTGCTCCTCTCCATGATTTCAAAGCTGAGAGCCATCAAAGATTAGCAGAAAAATTCATGACTATTTTTCCCTAAGAGGCAGCACTGGTATTAGGCTTCAGGAAAAATCCTCCTAAATGCAAGTGATAAGCACAGACTGTGTGAAGGCTGACAGGTCTGATTATAATTATCACTGCAAGGGGACCAGCACTAACCTCCCTTCTTGAAGGCAATGACAATTCCTGGAAGGGAACAAGTAAGTGAATTATCATAAGCAAAATCATCGCAAGTGGAATTGTCTTTCACTGGGAAACTAAGTAAGACCTTGTTTTGTTTTGTTGGTTTGTTTGGTGGTTTTTTTTTTTTTTTTTTTGGAGGGGGGGGCGGGGGTCATTTGTTAAAGTTCATCTCCATGGAAAATGACACTCAATCATATAATCAAGTTTTGCTGACTCCAAAATGATGGGAGTAAAGGAATGAAGCAGGACACATTAAGCATGAGATGGAGTCATGCATGTAAGAGGTCTTTGGAAAGAAATGGTGTCTTCTGAAACCATCCTTAAAGAGCATGCTCTGCAACATAACATGAACAGAGAGGCCCAGAGAGCATGTTGGTCCAGACTGAGCTAAATATTCAAAACAGACAAAACTCAGGCAGCCTTGTACCAACCTTTCCCCCTTCCTTACACTGCAGCAGAAAGTCAAGCAGAACAATTGCAGAGCTCTTCAAATTGAATCTATACATTGACTGAAATACCGTATTAGCTTTTCAGCAGGGTTTTGAGGTAGATATGGCAGGTAGTATTCCTTCAAGATCATCCTGCCCTCACCTTCTTCATGCTTTCTCTGATAGCATTACATTTTTCTTAGGCTGCAGGTTGTTTTGGCATTGCTCATTCTATTCCCATTGGTAACTTAGAGAAACTGGGGCAATCTGGAATAAGAGTAGCAGTATAGTAGCCTTTTCTTTCTGAACACAGAGAATTAGATATTATCTTCTTAATAACGGGCTATAACTGCAGAGGAGATGAAGAGAAGAGCCTCAGAGTCAAAGGCAGTTCTAGGAGTTTCATTCTCATTATATCTCAATGGAGTGAAACAAATAAATTGCACAAGGAGACATATGGAAGCTCACTACGCAAATGGCCTATTTAAGGCTCTTACTTCCTAATTAGGTCCTGGTGTCAGGAGGTTGGTAACAATTATTCACACATACATCACTTGGATACAATACGTACTGTTCTAAAACCCAAACCATCATAACGACATGCACTAAAAGAAGCCCTATTCAGCTTGATCTTTTTAGACTCTTACACATAGTGCTTGGAATATCAGTTTCTGTGCCACACACATCCTAAATTTTGGGTCTCACACTGTAATAATGGGCTTGGAAGGGGAAAAGGAAGAAATAAAAACCTTCACAGCCATAACTCTTCGTTCTTACCTTGTTCACAGATTTCGTCACCGGACTCTGCACAGGGAACCCACAATCTCTTCCCAAATTCTTCGTCTGACTCTGTGGAGTTTCCCAGAGCAAAGAGAAAAGAGAAAACCTTGATTGTGGGGATGACCGTACAGAAAATGCTCACAAGCATCCAAAGTATCACTCTGCCCTTCTCCATTTCCTTGCATCTTTCTGCATGCCCACCACCACCTTCCAGCCAGAGCCTTCTGACCACCCAATTTTGGAATGTACCCTGAGCTTCTCCTTAACTGCCACAGATGAGTAGGTTTTTCCTCCCAAGCAGCCCTGGTAAACATATCGGCATCAGAGGGCCATCATGGCTTTCCCCAGCAGCCACAGGGCACGCAATGAGTTGTGATGGTGGGGAGTGGTGCCATGGATTCCTATGACAACCCGTGTTGGAAAGGCTTGGGAAGAGCTGGCAAGTGTCACATGATGCCAACCTGGTTGCTTTGTTTAAGAGTTAAAGCAGAGAGCTGAAGCCAAGAATTACCACATTGCAAAACCATTTAAAACAGAGTAAGTGCTTGTGATTCAACATTGTGACTGCAGAAAACCTGCTCTGCCTTGTGCTTGTGCACTTCTGGTATGAAAATGAGATCTTCCTCTCCCTTTCTTCCCCTCCCACTTCCTCTCCCTTCTTGTCCACCTCTCCAGCACTTCACACAAAGGTGAATATTTTACATTTTCACCTGGGGTGATGCAGATCAGAGAGTGTTTGCTTTGCTATGTTTTTTGCTGATTTTGCCCAAGGCATCCTTTTAAGCGGTAGCCTGTGCAAAGATAATAGGTGGCACGATTCTCTGTAACCGGAATCAGCAACAAATCAGCCATCTGCCACTCCAGGGGTCTGAGATTAACCCAGCTACTGGACCATGACTGCAAAGCATTTGCACATTTAGATTACAGAAATGTGGGGTTACTGGTCCAAAAAAATATAAAGACTGGGTGTGGGGAAGGTATGGGGAGAAGGGGCGGAGAACAGCCTTGGAGAAGTCCTCCGGATTAAACCTTCCAGACACAAGTCATCTCATAACAACTCCAGGCAGACAACATTTCTCATTATAAAGTGTTAAAAAGAAGCAACTTGAGATTCATGAGATTTCATGTTTCGGGGAAACACATCCAGAGACACCTCTTTGATACAAGGAGAAATAAAGACAAAGACATTCATGTGCCTTGTCAATGCCTTGCAATGTTCCTTGGGAAGTATGACTAAGCTGCCCAAATGTCTTACTTAGCCCACTTGGAAAGTACAAAGTTAAGATTTTTGGCCCAAGACAGACAAGATCCATTACATAAGCTCCCTTCCTCCAGAGCATTGTCAAGATATTGAGGAAATGAAAGAGATTTGCAGTCAGAAATTTCAAGATTTAGGAAGATCTCTTTATCTGCTGTCCTCAGTTTACCATCCTGAATAACAAACACCACGTTGTTACTTTGCACACATGGATGCTGTCAGTCCATATTAATATTTGTCTGTCTCTTTAGGATACTCTCTATAAATCTGTTGGGAATTATTATTTGGTAACTGAAGTATTAAGCGTTTTAAATCAGTAGTAAACACAAGCTGGCTCCACACCTAAAAATGTGAGCCATGCTCTGTGCAGGTGCATAGTGGGTTAGGATACTTGCCAGGGTCTCCTCTGATCACTTTGATGTGGGCTTTAATCCCCACTCCTGGCATTTGCTTTTGTAGGTTGGAATCCCATGGTCAGGGATCTCAGAGTAAACAGAGGAGGTTGTGCCCAGAGAAAGAGGTACAGCTGCAGCCAAAAGTATCAGCCAGAATTTTTGGGAAATTCAGGCAAGGCCTGCATGGCATGTGCTCTTGGTGAGGTTGATAGCTTAAATACACAACTCATCTCCTTAAGTCCAAAGAGGCAACTGAAGAGCAAAGAGTAAGCACAAAATACAAACCCATGCATTTTTATGTATGTACTTTATTCACAAAGAACAGGTAGGATCAGGTGGAAGATATGATGGCACACTGATTACTCCAAATTACCTGGCTAACCCTCTCATTGACATTTTCCATTATTTCTTCACCCTTCTCAAGGTTTCTTGGGCCAAGCACTACATACTCCTCACAACAAAGGAAAAAGAGCAAGAAAAGACAACAGTATCTCTTCTGTGCAAGCCCAAGTCAAGCTGCAGCAACTACAGGGATCAAGGCACAACTGAGAGCTGAGGAAGAGCAATGGATCAGTCACTGCAAGCATCTTACACCATACAGAACCTGCTAACCTCATCTCAGAAATGACTGCACCTCTTAGCAGCATTAATCTGGAACTAAGCTTTCAATCCTCCACAGATGAGGAGCCATTGATCTGCAAAGAGGTATGAGAGGAAGAGGGTGAGGAGACCAGGCTGGATAACACGTTTAAGTCTCCCTAAATTCCCCACTATTTATCACAGTAGTTCTAAAAGGCATTGCTTGGGCAGAATTAGGTGCTCCAAAACCAGGTCTATGTGTCTGAAACCAAAGGTGAAGTTTGAAGTGATTTGGAGTGGTTCAGGTGAGAGAGAGGTCACGGGGATCATCCCACACCCGAGACTACAAACTGGGCCAAGCTAACAACCCAACAACCCACAAGCTTCTGAGATGCAGGGGTTAATGAGCCTCTGCCCATGCTTCAGAAAGGTTTCCTTGAACTTGACCTGCTGGCTGTGTGAGTGCTAAAACTGCCGTTAAAACAGGATCTGGACCCATTTTCAAATTCAAAGCCAGGAGTTTTCTCATTCTCCAGTCTCCAATTTCTCTAAAACCAAACTAAAATTTCAGATCTAAATGTCAGAAAGAGCAAGAAAGAAACGTGCGTGTATTAGGGGGAAAACCTTTGCATTCAGCATCATTTATTGAACTACTATAAGAACGCTTGTGCTGGCAAGGATTTTTAAGAGGTTTTAAATAATGCAAAAGTTAAAAAAAGAAATAAAGGTACTGTTATGTAGCTGTTCCTAGTGTGTAACTAGAGGGAAGAGGGGACCAACACAGGGCAAAATCTTTCCTTTCAGACAAAAACCACAGCAAGACTCCAGCCCATCCCTTGCAAATTAATCAACCGTATGAACTGCTGTTGAAGATTCAGCCCTGTATGATTGTTTGTTTGTTTTATTCAGACAGGCTTTGCAGGAAGAGGCTTGTGCAACCGAAGCACCAACACTGCATTAACCCATCACTCAGCTGAGCCGTGGAGCCACCTGGTAGATGCCTTGTTCCCCAGCAAATAAGAAGCAGAGGGGAACACCGATGCAGGCGACGCTGCACCTTGCGGAGATTTGCGTGTCCTACAAGTAACCTTGCATCAGGATACGGAGCCATGAGAGCAGCCTTATGGGTATAGAGAGAGGAGGAGGAGGACAGCAAGGAGGAGGGGAAGGAGTGGCAACACAAAAATGTTCAGAAAAATCCCTGGGAACAAGACTTCTCTTCCTCCCTAAGAAAAAAATGGAAAAAATAAAAATCCCTCCCCAATACGGAGATGTCAGGAGGGGATGAGCACATTCTCCCCTTCTCTGCTTATAATCCTTTCTAGTGAGCATTGTTACAGACAAACATGGGCTAGAGACTGGCTGCAAGCAGAGCATGCCTGCCAGGTTCTTGCCATGCTGCACCAGCCCCAGAGTGCAAGGTGCTGCCTCCCTTCAGCTCCCTCTCTACCCCATGTCCCCAGCAAAGGTCCCTTCTCTCCGTCCCTGAATATCACTGTGGGTGGACGGGGGAGAAAAGGGTTGCATTTAAAAGGCAAAGGAGAAGCGGAGAGGAGGAAGAACACCCCTGAGCCCAGCCAGCAGCCCCTTGGCCACAGCTATTCTCATTCCCGGCACGTTTCGCTGCTCTCCAGCGCAGCCCAGCTTCGAAATATTAGTGTGGCGCAGAGTGCCATTTTCAAGTCTCTGCAGCTCCTTCTTGGCACCGGTTCAGCTTTTTGTCTTGCCTTCTCCTCTGAGCACCCAGCAGAAGGAGGAGGAAAGAAAGGAAGAAAATAAAGCCCCGCCGCTTTGCCGCTGGGGCTGTCAGCCTCCCCGCGGCACCCCCTGCCTAGCCTGCGGCACCCTG
The DNA here is from genome assembly GCA_009769605.1 of Bucorvus abyssinicus. NCBI lineage: Eukaryota > Metazoa > Chordata > Aves > Bucerotiformes > Bucorvidae > Bucorvus > Bucorvus abyssinicus. The sequence continues at coordinate 4,477,883 of CM020063.1, forward strand.
CACACTTCCAGCTCGCTCCCAACCGAACCCATTCGGCAAACATAAATCTTTCCCCACCTCCACAGCAGCCAGTTCACAATCTCCTTCCCCCCTCCCCACCATCCCTTTTCACTGCTCTCTCCTTCGTACTCCTCTAAATTTTTCCAGCCAAGTGTTACAACGTTCCACACACCCCCATCCCTTTCTCCTCCATCCCCAGCCCTCCCACCTCCTCCCCTCACATCAACAAAAAAAAGATCGTGCCATGGTTGCCAATGCACTGGCATCTCCTTGGATTGGAGAGCCTCTGCACCCACAAAACGCCTGGCAGATCCAATCCAGGCCACAGATACCCAAGCGCAGGTGAGCTGCAGTGCTCACAGCTGCACACATGTGCACACACATGTGTCACGGAGCAGGACATAGTTCTTTCGCATCCCTTGGCATTGCCGTAAATACAAACTTCCTGCAAGCTAGCATTTGGCAACCGAATTCTTCCTCCTTCTTGTGGGGCTGGGAGAAAAACAGAGGCAGAATAATGAGGGAGGGAGGGTATATTTTTTTAAGCAACACAAACATGGCACTGAGTGCTCCCACCATCAACTTCTCAGTCTGCTGTGCTGGCAACCAGCTGTGGGTTCTGGCCTGGCACCAGCTTTCATTTGGTTTTGTCCCCTCTTATATGCCCTCCTCCCAAATATTTATTCCCACCCCCCTTTTTTTTTTTTTTAGTTTTTTTCTTCCCTTTCTCCCTCTTAGCTTAGTGGGACTCCCTCCCACTCCCACCCACAAATCCAAAACAGCACGTGTAGGAGCACCAAAGGGAGTGAAACGTGATGTAACACTCAATGGACCAAGAAGCAGGAAAAAAACCCCACATGTACACATGTACACACATGTTCCTTCTCTGAGGAAGAAGGAGAAAGTGAGAGATGCCCTAAAAGCAGGCAACATGACCCTTGTGCATGCCAGGGTGTGCAAGCCCAAGCCCCCTCCACAAAGGAGGGAAGAGGCAGAAGAAAGGTTGAGGAAAAATGCGTGTTCTCCATGGAAGGGACCCAAGAGATCCAACTTCCAGCCAGCGATGTGACTCCAATTAAATCAGAGTTTGAAACACTAACATATGCATAACGGAGATAAAGCAGTGTAAAATGCACCTTGTCTGGTGCCTGGAGGAAAGAGATTTGGAGGAAAAAACATAATAATGCTGATGCTGGGGATGGCTTGGGAGGGACATGGAGGGAGGGAAGAAGATGCACTCAGGATGTAGCATGGTGACATCAGCACATTAAACTGTGAGCCAGGCTGGAGACCCAGAGCAGGGTACAGCCCTGTAAGCAGCTGCTGGTGTCCCAGGGGCTTTTTATGAGCCTGGTTGGACTGCTTTGTCCACCGAGACACATCAGGACCCCTTGGAAGCCATGGGAGTTAAAGGCCAGTGAAACAGATGGGCACTCACTGTGCCTCACGCTAGGTGCCTCCACTCCCTCCAGCAACGAGTCCCTCAGGAGGCCCAGTAAAACTGCTGGGAAAAGGCTGGTCCTCAAGAGCATGCTCTGGCCACCCTGGGGTCTAGCAGAGCAACTGGCTCAAAAGCAGGGTCGCAGAGACAGACTGGGAGACAGACAGACGAACAGCATGCTTAGGGTGGTACAGCCAAACAGGCAGTGTCCTGAGCAGCTGCCTAATACGTATCTTGACAAAATCTCTCCTGGGTGTGGACGAAGCAGAAATCTCAGGGTGGAATTGTAAACCTGTCAGTGGGTCCGACTTCTGCTTCCCTGGCCTGCACGTATAATGCAGGAGGAAAGCGGAGGGCTGGATGACACCCTCTAGCTGCCAGGAGCCACATGGAGGAGCTGGTCCTTCGGCCACCACCAGCTGCTGCATGCAGAGCAGCTGATGGTCAGGAGCTGAAACAGATTTAGACTAAGAAGACACTCTGCTGTGACTGCACTCATTTAGAGATATGTGAGTGTGGATACTTAAACTGGAGTCTCAGGCCTGTGCCTTTAGGAGTACCTCTGCCACTGGGATGTGGTCCCTGCACAAGGCCCACATTGGAGCTTTCTCCAGGCCACCACAGTATGGGTTAGATGAAGCCATATCCAGGTAGGGCCACAAAGTCACCTATTCTGAGTCGTGGTTTCACTGTCCCAGGCCCTTTGCATAAGGATATCATCCAGTAGTGGCAATGGTTCCTCCCAAAGTCTGCCTCCAAAGTCAGCTGGAGTCCACCCAACCCCTCTCTTCCAGGTCATTCACACCACCTGCTATTCCTCAGGCTTAGGGTGGGTTTCTGCCCTTTCCTCCAACCTTTAGTACCAAGTGCTGGCATGTGGCAAGGCAGACTGTGCCCCTTGCATACATCCAAGGCAAAGCGGACCCTGCAACCTCTCTCCTGCAGGGAAGCATCCCTCCCTGGAGCTATCAGTGAAGTGACTCTCAGATACAGGCACTTTCAAATCCTTTGAGACAAAGGCGCTATAAATAAAAGATATTACAGACTAACAAGTTCTCAGCTGCAAACTGGAGTGGGAAAGAATATTTTAGCATCCTCTTTCTAAGCACATTAACTCTTGGCAAACATGATCGTTCAGGTCTTCAGAGCTGAAAACTTCACACAGTATGCAGCATGCTGAGTCCACATGCTCCATCTCCAGTTTCAACAGCTCTAAAATCTACGCTGCCCCCATGCTATATCATCTCTGTGCAGCATGCATCCAAATATTGTGTCATTTTGGGGTTACAACAGTAAATATTCCCTCTGTGGTAATCTTTCCCAGGAAAAACAGCCCTCACCACTGTAAGCTCACAATAGATAGTGCCCAAAGATTTTTATCAACTGGCTTCTGATGCTTCCCTTCCCAGGGTGAGCAAGCACTTTGTATCAATCTGGCTTGCTTTAGAGCAGTGACCCAGTGCTGTGCTCCGCTGCTGAAAGTTCAGGTCCCAGCTGCGGGGCTAAACTCTTGCTGACACGGTGCTGATATCTCTGTCTCTGTCACCTACGCTGCCAGAGAGGGGAAGAGATGTTGGTTTTTTCCAGGCTGGAAAAGAAAGAAAACAACCGTGCGAAACACAGAGATGTGGCGAAGGAGAAGGGGGAGGAAAGTGATCCCTGATGTGTGCGGTGAGGTTGAGGAGAGGAAATCCTTTGGGCAGCATGGGTTTCTTCATCACGTTCTTTTTCTTCACCAAGGAGAAAATCTTACTCAAGAGGCAATTAAAATGTTACAGGCAAGGAAGAGCTTTTAGGATGTCTCGAAGAACTCGTGTGCGTACACAAGTGCACAGGGAGAGATGCAGAGGGGGAAATCACTATTAGTGACGGGTGAACTACAAAAAGTTGGGTGGTTTGTTTTGGATGAAGATCCCCACATGCAGATGTTTATCTAAAGCCCTCAGTCTTCAGAGCAGGGCTGGAAATGTCATAAGAACAGACACTTCTTGCATGATTTCCAGTATCTCTCAGAGCAGTTGCCCATGCCAAAAATACCATGAAAACAGCTTTTCTTCTTCTTTTATGCGGTACTTTGGGTCTTCTGCTTCTGGTTCCAAGCAAAACCTAAAACCGCAAAGTCTTTGACTTGAAGATTGGACTCTGCTGATTTAATTTCAAGCCATCCTGGTTCTCATGACTGCCCACATATGAGGAAAATAAGAGAAAATGGTGCTGTGATTCTATGGAAAACTTTAAAAGAAGACTTTCTGAAAATTGGTAGAAAACCAAGCCAGTTTCCCTAAGAGAGGAAACAAGCCTTGATTTCTCCCACCTTAAGCAGACTACTTATCTGTAAGCTGGTTAGTCTTCTCATAGATAACATGCCAAATCACAGCACTCCCAGTTCAAATGAGCGTGTTAGCCTTGGGTGGTTATTAGTCAGTAAATACTATTGAATCAATAAACAAAATAAAGACTTTTAAGAGAATCTTGTTTCCCCACCCAATTTGAAACTCATCAGATCGATAGTAGTCCTAATTTCACAGAGTAGGAAGAAAGAAAACAATCTGAACATGATCCGGTGCTCTCCCGTTTTCTTAAATCCGAGTGTAATTGAGGTAAAATAGCCCGGGGATGGTGCTGTTGGGATGAAAGCAGTATGTTTTCCTTAAGTCCTCTGGACAAACAGGGCTGTTGCAGGGCTGGTTTTTGATTTACATCGGGGTATCTCAAGTAATGTTGCTCAGTGTGTATGGCAGATCAGAATCAGGCCAGTGTGCGTTTAAGGATGTTGCCAGATGACCTATATCCCTGGAGTATTCACCTCAGGAAGGTTAAAAGCACACATATTCACTCTATGTGTAGTAAAGAATGAATGTTTTGCTGTTAAAGATCAGATGATGTTCCTCCTAAATGAATTCTTTTAGTGTTTTTTTCTGCCTTTCTTATTGTTTATTAATTACTCAAGCAAGGATCTTCAGATCACCCAAGTGGTTTGGACACCAAGACTTGGGTCTTTAGCTGGTACAAATAACTCAATCCAAGTCCACAGAAACAATGGACAAAGTCAGTGGAAAAGATGTGACCAAGAGTTTATACAATACAGGCTTCCAAAAAACAGCACAGCCTTCTGACATCACAGTACATATAGTCTAAGTTTGTCTCAGTGGTGGTACTTCTTGTGGGTGACCAAGACAGGTACAGGAGGCCCATGACCCCCTTTTTGTCCCCATGTGTGATTCGGAGGCGGCTCCATTACCTGTCACATGCTGTGCTCTTTGCAAAATCTGTTCATTGTGGCCTGCTAAATGCTGCAGGATGCTGATCATTTTTGTCAAAACTTGGCTTTTGTGCAGCTTCTTAGTTTAAACAGTGGGAGAGAGTGATGGGTTTAACTTCTGGCTTGAAAGAAAGAGAGTAAAAAATCTGGACCCTTTCAAGAGTGCTGAACAGTTGAGAAATATGGCCCTGAGCTATTTTGAAAAAGTGACCCCATCAATCCAGTTATTACACCATTCTCTTGCCTATGACTAACACATGGATTGATATTTACTTGCAGGAAATGCTGGCGAGAGATGGGGGTTCCCATTCACTCCTGCTGTTTACCACTCCCCCGAGATCCCACTTCAGCGACGATGGAGCAGACTGCTTCACAGGTGCAAGGTTTATACGCCAAAATGGGTTGTAAATCAGAGCAGAGGAAGAAAGGGCTGGAACAACACTTTTTTGTAGAAGTGACCATCGGAAAGGGATGTTGACTGCGTTCATTTTACAGGTCTCATCCCCTGAGTCTCTACTTGCTCAAACTGCACTGGAGGGATTGGGTCCTGGCTCGGAAATCCAAGGAGCTCGCCAATAATTTGAAAGAGGTTTTGCAGGGGGTGAACTTGTCTCCAATCTCCATTATTGTTTCCAAACCAGGAATTCTCACACCCTTTCGGACAGATGGCTGGTCCTATTACTTCTCATGTTAGATTTCCCATTGAGGCTGAAAGTAAATCCACATTCAAGCTGAAAGTAAACAACCTGCGAATTCAAAAGGCATTAACTCGAACTGCCAAAGCATTTGCAGCGTATGCTGCAGATGTCAAATAGAGAATTTCCCACAGTCCTGAGCCTAGATACATAACTAAGTTACGCAGCAAAACCTTCCACCCAGCCTGAAAATCCATCCTGTGCAAAACTTGCTCTCCTCGCTGGCATTTTAAGGGCTAGAGCGTCAGCTGGAGTGAATTAATGTAGTTGCTCTGATCTGAACAGAGCTATGCCAATTTATAGTAGCTGAGGATGTCACCCTTTGGAGGCTAAATGGGAAATGGCTATCCACTACTTTTTAACAGTGTGGCTTGAGGAAAAAATAAAATATGGTGTATTTTAAAGAACGAAAGAGCATTAAGTAAGTTTCTTTCCATTTCTATGATTAATTTCTCAAGAAACCTATTACAGAGCTTGGTCCTAAAGGAACAGGCTTTGCAGAAAAAAAGCATATAAATAACACAATTTATAAATTCAAACAACACATGTTACCCAACTTATTTCAATTCCTGATGCTTTCCAAAAAGCCAACAAAAAGTTAACTAGGAACCCAAGCACGACATCACTGTGGCATTACAGGAAATTCAGAAAGTGGAAAGGACTGAATAAACCAGTCTGCTTTTCCCTGCCAGGGCTGAATGAAGAGCTCAGAAAGCACAAAACCAAACCATACAAACAGAAAAAACCCTACCCATATGCTTTGAAATGCTCTGAACATCAGGACCATGGCATGCTCGCCGGCTGTAAAGATGTGCAAGACTGTTAGTTTCTAATATATTCTGGTGTAAATTCCAAACAGCATCACTGAAGTCATGTTTGGTAAATCAGGTTCATCCCATTTAAAGCAACATAACCTCACGGTATACATTCAGGAAAGATTACCTCTGTTAAGCCTATGATTCGTCCTTTAGTATAGGAGGCCCAACTCGCAGGCTCAGGTGAGCCTTGGTTCTCCCCAAAGTAAGCTGGACACTAATAGAAAAAACTGGAGACTTTTAAGAAATTGGTATGGCAAATCAAACCACTAAACTGTTTAACTTAGAGCAACCAGACTGACGCAACTCATCAGAACTCATCAGAAAACTCACCTCCTCTTTCCTCCAGCCATTTTTATTTTCCCTTTGTAATTCAGTGTAAACTGGCAATTAGGAATACTTTGTCTGTTTATAAAGACTTCCATCTGAGGCTCTAGAAACACTTTGTAAACACTAATGATTTAAGCTCCTTAACACCCCCTGTGTGATCTGTGAGACAGATACTACTATCTCATTTGCACAGCTCAGAGAAGAGGTGCAGGTTTGTTGAGGGTCAAACCCAGCCAACAGTGGTGCTGGGAAACCACTCTAGACACTGAACTACACCTTCAGCTCAGTGACACAAGGCTTTCAATGGATGCAGTGATGTACCTGGCAATTTCAGAAGCTTAGAATTATCTCTTGGAACTGCCAGTGTGCCTTGATATGTGGCAGGCTGAAAACACAGAGAGTTGAAATTCTACCCATGGAGAGGACTTGAGTCTCACTTATTGTTAGACAGAAACATCGTGAATATGCCATCCATCCTCACTTGAAACAATCACTCACAGATTTGACCCTCCGACATGGCAAACAGGAGAGAAAATTCAGAATTCAGTTTTTAATAATAACACCAACCCTGGACAAAACAATATTAAAGCCTAGGAGGATTCCTTTCCTTTTCCTTGCATCTTTAATTGCCTGTAACTTTTTCTCATGCAGGAGAAACATAAAATATTCAGGCCTGCTTGCAAGCCATGATGACAAGAAGGAGTTTTAAAGAAAGCCTAAAGGTTTTGCTTCCAACAGTATCAGGAGTGCTTAGATCCAAGACAAGCCTTAGGACAAGATAGGCATTGACGAGATGAGTATATTTTGCTCCAAAGAACAGTCTTGTTGATTTAAGAGCAGCTAATGCCTAGTACCTATTTGAATCATTTTTCCACATAGCCCTTCTCCAAATGCATGGCAATTGGACAATTTTCACGATGATTCTTCTCTCTAAAAATACGCACCTCCCCCTCTTTTCAATTTATCACTGAGCCAGTCAGCCTGTTTATTGTTGAAGTTTTGCCCATTTAATAGTGCACTTAGGAAAGCTTAATACAAACATCGTTCAATTCATCGCTGTCACAAAAAGAAAAGGCTTAGAAATCATTCATCTAAGCAGGAGTCAAGAGGAAGAGTCTCTTATTTAGAGATGGGTCAATAAGAAACAATGTTATGGAAGCTATTCTAAACAGAACAGTATTTTTCTTTTTTTTTTCAAAACACCTCTTTTCTTCCACAGATTGAAATTGAGAAGAAAAGCAAATTAAATATATGATTTTGCTTTAGAAATTTGTTGGTGACCTTAAATCCCAGAAATGGACCACTACAGAAGAGAAAAGCGTTTGACATATTCAGCGTGTTGATTTGTGAACTATTAGCAGCTTGCTGTTTGCCTAAAAATATGCAATTTGAATTATTTTCTAAAAACTCTTCTTGATCTCTTCCCAATTCATGAGCTGCTAAATGTCTGCACCACACGGCTATGTTTGTCTCCTGAACAGAGGAATATTACAAACCCTAGAAGCAGGTTTCCAGAAGGAATATTAAAGGCACTATTCAGGAATATTCTCCAGTATTCACAGCCTCCGCAAACACTTCCTCTCGCAAACATGTTTGCTAGAATATTTGTCAAGAGCAAACAAGATGGGATGGTGGGAGAAAGTGTACAAAGTCTAACCAAGCTTATAAAAACCCAACAGCTAATGAATACTTGTGGAAAATGTCTTAACAGTATTTCCTAAGCCACGGATGCTAATTAGGAAAGCCTATAAAGCTAAAACTCTTTTGCTGCCTACCTCCTTGTGTACTCCAGTATTGAAAGCCATTTCCATGGCTCTCTTTATCATGGTCATCCCTGTTACATCTGCTGGATCTAGAAGCAGTTTTTTAAAATTTTTGTGTGCCTATCAAAAGGATGAGGTTATGGACAACTAGATAGAGGCCCAGAAAATCATTTGACATAAGCGACTTGATGGCTAAGAGCTTTTTGCTGTCTCTGACCAAATAAAGATCTAAATCGGATACTGATTTATATGTAGATTAGTTAATATGTAATTCTGATCAATTTTGAATCACCAGTATGATGGTGGATCCTCTCTTCAGGCCCCTTCCTTCAGTGACAAAACCAGCCTTCAGACTGGGTCTTCTACAAAAAGCCCAGTAGGTACTCAAAGAAACAGTAAGCTCATGTTGCTACAGTCCAAAAGCACATGGAGAGAGAAGGGCGAGAACTACAAGCAAAGCCAGTGGGCATCCACAGGTCTACGTGTCTGGGTTCTTGAGGAAGGTGAATTATGGATACCAAGTCAGGTCAATGGTGTGCAGGTGAGCAGGAGTTTGTGCCTGAGAAAATCAGCCCTTGCTGAATGCAAACATCGTTTAAAACCTGAGGTTTTGAGATCCAGCATTTTTAGTTAACAACAACCAACAGAAGAATTTGTGATGCGTGGCAGCAGGACAAAACACAAGGCTAGCATGAACTTGCTCATGGACAAATTTATCTGGGGATAGTTTGCTCTTCTTCTCTCAAGAGTTGTATTTTAGAAACTCTGGACCAAATCCTGCTCTTCAAGGGAAACTTTAATTCAGTGCAACTACTGTAAACCTCCTCTCCCAGACTTCTGGTGACAACACAGGACAGATTACGTTGCATCCAAGGCCAGGCTGAATTTGTATCTGGGCTCATCAAAATGCGCTTGTAATGTCAAGGCTCACCACAAGCTCTTGCAACTCATGACAGTATCTGCTTTCTAGCAAAACATGATGCTTCCTTTTTCACCTAACTAATGCTGAGCCCCTCAGTATGTTTTCTGAGCAGGACTTTACTGAAATTCATCATTGCTCTGCTGTGCGTGCAGCCAGCTTAAATAGTAATGAGAAAGAGTCATTTTCCTTTCTTTAAAAAAACACAATCCTAGTTCACTGCAAATAGGTTTTTATTTCGCAAATCCTGACTATTAACTGAATACATCATTCCTTACGTTTCTCTCTCCTGGAAGGCAAGGGGAAGCGATGGACCATCCAGTATTTTTACAGACTGTCCCCTCCAGTCATGCATTGCTAGAGATGGTATTGTATAATGCATGACTTACCTGCAAAGACATTGGAGGAGTAATGAAATAAGCAGATGCTCCGTCAGCAGGCTTTTAAAACATTGGTATTGCAATCTGAGATGCAGTCAGCCATTACATGCATATGCCCTTTATTTATGGATCTGATAAAGGCTCTATGTCAGGAGCAGTCAAGCTACCTTTTTACTCTCTGCCTTTCCTCACATTAAAGGAAGTTGCTGTCTGGTTATTTTATTCTCGTGCAAGCTCAAGATTTGGGAGGAAAAGCAGGATTTACCTCCTGAGGTACCTATTAAAAAAAGAGGTCTAAAAAGCAGACTTCATCCAAACAAATCACCAGGGTCTCCCTATATTGATTCCCCTCCTCCTAACACAGATGATGCCTGAAATAGGTGGACCTCACTAGAGTTACCTATTTCACTTCATTGGCTAGAAAGGAAGCCCAGGACAACTAGTCCAGCTGTAGGTGATAACACCACAGATGCCCACACCACCAAAGTCGCACACATTCACCCAGTTCTGTACGATTTTCTATCATCAGTGTTATTCTAGGTAATTTCATGACAACATTGAACTTATTTTCCCCCAAACTGCATTCCAAGTGCTAATGGTAGGTAAGAAAACAGGGGAAGACTTGCATGGACCAAAGAAAAGGATAGTGTTGATGTTAGCATCCACCATATGAGGAGCATTCTGCACTATAAATAAAATAACATTGCTCAGCTGCACAAGCAGCAAAGTCCTGAAGTCTCTGAGTTGCACAGCTGTGGCTCAGGGGAGGATTTCTGTTCACACTCAATGCTGTGTTTGATCATTGGTACATCACCCAAAGGTTCACAGCAAAACAGATGATGGGACACAGAAAAGCTTATCTTCCTAACACCGCAAAAGAAACTGCTGCTTCCTGACTGACAGCTCCCCAGCCAGCTTATGTACATCTAATTACCGAGCAGCAACTCAAATCAAAATGCCCCGTTGCAGCTGGTGTCTCACTTAATCCATTCATAACACTAGCTAATTAGCATTGATGTTTTTGGGCAAGAATATTCCAAATGTGGTCAAGACCCAGGCTTTCAGCTTAGTTGCTAGGACCCAGTGAGGATCATGGGGAGAGGCTGTGTTTCTGCCCACAAGGCATTTTCTTGCCTGCTGATGGCTTAGGAGTGGGGTCAGGGAAGGATGCTGCACTGGGCTGAGATGAACCCTGGCATATAAGGACTGCTGCTAAGATGCTCTTACTGCTACACGCTACCTCCATGCAGAAGAGTTTGTAGCAGAATCAAGATATTTAGGAATTTCCATCCTGTCTGAATTCAAACGTCCAGATTGGGGGAGGAAAAAAAAAAGGGGGTGGGAGGGGAGAGAGAAATAAAACACCAAACTTAGAAAGTGGGAGAAGCCAAGGAACGATTCTGTGCTTTATGTTATTCTTTGTAAGCAGAGCTGAGAAAAGAGGCCAGTTACCAGAGGTTTGCATTTTCTTTTCAACTTGTGGGATTAGAAGATGAGAGCAGGTGCTAATGGGAATTTTGCCCATGGCAGAAAATCAGGATCCTAAATCTTCATCACTGGAAATCACAAAACCCCCTACCAATGATCTATAATGGCTGCACTTGGAAATTGGTGATATAAGGAATTGTCACTTGGCAGAAAACCGTCTTTCTGCTCCTTCAGCGCACCACAATTTCAGTTTAATTTGTAACAGGATGCAAGTGTAAATGAACTGACAACAGAGCTATCAGCTATTCTGTTGGTAACGCTTGGAGCAATAGTTTCGATTTGACTAGACACAGCTGTCCACTGCGTGGAACGACCTTTAGCCCCATCCTTGGTGAAATTCAATTCTCTCCATGTCTGACTTTGTCCACGGGGACTTGAGTAGCGGAGCTGCCAGAATAATCAGCGCATTGCTTAATGACAGGCACTCCAACGAGCAACGCGGTGGAGCATTGTCAGAAACGGAGCCCGCAGCTCTGGGGAAGGGGCGGGGGAGACTCCTTGTTATTCCAGAGGCAATAAAGTGGTTGTGTAGGAGCAAACGTGGATGCATGTGGCTGCCTTTTCTTGACGAGTGTCACCGATGCGCTTGACACCGCATGTGTGTATGTAAACACAGAGTTTTCTCATGTCTTTGTCAGCAAATAGGCATTTTTATTAATTCACCTCTCAAAAAAGGCTGGGGTTGTGCTGCTGCTCTGCATTGAACCACTGCAAAATGTAATTTCTATTTATATAAGCCTAAACGTGTTTACATGCCATATGGTATGCTTACATGGCCATCCAGATGTATATCATCTAATATCTGTATACAAATCTGTAGATATACCCACTTTTGGTGTGTTTATTACATTGGCCTCCTCAATAAGGAAGATGTTTAAACTGCAAGCATCAAAAAAATGGGAATTTCCCAACTTTACAGCTATTTGTTCAAATTTATTTCTGTTTGAATGTCTATCTCTCCAGCAGTGTGACCAAGGCACTCTCTCACACGTTATAGGAAAGGCATGTCACCACGAGATTAACATGTACGTGCCCCAGACCACATAATGGCTGGATCCACAAGGATGAACACTGCACTTCCTAATTTTTTAGCTGGTTGACTCAGCAGCCTGAACACAGAAAACAGAAATTATGTTGGGTCCAAAAGTGGACCCATCTTTTCCTTCATCATGGATCATTGGCGATACGTACTGCTTTGGCTGACAAGACGTGCTACAGCCACAGCTAGTGGGAGATTGCAAGGGGTGAGGCACCAGCTCCATTTGCCCCACAAGCCCCTGGGGACTTCTCTCTTTGCTAGTTTTGCTTTGGCAGCACTCTGGGCCCAGCTTTCCGGAAGATTCCTGTTCAGTTATTATTCTGACTCACTGCCAACATTTTCCTGAGAAACACAAGTGAGAAATGGGGAATGGCGATCTTGCACAGCTCATAACTCAGCCAGAATGGAGGGGAGTTTCATGGGAGAAGGGAAAGGCATGTCTTCGGCTGCAGAGCCTTTGTCCCTGCCAAAATTCAAAGGCTCTTTTTCAAACAATAGAGATATAAAAGCTTAAAAAAAAAAAACCCAAGAAAAAAAACAAAACAAAAAAACTGAAAAAAACGCCCCAAAAACCCCAAACAGAACAATAAAGAGGCCATGAGAACCTTTGATAATGGAAAATATTAGGAACATGAAAACGCTTGTCTTCATAGACAAGAAAACAAGGTGGTCTCAAAAACCCTCTGAAATGATATTACAATGAGGCATGTTAAATAACCCAAACACAGGAATCAGTGCCACTGCCCTGTCACACACACCTTACTAACTGCTCCTGCTATTTATTCAGGAAAGGTAGAAATTACACAGACTCTAAATGTTTCTCCTCCATTAAGTCCATCCACTGGCTTTGCGAAGAAATGGCTGAACACAGTTTTGTTCAGATTTTACTGTGTGGTTTCTCCCTCCCCATCCCTCTTTGCTCCTCTCTGGCTCTCTCCTTGACTTCCCCTGTCACCTACCCCACCGCAACAACAATTTTTTGCCAGCCCCTTCAGTGTTCCTTAACAACCAGGTCCGTTCTTGCATTTACCTTGTGCTAATGGGTTCACTATCTTCATTGCTGATATCCACAGCCTCCCTTCCTGCTTTCCTTCACTCCTCTATTCTTCATTTTTTCACCTGTAACTTTTGATGGCACCATAAAGCTGCAGAAACATGCACGGCTAATACATGGTTTTTATTCTCTCTCTTCTCTCCAAATGCCTGAATAATTCAGAAGCCAATATTTTAGGATGGCTGCATAGTAGCAACAGTAGAATAGTATCACCACTTCAGCAAGATCAGAAGAATCTAACACCTTGCTGGGAACTTGTATGAAGCATCACAGGATTGCATCGTGCAAAGAGAAGCTCAGTGGTATTGCCTTTCTGGATGCTTGGTGGAGATGTTATTCCAGTTCTTGAGCACATACTGCTTTTTGTTAACTTAAACCCAGATATTCTTGGTTCAAAGTCTTCAATTAATAATGCAGAAATTAGGAAAACTGAGACATGCATAAGATATCAACCCTGGTTTCCACAGAGCAGATGACATGCACAGAACTGAAAATACATGTTTTCTTACATCTGTATGCAAAATTTTAATTTCTTTATTTTATAGCCACTTTTTTTCCCTCTTCAACTAAACCCAAGTAGGCAAAGTAGCAAATAGACAAAAGTTGCAAAATAAATGTCAAAGGCATATAAATCAAAACGCTCATGAACAATCTTTCTCTCTTTGTTCTCTGCTATCAAACACATTTATGAAGCTTGAAATACTGTATTTCCGTAGATCCTACTAAAACAACACATTATAGAACAAACAGAAAGTTCTCTCAGCAATGCAGGGAAAATATTTTCTACGGTCCTCAGAACTACAATATTAAACTGATACTTAGATAAATAATCCTTTCCCAGAATAGGTCCTTGGAACAAGCAATGTAATACTGAAACTGGAAGGTATTTACCAGAACACCAAGATGTACCTGCATTCTCCAGCTCTCCTGCCCCTCCTGGCAAGTCCACAATGGGTAACCATACAGAGTGTTGCATGTAGGTACCAGAAAAGTATTAACAACTGTGTAATTAATACATGTGGGACTACAGAAACTGGGTTAAAGCAGACAGACATCACTGCCCCCATCACTACTACAGAGTTAGCAGCAAGGGAAAAATAATGCCGGTTATTCTCCAGTGTGAGGGTAGTGAGTCACTGGAACAGGTTGCTCAGAGAAGAGGTGGATGACCTACCTCTGGAAGTTTTCAAGGCCAGGTGGAGTGGGCCTTTGAGCAACCTTGTCTGGTGGAAGATGTCCCTGCCTGTAGCAGGGATGTGGAACTAGATGACCTGGAATGGTCCCTGCCAACAGAGACCATTCTGTGATTCTATCTAAATAAATACCTAGATAGCAGGGAAAGGATGAAGTTCAGCCGCAGTGAGAGCAAAGAACATGGTGATGTGACATGGATATCTCTGCTCCTCTCCAGCAACCCGTCTCAAACAGGGGTGATCACCACCATCATCCAGTTCCTTAAACTCAGACTCAACGGTTAGGGAAAGGATTCAAGATCATGGTGACAGCCATGCTTCCTGGGAGGAAGCAGAGAACTGAAGGAAGCCACCCTGTTTTCCAGTTCTTCATGTCTGCCAAAAGCCCACACCTGCAGCTACCTTCTTTCAGAAATGTCTCTCCCATCTTCAAGAGCTGGAAACCTGCACTCATTTACTCACAAATACGAAACTCTGCCAGCAGCCTTACAACCTGCAGATTTTGAATGCATTAATTTGTTCTGAAGCAGGTTTTCCTCTTGAGCCTGGAGTAGAAGGCAATTAATTAAAGACCCATTTTCCCTTCCCTATCAGATTAAAACAAATTAAATGGCATTAGTAGGACAGCATTGCCTGGAATAGGGATTCTTGGAGAAGCAGGGCTTTCTCTCTTCTCTGCATGGGACGGTGATCCTATTACTTTCCTCAACTGAGCTTGGATCATACCTAAAAGATGCCCTGCATGTTAGTTCACAAGACTGGAAAGTTCCACTGCCATTTCCCGGGTACAGCAACCCAACTGCACGCATCCAGTGTGAAGAAAAACACTTTCTGCTTAACCACTTCCATTACGGTTGATGAACACTGTGCCGGGAATTGACTCGAAACAGCATCTGAAAACACTGGGAATTGACTGAAAATGCATGGAAAAGCTCCTTCTGAACCTGCTTGTGACTGCCACATTAAGTAGCCAAAAGCTACCCGTGTTCTTTCAAAGTCACTCTCTTCCTCACTGAGGTGAGGAAGGGGAGAGAGGGCATTATAGCGTAGGCCTTCGCAATGCCACATGCTCCTGGAAATACCCACAGTCTGTGGTTCCCTTCCCACTGGGACACATAGATAAGCAGATGAGTGTTGAGTGATTTCTGAGAAATTAGAGATAGACCAATCAACCAATTAAGTAAGAGCTCCAAATGCACGTTGGATTTGATCTACTTTTCGGAGAGGATTAGAAGAAAAGGAGTTATACACAATCTACCTCCCTCTGCCACCTTTTTCCATTGTATTCAACAACTTCTCAGCTAGAAAATAAACCCAATGCCTTCCGACTCACTGAGGTCCCTAATTCTGCTCAGATTGAAGTCTATGGCAATACTTTAACCCAAACTCATCACATGGCTTCCAAATACCTTACGCATTACCCAAAAGTTCATCTCAGTTTCCATAGTGGCAATTTAACATGCTTAGCGAGAAAATCGAAGGGAGTCCTCTGCCAGTGCCTACTGTTTGTAGATGCAACACGCTAACCTAGGGAACCACATTCAGGGTCAATCCATCAGACCAAAGTGGAGCCTTTACCCTGGCAGTGTCACAAATGTCTCTGCTTTCACTGGTGCAGGACTTTACCCTGGAGGAAATGAACAAGGTGATGAAACTTTGCTCTTCTGTTTTCAAGCGATGTATAGGAAAGTGACAACAACAGCAAAAATATTCCCCTTTTAATTGGAAACACAGTACCAGTTAATTGTCTTTGATGTGTGTGTATGTGTGTTTCATGGGGGAAGGGGAAGAAATGGATCGCAGTAACCAACAACATCCCAAAGGACTATAAATCAAACAGCATACAGCTGTTGGTATCAAATATAACTCCTTTCGCACTACATCAAAAAGCTTTAATTAACAACTAATTTATTCAAGTGAAAAAAAAAAATTCCCTTGCATCAAATAATTATATTATAACTTGGGGACTAGGTTGTGTATTTTCCCCCTCTCTAAAGCATGACAGGAGAGGAAATTGAGCCTTTAGAGAACAGCTAAGTAGAAAAATGGATCAAAGATTGAGAGGGCTTGTTGATTGGCTTTTTGAGTCAGCAGAGACCAAATCAGCCCATTTAATGAAAAAAGCCACACTGCAAAGTCTGTTTGCTTTAGGACCTACTTTTAATAAAAATGCTTATAAAGATGAATGGCAAAGCTTCTGCCAGGCACGGTGCAGACAGGTGTTTCACAAACCTCCCTGCACAGTGATGTCAGTTCTGCTCCTCACCTCTGTGTTGTCAGCCATGGACAGGTCCTGCAGTGCAGATTGCCAAGTAAGGTTTCAGCCACGCAGAGTTTTCAGCAGAGCAGCCAAATGCCTGCAGGACAGCTGATGGAGATCTCCAAACATGCTTGCTTGGGAGCTAAACCACAACTGAACCTCAAATGTGAAAGGCCAGGCTGGTAAATCTATTCCTTCCCTCCCCTCATCCTGGGAAGTGTGTGCTGGAGCAGCCCAGAGCTTGCACACACTCAGTGTTGCTGATCTTCCACAAGCCAACAGACCACAAACAAGTATCCCTATACTCCAGAACTAGCACAGTGACCATAGCCACACGACATGACCTGGGTTCCATCCTCACTTGCTGCCAACCTCACTAAGGCAAGAATTGGAGCGATGTTTCTTGGGTTTTTTTCTTTTTTTCCTCCATAACTTTGTGCTAGCAATGACTAACTAATCTCTGATGGGGCAAGGTATGTGCCATTATCCTGCTTTAATAGCTAATGAAGCTGAAGCAGAGTAAGTAGTTTACTGGTTGTCTCGTCTTTGGGGCCCCATCATGCATGTTTTACTGTTCCTCTGGGTGCAGTGAAGTTTCCCATTAATGCTGCCATTGATTACAGTGTACAATCTTCGGGGCAGGGACTGTGATTTTCTTTTCATTTGCTTAATGAATCACACACTGTCTTTTAATTCCTCTGGATATGACTGCCTAAGTATGAGGTGGGCGGCCTGATGTAAATGCAAAGGGGTACAGCCATGGAACAGTGTAAGGCGGCGTGCATGCACCAGCTGAGGCTGATGCAGAAGAGTCAGGCTACAGCTTCAGAGACTTCCTCTGTGTTCAACCCCCTCTGTGAATCCGTGTGTAGGTAGTGCTGGTCTGCCACCACGCACAATGATATTCTGAAAACTCTTTAAATACTTAATCTATAAAGGACACTCCAAAAAAGTAAAGAAGGGCTTAAAAATTGATCAGCTTAAATCTTTTTGATGTATTTCAAATGTACGGTATATGCTAAAATATGTTTGCTACACAGATTTCAGAGGTAACTTTCACAAGTGACGTTGTTCAGGGTTTTAAATCATGATCTAAACATTTATATATGTAAAGCTCTGAAAAAGACCTGTATTAGTGCTATAGGCAAATGATGTTAAAAAGTCTGGGTTTCGTTAGATTAATTTGGTAATCCACAGACCTGAACATCAAGACCTGAACATCAAGCCCATGATGGTCAGGATAGCTTTACACATAAAACTAAGTATTGTGGTCCTCATCTCCCTGCAATAAATAATGACACCGTTAAAGACATGAACGTGTTAAATAAGTTTCCCAGCCACCGAGAACAGTTCCCATTCATTCCGACTGACCTGTGCTGGTCACATAAGAGACAGAAAAACTGAAGAACATGGGAAGTCAAGGCTGCAGAGAGTAGATTGATTGGCTACCTGATTGTCAAGACACCCACCTAGTCTTAGGTCCTGCCTCTGTTCGTGACTACAAAGATTAAAAACAATTCATCTTTTGAATCCTCATTTATAAAATAGAGATATTCATCTCCATGTTAAATTCAATGGGCTGTGATGCTCAAGGTTCCTTCAGGCATTACAAATTATGAAAAAATTGTAATTTTCCAAGAACAATCTTTCTACTTGCTTCCATCAGTGATCGGCTTAAGCCTAGTGCATAAAATCTGACAACTCTATGCCGGGCTTAAGTGTCTTTTATTATTGGTCATAAATTATCTACCTCCTGATAAATCTATTTATAAAAATATAAAAACACTCAGGAGATGTATCCTGGAAATTAAGTAAAAAATACAGCACACAACAGAGGTTGAAAGAAAACCTGCTGGCATATGGAAGACTTTTTTAATATTATTGTGGAAACTCAGTGCTAAATTACTGTTCTCCCCAATCTGAAGAATCTGCTTCTCCCATCAGCTGACCTGCTTGGGGTTGGCAGAGCTTCACCTGGTCCCATGCTCAGGAGGAGAAGCCGAGAAGAGAAGACATCATGGGTGCTTTGAGCTAGAGATGCTCTACACACAGCAGCATCCTTCGTTTCTGAAGGTCTCTCCCTTTTTTTTTCTTTTTTTTTTTTTGCACACTCCTTCTATTTCCTGTTTTCTCTCACTCCTTCCCTTTCTTACCCCCCAAACAATAAAAGCTCAATGGGAATGCAAATGCAGCTTTCCGTTTAAAATCCCAGCCGAGAAGGCAGTGTGTCACCCATATTTATGAGCTCTAAATGGCTTTTATCGAAGTGAGGTCGCACTAAATCACCCCCAAGCTGTCATAAATACAAATGACTCGACATAGTCTGTAACAAGCCTTTGGGGGAAAATTATATGATCTGCTGTTGCAGTTATGCTGCATCACACAGCGAGCTCATATATTTCCACTGGCAAGGTAACCTGATCCGTCAAAGGACACCAGTAGGTGAAGGAGGGATGAGAGAAAAAGTGAATCAAGTGATGTGTGCCTGCATGTGGGCACGCATGTATGTGCATGCACCTCCAAGCTAAAACCCAGGCTCCCCTCACAAATGGAAGAGGAGGTCCTTATGGCTCAGGGTATGAGCTTTCCTGGCTGCCTCAATGGAGCAGGACAGCTGCCAGGCAAGAGAGAAAGATCTAGGGGCTCACCAGGGTATTTCCCATTTTAAAAATTCATGTGAAGGCATGAAATTATTAAGATATGAACCAGAGCTATCCAGACTCCAAAGACTGGACCACTTCCAAGCAAATTAAAGGAGCCATTTCTCCATCTCAGCTGACGAAGCCCAGGATTATAGCAAAGTCTACCGCAGGATAAAGAGGAAATACTTAGAGAGGAGGCATGAACTGGGCAGTGGAAAAAACCAGCATGAGCTCCTGAGATAACAGGCACTAATATGGCTTTTTTAATTAACCTCTCTTCTATATGTTGTGCTGTTTATGTGTGTGTAAAAATAGAAACACACACAGATAGAAAGCAGGGGGAATTCCGGTCAGATACCACCTAACCCGTAGATAGTGGCAGTAATTTGGGGGGAGCTCCAGAGATGGAGTTCAGGACATCCCATCGAGCACTGTCCTCACCCGGCTCTTTGCAGACAGCCTTGCATGATTTGATGTGACAGTGTGGAGCCTCGCATACCATGGCTCTTCCTACGGTCATGCTGTGCTGTTGCATCAGCTTACATATAAAATAAGTCAACTGCAATGAGCACTAGTTCATTTTTTTTATATATCTGGGTTGAAGACAGTGCCTCTATCTGCTTGGCAAATGGTTACAAAGATAAGTCAGTTTGGGTTTGCTATCTCTAATGTAATAGAGGCAATATGCCAATTTCAGCAATTCAGGTTGGATGCAGGCATTTATAAGAGTACTATTCTCAGAGAATGAGGATTCTAACATTAAATTATGTATTTTAATTAAAAGCTGAACTTACAGAGCTTGAGCTACTAAACCTGATTTTCAGCTGCCATGAGCCTGGTGGAAAGCCAGTGGGCAGCACTGCCACTTCCCGTTGTTCAGCTTTCACAATCACTCCATTCAGAAAAATTGCTCACTTCAGGGCTGAAAAGACAGCCCATTGAAACCTGTGTTTGAGCAATTTACCAAAAGCACATCAAGAAGGACGATAGGAGCAAAACCATCAGAAATTCTGTGATGAACTCTTTCTGCTGTGATACATCATACTGCTTCCTCCAGGTGGATCATCTCCTGTAAGTGTCATGGGACAGACAAACTCGCCTGGAGCTGGGGGATGAGGGTTATCAGCTCTGCCCTGTCTGCTCAAAAGCCTGCACTGTCAGATGGGAAAAGCTCAAGGAGTAAGTGAACTAAACACCCTGCCTGAACCAACTCATTGTGCTTCAGGAAGAACTTCACCAGCTTCCACAGCTGGCCTCTTGGCAAGAGCTAGCGCTGCTCAGCTTCATGAGTAGGGAAGCAAAAAACACACAAGGCGCTCTTGCAAAACAGTGAGGTGGTGGCAGGCTGACCTGTGCTGACGGGTCAAGCAACAAAGCTCGCCATCTGAGAAACAGCACCTGGAAGCTGTCCAGCTGCCTGTCTGATGTGATTAAAAGCAAAATATGAAATGTTTCAGATGAGGGAGAAATAGGATCGCAGGTCTGGGTTGCATAATATCATGCATTTGTGTAACCAGTCTAAACAGAGCGTGTGAGCTGACCAGATGTTTTTCATTTCAGTGTACAGCACTGTGGAGCAAATCAGAAACCAACAAGCGCCAAACATGATGCTGGCTTAGCCAGCACTGTTGTAATTGGAGCTCAACAGAGGGGACGGTTAACCCCAATCTCTGGGCGGGCAGGTCAACCTCCTGGATGCTTCAAGAAGCCAACTCATTCTTTACACTGAGTACCTATAGGTATATTCATATCTATATCAGAGCTAAATATTAGTAGCAGCTAGTAAACATGGGGCTAGGGCTCAGTCACTGAGTCAACTATCATCAGAAGAGGACCATCAGGAATGTGTATATGATTTCATCCATTTTAGGAGTGGACCGTAACGTAGTATGTATCTAATTAGATAGATCTGGATACTGACTTTGTGAGACAAAACCAGCACATATGAAAATCTGGAGGGAAAATGACTGTATGCTCTCATTTATGATTACAGAACCATTCTGGTTTGGAAACACTCCCCTCCTCTCAAGGACGAAGATTCTTCCTCTCCCCCTAGATAAATGCTCTGAAGAGGTGACCAATTTTTTTGGGCTCAGGGACTCTTTTATTCCCAGATAAACCTGCATAGAGCTATAATGAATTAATAAACCTTAGGCAGATGCAATCTGCAGCAACGTCTGCCTTGTCTGGATCCCTAAAATTCCCAATAGCACCACGGCTGGGGACGTTTTTTAAATTCAGATTTTGTATTTTTCAGCTCAACTACATTTCAGTTGTGCAAAACATGAACTAATTTGAGTGTCTAATTGATCTTTTGTTAGCAAGCAAGGGTTGTGACAGTGAAGATAAATGAAACAACTGTGTTAATAGACCGGTGCAGGCTTCAACATAAGCTAAAAGCAGCTGAAATTAAAGTATTGCCATCCACTACTTCCTTTTAATCCACTGCATCCCAATACAAAATGAAGATAATGATTATTCCAGACATGAAACCTGTTTGTTCATGTTTCCTTCTAAAGTTTAGCTCTTCCAAGTTTAGCTTAGCGGTTAAAACAACTTGCCTAGCAAAGAATTTTGAAAATGCTTGTTCTGTGTTTGATCAAAATGTTCTATTTTAAACTGCTGTGGGGATACCTCTCTGTTTATTTGTTTCTCAAGGTGGGAAGAAGGATACTGTCTGTTTCCATCAGGCCAATTTAACTACAATTTGCAGCAATGGAAATATTTTTAGTTACAGTAAGTGGGTGTCAATGACAATGATTATAATGAATGGATCAAGAATAATCTTGAGTATTCTACTTGCTAAAATCTCAGAAGAAGAAAATTTCTACCTTAAATAGCCTCTAGTAGTCACTGCCTCTGGAAAAAACAACATGAAATTTGCAGGCAAACCTTGATAGCATGTGATTGGAGCGTTATTTTGGACCGAGAAAGAGCAGACATAGCAATGAACATAAAGGTAATAAAATGTATCACAGCAGATCAAACTTTAGTTTGGGATCTGGCCAATCTCAGCTTCCAGGTAATCTGGACTTCCCGTGAGTAAATTAGTCAGTGCATTTACCAAAGACTTATCACTTCAGAGTCCTACGTATTGCACAGTCATGAATGAAAGCCGTTGCCGTTGTGTGAAAGTAGTGCGATGGTACAGAGAATATGCTTAGACTTCTGTGCTGAACAATTAGCATAACCCAAGTGAGCTCCCCAGGCCTATTCAGTAAGCCTCAACTCTTCATGTTGGGAGGTCTCACTTCCTGCTGCATAATTATGTGTTATATTTGTAAAGTGACCTTGCTTAAATCTGAAATCCTTTCTCACATAAGTAGCAAGTTTTCAGCCGCAGCTGAAAAAAAAAGCTTTTTAAGTGCAGGATCTGAGCTGACACAGGTTTTACCGCACAGTAATTTATTTGGCCCTATGTATTCAAGCTCTGAGTAAGATTCGGTCACAGTAGATATGTACAAAAGGGAACTGTTAAAGTTTCAAAAAGTTCAGAAACTTATTAACACCAGCAAACAGTGTCACAACTAGAGCAAGATCCATCCATGGAAAAGAAGCAACAAGCTGCTTCAAGAGCGTGAGATTGTGGTTCTCTTTCAAGCAGGAGTCAGGAAACTGGGTTCATGAGCAGAGCCATTGACTTTGGAAGGACATTCACAGGAACACCTTGTGGAAATACACCTGGGGCACACAAAATGCTACACAGCCCCTCTAGCAAACCCAGAGTAAGTCACAGATTCATCGCTCTTAAGGCAACAGAGGCCTGAGAGGATGGACAGACAAACTTCTGTTGCTGAATCAGATATGAGGAAGGAGTTACTGTTACCAGCTGGCTCCTTGGGACAGGGATTGCTGCCAGCACAGTTTTGCTGGCTGCCTTGCCATTTGAGTGGGTCCTAACCCACATCTGCTCTCCAACAGGGCTAGAGATCTTTCAGATGAACAGCTACATCGAGAGAGCCAAGTGAGTGACATCCTGAAACCGCAGGACTGAGAAGGCGAACGCGACCTGCGCATCCCAGATCTGCTGCAAATAGAACAATGTACCTGACCTTTCGTCCGGGTTATCCAAGCTGACCACACGATTTTGCCCATCTACACTATGAACCATGCTCAGAAATTGCCTGGCTCACTGAATCTTTCAGAAGGTCATGCAACCTTGCCTGGAGACATCAGGAGATGGAGAGAGTCTACGAGGAGTTTTGCCCAAACCATCTTGTCACCCTCTCTGTTCAAAATGTGTCCAGCAGCCCCGATGCAGCCAGCCTGGCTGTAACTTCCATTGTCCCGTGTACCTGTCTCTTCCAGGCAACACAGAAGAAGAGACGACCAGCTACCTTTCACTGTCCAACAGAGGACTCTCTGCTGTATGATAATGCCCCAAAGGAACAAATATTTGAAACAACCAGCAGGAAAAAGAAGGGAAAGAAGACACACACCGACACACACGCTGCCATTGCGGTCTCCCCCCACAGACCTCCTTTGTCCCTCTAGCTGCCACAGCACGCCCCCCCCGTAGCCCACACTCCCCTCTGTCCTCCCGACCCCTCCTCTCTCTCCATTCATTCTTCCAGAATTTATCCCCCTTCTTTAACTCGGCATGTGTCTGGGCAGATGTCCAAAAAACCTCCCTTCAGCAACCGGCGGGGAGGAAATTCCTCCAATTCAGCCCAGGCTCTTTCCTCCCAGCCCGCTCCCCGCCTTCACTCTCCCTCTTTTTCTTGTTCCTTCTTCCCTTTTAACATGCTGAATGATTGATAACGCTCGCCTCGCCTCACCGCTGCCTGTTTGAGTCCTTTCTGCCCTTTCTTCCCCTGTAGGGAAACCAGCTCTCCTAGGCGATGGGATGTTGGGGACCCCCTCTGGTTCTTTTCACAAATTAAATAAATAAAAGGAAAGAGGAGAGAAGTAAAAGGGAGTCTGGAAACCTTTACATGGGCAGGGCAAGGGAGCAGCTCGGTAAAGGCCTTGATTAGGACAGACCCAAAGCAAACAAACAAATTAAAAGCAATCCTCTGCATGCCCCCGATTCTCTGTTTGCCATGAAAAAGTGAGTGGAAAGCTTTGTTCTCTTGTTTTGCATTTCGGGGCAGTTTATGCAAAACTTCTAGCTTGTCAGGATGCCATCATGGTGAATGAGTTTGTTGTCTTAATTTCACACCTTCTGGAGCCATTCATTTGCTTGAAAATCTTGGACTTCATTTTAAAAACAAATAAAACTCTATTTGTCTTTCCAATAGTGGAAAGAGGCTAGACAACAAGAGTCCTCACACCTTATGTTTCAGAATAAAAAAAATTTGAATTTCTATGTATCATGTCATTGTACATTGTTTGTAAGTACCTGTAAGCATTCTGTTCTCATGGTTCTCAAAGTATCCACAGAACACCATGCTAATGTCTAGATTCTGATTAGATTTTCACATTCACTTTATAATTTGCATTTCAGGCATGAAACTCTTTGAAACTGATGTTCAGGATATGCCATTTTAGCACAGTATACAGCACATGTATAGTGGTCATGTACTACATCTAACAAACTCCCATTAAAGTAGTGACTTACTTAAAACCTGATTATTATTATTATTATTACTATCATCTGAAACGCGAGTGAGACCTCATGGCTATCAGGTCTGCATCATTGCACTAGGCAGCAAGTGCTGAGAGAGAGAAGCCCTGAGGAGGTTCCAGAACGATGGGTAAAGACGAAAGCTTGTTACTGCCATTTAACAGAGGGAGTCTGGAGAAAGACCAAATTAGTAAGAGAAAGGTTCATTCTATCTAACTTAGACATCCAAGCGTCTACTGATTGCACACTCCATCCATAGCCAACAAACCAGCATCTCCAGAGAGTTCTCTAAGAAAGACTTGAAGTGACTGTCTCAGACATGACATGACTTTAGGATATGCAAAATTAAATCATTTTAATCCAACCAGCACCACCCAGAAAGTCTCTGGCAGAGCTGAGATTTCTATCCATGTATCTCATTCCCTAGTCTTGTGTCTTAGCAAGAGAGAGGAAAAAAAAAATCTGTTTTTCTTAGCAATGCTGCCTGTGTTCTCAGTAACAGAAAAATTACTCTTTCAAACCAGGAGAAACAGATAGCATAAACTCTTCATATTTTATTAATCAAGATACTCAGTTTTGAGGCTCTGCCTGAAAATGAAAGGTAGGTTTCCGTGACATGATAATTCAAAGTAAAATAAACAAGTCACTGGCATTTAAGAGAAGTTACATTTAAACCTTGATAAGATGAAAACAAAACACAATAAACAGCAAGATGGGTTTTTTCTCTGTTTTTAGATTGAGGCATGAGACCATCATGTCAATAACACTGGGAAAACTCCATGCTGAATATTTATTCCCTGTTAGCTCATTAAACTCTCAGTGGCCTTGCAGTAAGTGATCTCCCTCTCCTGGGCCTGAAGGATACCTGGTGTTTCTGTGGAGGTAGCAATCTATCTTCATGCAAGCTTCTGACTACCTCCTCAGGATCTGGGGAAGATAAGTACTCATTTATTTATTTGAAACAACTGTAAAGTGCTATTGGGAGATTTCAGATGTATTTCCTTGTCACATGTGTCCACGCTGAAGGTCTCCTAATGCAAAGCTGGTAATTACCAGAGGTGAAATATCCAGCACAAACACCCAGTCTGCCAACCCAGCACTCACCCTGCACCACTGAATGAC